>JAVJGG010000082.1:42088965-42137606 GCA_035590195.1 Aviceda cuculoides | reverse complement strand
TTCCTTCTCCAGTAAGGAACAACAGCAGCTTCCACAGCTGTATGCACAGCCCCAGACATCCATCACCAGCATCCATCACTTGCTTTCTTGTCTAGCTCATTCCTGCATGAAACCAAAGCTTATACAGAAGACCAGTGAACTCCATGAGCTCTGGTCAAATACAGCTTTCTGCCAGTACAACACTCAATGGAAAGTATGACATATAATCCACAAAGGCAAATGATTGTTACTGTAGTTTCTGACAGCTCAAACCCAAGCATGCACAGTGAAGGCTTTGAGATAAGTTCGGAGTGAGAAAAGGTGGTCGATGGCACAGTGGCAGTGGAGCCGACCACTGCCTAAGGGCAGAGCTCTGAAGGGGAAATGGCACAACCTGCAAACATCACCACTGCTGACCCCTTTAATTTCAAAAATCGATTCCCTTGTTCGCAGAATGGTTGCCCACATAAAGGACCAGTTTAAAAAGCTTTTTTCTTTTCCCTAGAAGAAACTCTCTGGAGGTTAAAGAGCTCAGAACAACGTATGAGGACAGCAGAAGGGGAGATGGCTGCCGTAATGGAAGCAACATTCAGAGCAGAGCAGGAGGACAAATCAGCCCCTGCTATTAGAAGGGACTTCGGTGAATTAATCTCAGCAATCAGATCTGTAGAATTGCTAATGAAGGGAAAGGTTTGAGAGGGATTAAAGCTGATATGGAAGAACTTGAAAATGGGCTCACTGACCTAGAGATAAATCTTGGATAAAAACCAGCAAGTAGGAATACGTCTGAAAAATAAAATGTGGATGACTGAGGAAAAAGGAGTGCTTGTAGATGCACTGATAGAAATGAAAAATTGGTAAAACAGCAAACAAAAAAGAACTAGCTCCCAGTAGCCATAAAGGAGGCAATCCTGTCAAATACTCAGGGCATGCTTTCCTCTCTTTTTTAACTATTTGAAACAAATAGAGCAACCAGCATAGAAGAAATACACCAAACTTTTTTTTCTCACTTCCCCAAACCCATGTACCTAATTTTACAGTTTAACATTTTTTAACAAATGGGACAGAGTCTGAAGATTCTTCCATTCGTTTTGTCTTGGGAGAGGAAAAAAAGGAGTATTTGTGATACAGGCTACTTTAATGAAAAGGGAGGAACTAAATAAGAACTGCACCTGTATCATAACCGTAAATATACCTGATACACAGAGCCTGCCTTTCACACAATGTTACATATTGAACAGTTCAACATAAGCGTGGAAAAAGGATTTAGAAGTCGCCAAAATTTAAGCCTCATAGTAAAGAGCCCAAAATAACAGCATTTCAAAGACAGGGAGATTCTGCTCTATCATAAAAATCAGCCATTAAGAAACACAGCATTCTTTCAATTCCCCCACAAAAAATAAAGCCTAAAAATTGGGAATACTGAGAAGAACTACAAGATTATGAGTATTCAAGAAGATTTAACTGAAAGAAAGCATAACAAGTTGAAATATTCCAGATTCCAGAAATAGCGCACTCAAATGCAGTAATCTGGTGAGCTGAAATGTTGAGAAAAATGGAGGAAAGTCATACTGCAAGGCTTGAAAACAGGGGCAAAGAAAAAAAGGAGTTTTGTAACTGTACCACAATAAGGGAAGTCAGAAGAGGAGGGTCGAAGCAAGGATGAAGGCTTAAAATATGGCTCTAAAAAACTTTGCACATCAAGTAATTTAAGAATACCATATAGCACCATGAGATGACAATCAGGAAATGCTGAGACAAGACTAAAAATATCCCTTTCCAGAAGATTAGTATATATACATCTGTATTTGATGAAAGCAAAAAAACATAAAGAATAAAACAATAAATTATATCTCAATAAGGTGGAAAAAACCACAAAGAGGGTGTGGGAACAAAATTCACTGTACGGTGCTTCAGGTAATAAAGTCACTTTTAGGGCTCTGGAAACACAAGAGGTGGGGTGAGAATATCCATTGCTTGTTACTCATAACAGGATGGAGGCAGCCTTAGTCAACACACTTGTTGTTACAGCTGGTGATGGTCAGATTTGTGAAAATATTGGCAAGGCTTAGGCTGACAGAGCTGGATTATCCCCCACTCCCCCCATATGCTCACACACAGAAGCATAAAACAATACAGGTTGATAAACTCTAGTAGAACAGTTGAGTCAGTTAATAAAAAATTACAAACACAGTAAAGGACTGAACAGACCTGTCAAATAAGAATTACTTATGACTATAAAGCAAGTTAGGTTAACATCTGTGGTGTTATTAAAAATCATCAGAAGTAAAGAAATACGTATTAGAATAATATGGGCACGAGCTGCTAAAATTATCTCTACAATAGCTGTGCAGGAGAGAAGCAGAAGCTTTACTGTCCATGTAACTTTTATTTGTCTGGGAAGAGAGACTGGAACATGAACAAGACATAGTCTGACCAAGTAAATATGCCTTACTAAGAAGAAAAATGGGTGCATGTCTACACACACACTTTGCCGATATAATTCCTTCTTAAGAAGAAATACACTAAATCACGTAAATGAAAAATAAACTTTCAGGAAGGGTCAGTTCATTCTTAATAAACTCAAGGACAACACTTCAGCACAGTCAGAGGAGCTATGGATTTGTCAACATACTTGAGACTTGTTTAAAAAATGGATTTATGAAAAAATAGCAAAATTTTGGAAGAAAATGGTCTGAATTATTATTTGGATGGAGTACCTTGAACATGTGGATACATTTGGTATTCAGTACCACAATACATTCTGTAAGTCTGATAGGTCTTTTAATATCTTGCTTCTAATACCTTCTTAAATTAAGTTATCCCGACATCTATAGGACCCACCAGCTGGATCTCATCACTCAGCAATTTCTTTCGGAAATGAAATCCAAAAAGCAATTGTGACCTTCTAAAACTCTTTTGGGATAAAAATTATGCTTAGACTTCCAAAAGAGATCAGATAGATAAGAAACTGCATGGAGTTCTGGCAAAGCAGTGACGAGACCTTCACAGAAATGCCTTTTATCTTAGAAAGGCAAGAATCAAAAGAGAAGAACATTTGACAGGGACTCTTTTAGTCCTGGAATTAAAATATAAAGTGGCAGGTTCCAAAAGACCCTATAACACACTGGAAGTTAGAAGTAATTGGCTCTCCTGTGAACCAGTAAAGAAGAACAGGTTTTAAAAACCCTACACCAAAAATATTATGAATGACAGGCAGGCTCCTAGCTGGTAAGCTCAAGATTAAAATTGTGTGCATTATATCAGTTAAGAACAAGTAAGATACAATTCCTAGCCAACTCAGAAGAAAAAAGCAGAGCCTTTAGGCTAGTTTATAAAGGATTACATGCCTCAGATAACTTTAATGTGCAAAAAAAAGACAAGAGTACTTTAAGAATCTACCTCGGCCTCTGCCAGAAATAAGACACAAATCCTGGACTTACACCTCACAAAGTGAGGAGAAATAGAAAACCAAATAAAATGCGCAGTTTTGCAGCTGAGTTTTACTAGGTTCTAATGGGAATCTGAACTCTTACAGTAGTATTAATTTAATGCGATAATGTAAGAAGGAAAGAGTCCACCTGCTTGGAAAAGAAACAAGGATAATTATAGTAAGTAGAAAGATTGGATCCATTACACAGGCTTATTTCACTAACACGAATCTGGAATGAATGTATTAGCAGACTGATTTGATGTAAACTAATTAAATACATACTGAAGATCAATGAATGTTTAGTATAAGCAAGCAAACTGCAGATAAATATGAAACAAGTCCTTGATAAACAGATAAAAACAACAGAATACCTTACAGTCTCTGGATTCAGAGAATAAAACAGAATTGCCCTGCAAGGGCTGAATAAGTGGGAGAGAAGCCTCAGAAAAATTTCTGACAAGCAGCAGCACGCAGGAGTGCCTATCTGCGGATTTTAATGCAACTGCTTGCCCTAGCCATAGGGCTTCTGGCCACAATAATCATGCTGGATCTTCAGCCAGAAGGAATAAAAGGATGGAGCAAAGCACAGTCCTTTTACACTTTAAAACAAACATATCCTAAGTAAATTTAGTCCTGGATACACACTGCAGTCAGAAAACTTACATGTCTGCGTATCTCTGTAAATTAATTTAGAATAGAAAAATAAAGGTAATATTTAACTATATTCAGATCACATTTCAGCCCTACAGACACTGTTGTCTGCTAGCTTTGTGGAATATCCATTTATGACAGATGAAAATACAGCCTAATCAAATACTATTGCAGTCATAATGCGTCCTCAAGGCATTACTGTAAATTATCTTGAGCACCCTTGAGTCACAAGAGAATATTTGTGAAGACAAGAGATTAAATATGTGCACAAATACACATGCACAGAGTTATACTGCATACAGTACGCTGCTACAAAATCCTATCAGTATAGTTTTGAAAGTACACACACACAAAATTAACCACAGGAGATTACACAATCTGATGTTGCAGTAGAAATTCATTTATTTTAATTGGCATTACTGCATGTAACTGTACATTCATACAGATGTAATTGGTATTCTTCTTTTATAAATACTTTGTGTGTTCCTGAACCACAATACCATAAAGAGTACCTAAGAAAAAAAAAAAAAAAAAAAACCAACACCCCAGCTGAGTCAAAATAAATTTTAACCACAGTTCTTCAGAGAAGTTGCTCAGCAATTTCTGGAGGAGGAATAATAAGAAGGCATTTTACTGTTACCACTACCAGTGTTCTTTTAATCATGAAGAATTATCAAAACCACATCACAACATCTAGGGATTGTTAGCTTGACTTCACTGACCCCGTTTGCTAACTATGTTACTGCAAATGAAAGAAACTGCAAAGAACAGTAATTTCCAAGGCCAGTGTGCTCACTTGGATTCCCCAAGAAAAAAAACACAATAGCTTTAACCCTTCTTCAAAGGTTTACTCCCGCACTGGAATGTAAAATGACTGGAGTGTAGGAAATTAAGATACACACACTGCAATTTCATTCAAACCCACATGCACCAGAGACACCCGAGCGGGCCGTCACCTACCTATGTAATTTAAAATCATTACATGGAAGGTGAATCAACAGCAGACCTGAAACCTCTAATAGATTACTTTCACAACACAGAACTTACGATTTTGAGTTTGCTCCCAATTCCCAGAGACGGGTGTAGCTCTGCATTGCAGTTTCCCTGCGAACACGGGTTGTTCTGGAAACATCTGCCCCTGCTGTCGGGGCAGCTCATGCTCCCTCTCCCCTGGCTCTACCCTCCAGATCACACTGCCCTGTGATGAAACAGTTTCTGCAGCCACAAGGCACGTCAGAACACCAAAACCATCAGGGAAACTTCATTTCCAACTTCTAATTAGCAATCTAAATCATGTTAATGACAAATATATTTTTTAAAATGCAATAAATACCTAATCTTGTTAAAGCACTTGGCTGAAAAAAATCCAGAGCCCCCAGTGTCCCACCGATGCCCCCACAAAATCCTAACAGTGAAGGCAATAGCGATGTAGGTGACCTGAAGGTACGCACTCACCACGTTCTAGAAAACATTCTAGAGAATTAAACACTTGGACTTGTAGTTGTACATGTGCATTTATCCAAGGGGGTGGGAGGATTCCTCAAGATCCTCTCCTTTGCATACCAAGAGACCGGGAAGGAAAGGAGGACGAAGAGAAAGGGAGCACAGAGGTTTAGGGTAAGCAAAGCAGACGAGTACGATGATGAGTATCAAGTTGGGTTGTTCAGACCAGCGCAGGACTGCTCTGTCACTGCAGTGACAGAGTGACAAGTTCCTTTTGTATATTATTAGATAAGCACTCTCCTTTTTTATTGACTTTTAAAGCATGAAATTTGTAGTTCGCCAGAATTGCAAAGGTAATAAATAAAGCAAATTTCAGGTTTATAATGCTGTAGGCTACACAGGAATGTACCTGGAAGAGCTACTGATTTTTTTTACTTACTGTGTTGAAAAGAAATACAGAATTAAATATATTTATTTAAAAAACCTGAGCAGCAATGAATTAATCTAATGCCATGTTATAGTTTGATAGACTACCACTTATCTGAAAAATTACTTTCCAGTGGACGGATGTTTTCCATTTGGACACTGTTAATATAACAAACCTTATCATCTCCTTTTTTTATTCCCTTTCCTCCCCTGAAGAATGCCAACAGAACTTCTCAATAAAGCAACTTATTTCAAAGGCAGAAACTCAACTGAATGTACAGTATGGTCATTAGGCATTAGAGAAAGCCCCATCTATTAAAGACTCCCATATTGTTTTTTAAGAAGACCCATCTCTTTTTCTGTTTTGTTTAAAGACAGAAGTACAATCATATCAGATCTTGTTATTTTAGAACTTACATTTTTCATTCACAAAATAAGAAACACATATTTACAAAGCTCTGCACATACAAGATCCTTAATATTTCTTCGGGAGATAAACCAAAAGGAATACTAGGGACTGATAATAGAATATCTGACAAAGATACGGCTTTATACAGAAACCACAATTTAAGATTATTTGTCTATTTACAGTTTTCCAAAGGTTCTGAGTATCACCAGAGGACCTGTACTTTCAACCATAAATGTGATACTTCACAGAAATACAAAATCACAAGAGGACAGAACCATCTACTCGCGTGTCTTCTCCAAACCTGCCTTTTTATGCAGGTACCTCCCTCAGATTAACCACTCCCGCAACAAAAGACTAAGGAGTTCATAAGGAAAGAAAATCTCCTTCATAAAAGCAGTGAGTGACAACCACAACCTCGGGCTGGAATTACTTGGGACGTCTTTGCAAAATAGACATTTTTCCCACTACGTGAGATACACACCAATTACAATAACTAATGCAAGGAAGTCAACACCATGACACACTGCTTAAGCTTTCCATGACAAACATCTTCAGGATCAACCAACACAAACTGGGACTCTCATCAGAAAGCAGACGCTAACAGATTACTGATGTCTAAGGACCAAAACGAAGTCAGCACCGCTAGCGGGCAACTTCAAGACACAGTGAAGCCATACTGCTGAAAAACATAATTCCCCTTCCCCACATAAAGCTCGGGGTACTAAGATATTAAAAGTGGGGAAGGGGGGAAATTCTGGCACTGTGAGAAATAACAATTCCCTTGGTTGAAACAAGTTAACAACAGCCTGGTTTTTCCATTGCATTTATCACCTTTGTATCTCTGCATCTTCACTTGTGGTTTCCCATGGAATATATATATGTACTATTTACACAGACGCACCAGCACAAATAAACACTGTATCCCAAAATATTCAAAATGTGCTGCCAGATGGCTTTAAAAAGAAAAATGAAAGATCTAATTAAGAGCTCTTACACTGCCAGCACTCCAATTTTGGAAATAAAAACAGAAGTTAAATAAGAAGGTTTTTAAAGCATATCAATATTTTTATAATGTTTTGCTTCACAATTACAATCTCTGCTAACCTCCTTCATGGATCAAACAGGCCAAGCCATATGAACCAGTGCTAACTGTAAACTCCTTTCCTGGGATGGCGGAAAAAGGAGACTAACAAGAACTGGTGACTAAATTTGGGTAATTTCTCCTTAATTACATCTCTTCCCATTCCTCTCTCTCCCTCCTGTTTAAAAGTAAAAAATAAAAACAATTGCTACTGCAATCACAAGTATTGTCTGTAATGAAGAAGATTCCACCGCAACAAGTTCTCACAGTAATTTTCAAGGAAAAATTTTTATTTTCTTAATTTCCATAATTGAAACATGAACCTTGATGTTAGTTTACTACAGGATTATGTATAACTATTATTTGTTTTTCCCTACATCTTATCTCCCCAATAAAAACAGACTGTGGTTTACTTACATTTTTAAATAAATATACATATATTTTTAAATATTAAATCACAGCATAATATTAAAATGATGATGTTTTGAGCCTACGAGATCATCAACCGAGTACATCTACTCATTAAAAAGAAAAAAGACCCAGTAAGACCAAAACACACATAAAAGGAGTACTTTCCAAAACTGTAAATAGAACACATGCTTGAGGAGTTGACATTTACTTACCACTGGACCTGTTTTTGCGGTTTGACTTCCCTCCTGTAAGAAGCATCTTGAGACTGTTTCGAAACATGGCGATCCTGTTCCACTTTGTGTATCCCAAAAACTGTGAAAAGCAAAAGAATAACAGATGTAGAAAAATCAACACTCCAATTTGGTCAACAGGAAACCATTGCAGAGAAGCAATGGTGAAAAAGTGCTAAAAACCAGATAAAAAACTTAGAATGATGAAAAACTATTTTGCCAATACATTTCCTAACAATAGAAATCAAAATCCATATAAAGCCTACCATTCTGTTTGCTTTCATTCATCCAGGCTATTTCTAGGACAACACAATTCCAGCACTGCTAGCATGACCTACCTATTTCGTCAAATGATTTGACCAAATTATTATCACACTGAACTGGGAAAGACACAGCATTTAGCAAACTCTGCTTCCATTTCCCATTACTATTAGAGTCAAACCTATCAGAAAGAGTTGCTACCCTTCACATCACTCAGAAAAAGTCAATCGTGCTGACACCAACCCACAGACTACAAAAGTTGTTGTCTTTAGCTCCTGGGCTAGTTGACTGTCAAATTCTTCTGTGAGTTGAATAAATTGTCATGAGTAGGAAAGCCACTCAAACCCAGAGTCAACAGACACAAAAATCAAACAGAAACATTATCCATATATTTTCCTCGCTCTATGTGTCTCAGGGAAAAAAAAAGTTGTCTCTGTGCTGTTGAAGATAAAAGAATGAGCTTCTGGGTTCACCAGACACACTGACAGCTTGTTCTGGTGGAACATCCTCTTATTAAAGTGGGTAAACCATCAAAACAGCAACCACAAAAGCAGCTCCTAACTAGACCAAAAGAATAGAAAAGAGTCTTTGATCAGGACATATAATAAATCACAACTTTCCTTATATTGTACACGTAATATTCCATAGTTACAAGGTAACACATTCATCTTATAGAAATACATGATGAAATTTTTTCCTGCAACAATATTAGGTTCTTCCTGGAGGATGCTCAGTAAGTGCTATCTCGAGTTTCTTCACATTTATCTAATACTTTCAAGTACATTAGTACAATAATACCCAGTTCAAAGAGCTTTATATGCACATTTAAAGCCACTGAAACTCCTTTTAATATGACTTACTCGCTTACTGAGACATACTAATATTCCAAGGCAGTAACTTAGAGTACACACATAACGAACACCAGTAAGCATGCATGAATGACATTAACTTCAGCCTTTCCTGACTTTCAGGAGTTCCCATTCACTTCTTAGATTCCACAAACAGATTTGGGGGTATGTTTGTCTCCACGCATGTATGCATGCATCCATGAATATTAAACAGGAAATACAGTACCAGTATTTCCTTTGCATCTATGAATCGCTTGAGTATCATCTGGCATCTTTCTGAGGCCTTGCATAATGACATCAAAGCACAACGAGCTAGTATTTAGCTTTATTCCCAGGGCTCCTAAACAAAGCTTAGACCCCTCTTCGAAGCATCCTACTGTTACATGACTACAAAAAAATTTCCATCTGGGCACAAACACAATTGTCTTAAATTTGAATTCTGTTTATTTAGTTTCTTTAGATGGCTGTTGTGTTCCAGCTCGCAACATAGAAAGAAAACTTCTGGGTTTACATATCCTTCCTCTCTTACAATCTGTTACTAATAAACTCCTTCATATACAACACTATTTGCAACATCAGAAGGAGAAAATATGAAGTAGACATTAAATGCAAAGACGAGGCAACCAAACTCAAAGTGTTATTTATTCTAGAACACGGTAGTATTATAATCCCTCCAACATCCCACTAATCCAAATGTATTTATCTGGGCTTTGAGCAAGACAACAAGAAGGCAGTAAACACCTCCTGCTACTATTTGGAGAATGGCTCGAGTCTGAATGTGACTTATCTTTTCCTCCTCTACAGTATTGAGCACTATGCTGATAACATAACATGTACATTTGATTGATCTATTTATTTATTTTAGGAAAATCAGACTCAAGTGGTTCATATATTAAGCCAAGTGTCATAGCCACAATGAAGTTAATTCTTCCCTAAAAGTTTAAATAACTATCCCCTAGCAACATTTTTCCAAGACAAGCAAAACAAGAAGAGATAGTTTCTTTCTGCTCTGTGATAGTAATACGTAAAAATAAGGGGAAAAAGTTTCACCACCTAGCAGGGTTAATAATGATTCACACTAACACATCGTGCTTGCAAGAATACACAACTGTGTTTCAACAAGCAAACTGAGGTACTTCTGGGAGTGCAGCTGGAATGGTGAAGCACGGAGCAAAGGGGTGGCTAACTGATAAAGAACTTATTCCTTCTGCAGGCAGATAATGCAGCCTGCACTGAGCTCCTCCACCAAACCTAACTTACCTGCCCTAACTAACCTGGCGCGTTGACTGTAGTGCCACGTGTCTCAGTACGATCTTGAAAGCATTCCCATGGAAGTCATACTTGGGAGTGTGCAACTCCAGTGAATTAAGCAATGGTACCACTTGTAACCTGCAGACTTTAAGTTTGATCCTCTGTTCACGCTAAAGGAAACCAGAATCAACTCCACTGCTGATGAAAGAGTAACATCAGACTGTGACTATCACCAGCCACGAACAATGTCCTATTTTTCGTCTTTTCCCTGTGGCATTGTGTACTAGTTAGCCATTGCAGGTGGAAAGACAAAAGGGGATTGTAAAATGCTCAGCTTGCTATTTCAGAGTTAAGTAAAAAAATGGGTAAAAAAATAACAATCTTGCAGCATTTGGTAAGACTAGGGTAGAGGAGAAAGTTCCTACTAAACAACCACTACAGAAAAGTGTAGGATTTTTTCTTTTTCTTTTCTTGTTTGTTTTTAAAAAGCAGCTCTCAGGTATCCATTTTGAGTCCCATCTCAGTCTGGAAGGAGAATCAATCTTTATAATGGCATTTTCCTCACAATCAAACTCTCATGGTAGCAGTGGACAGCCCAAAACTTCAAAGTTCCTATGACTTAAGAAGGAGGTTTAGGGATGATCCCCTCATCAGCTTGCACTGAGAAGAGAACTGAGTGGAGCTGTGCCATCAGTGCTGAGGTATAACCTCATTAATACTAATTATGCTGAAGGAGCCAACTGGACTGAGCCTGAATGGTGCCAAAGGTGAGGATGACTGCTGATGACGCCTACCTCTAACCTTCACATGGCAAACTGTGCCAGAAATTGCTGTGCTGCTACTGGGATTTAATTAAGTCTCTGCATAGGGCATATATGGGGCCTCCATGAATTTGCTCCAAAGAACCATCGAGTAGAGAAAGAATTGATGTCTTGCATTAAGACCCTAAGTTACCACCTATGGGATGTCTCAAGGACTAATTCCATATTCTCAGAGGTCACCTAGAAGCCTCAGAGGACTGCTAGATCTTTAGTGACCTGCACAGGAGAAAGATGGAAAGAAAGGCCTTTTAGTAATAGACCTAGTTTAGCATTAACTCATGACGTGGCTTCTCATTGTGTCTTACAGATAATGTTTTAGTACTCTAAGTATTCAGTAAATCTATGTCCTGATTAGTTAAGGTTTTTACAATATAGAATAGCAGAATCAGCAGGTCACCAAAATCAACTGCTGTTTTTCTTTTGCATGCACAGCCACCTTATTTTGTGGCTTTGAGCAAATATGGTCACAGGTCCTCCTCTGTTTAGCTAATAATAAGCCAGAAATAATATTTAAGAATAAGAACTCTAAATTAAGAATTCTGTTGGTCATATTAGTTCATGGAATTAAAAGGATTAAATAGCAAGTGGTATTACAGTATTAGAAGGAGCTGGATCAGGCATTTTTTCCTACTCCCAACGAACTCCTCAATACATCTTACAGTCCAGGTTAATTCTCTTCTCCAGTCTCACAAGCAGCTGTGTCAGCAGAAGCTAAAAACACAGGATACTGATGGGGATCCTTTACACTCCCACTGCCATGGGATACTGCTGTCATCAAATACGGCAACCAAAAGCTACTACGCTTTGTCATTTAGCTTGTCATTTGTAACTTTACCAAATCTAATGAAGATATTATGTGAGCAAAAGTCTCCAAACAGTATCAGCAGATAAATAAAAAGGTACTATCTCTATGAACTCTGTTGCATAGTATCAGTGCCACTTCACAAAAGTAGCCTTTTTTAAAAAACAGCTCAAGAATCTTCTGGTTTAGGTATACACAGACTCTGCCACATGTTGTTTTATCTTCTAACAAAGCTAGATTTCAATGAAAAACACAAACAAAAACAGTTTCTGGAACATGAGAAAGCAGTAGTACAAATACAATGAGGAAAAAAAAACCAACAAAGGCAAGGGAGTAGGGACAGACTGAATGCCACAAGCTGCAACTTTACACCAAATGCTAAGCTTAAACAGGTCTGTAATATCTCATTAAATCCTCCTGGATGACTACGGCCTATTTCTTTGTTTTCTTAATTTTAAAACAGAATTTGTAGACAGGCTGCAAAAACTACTTCACGTTTTGGGTGGCTACACATTACTACAGCCCACAGAAGTAATTTTCGCTTCTTTTTAGAGTTTTCCTGGGGAAAGACATTGTCCATCAGACACGGAATTTCAAAATCAAAGCAAATTATTTTTGCCCCATATAACACCACTAAAACAGCTAGATCCCAGTATTTTCCCCTTCTGTGATCACCTCACTGAAAATAAAATTATTTTGTATATAAAGCTGATTAGTAAAGCTAAGCTCTTTTTCAAAAAAAGTGTTTGATGTCCAATGAGACGTACAAATATTACTTGGCCACTGCTGTCAAGTTTTGTGCAAATTAGCATTAGAAGTTATTAAATACATACTTTTCAGAGTAGAACTCTAATCTATGGTTTTTCCAATAATGAAAAACTTCTAATCACAACAGTATTAAGGGAATGCAATCTAAGTCGTATATGCAGTGCATATTTCTTACGAATTTTATTTCTACCTTGCCTCCGTAGTGAAAATAGCTATGTAAAAGGACAGACATTTCTAAAATTGTTTCTAGAAAGTAAAATAACTATCAACATTTTGGTCTTCCAAACATTTTAAAAGACAGATTTCTTTATACACATTCACAGTTTTCCTTGAAATCTCAGTTAGGAGAAAGCCCAATTAGGCTGCCTGTGCATTATGGTGATGTTCACAGATTTTAGTAGTTCAGAGTGGCAGACTAATGAGTACAGTCAGAGCATAGCCACAACAGAGCTTTAACTGAATGTGTGAAATGGACAACTTAAAAAAAAAAAAAAAAAAAAAAAAAAAAAAGCAGCGCCCATACTTCCAAATTGCAGGTCTTTCAATAATTCTGACAGCTACCTCTTCATCTATTAATTTGTGGTTTAAAAGTAAGTGAAGTAAAAGCCTGTAAATAAGAACACCTCTGTGCCAGACCATGAGATCCCAGTTCAGGCAGCAGCTCACACTGTAGCAAATTAAGACAAAATTTACTCCCAGAACCTTCATAATATTCAGCAGAAGTTTATGAACGCTATCTAGTCAAAAATTCTCAAAACATTATATCTATAAATAGATAGATATAAATTAGAAGTATTTGATAACTTCCATCATAACACATTTTTCAGTGAGAAATCACTACATCTATCAGTGACAAGCCACTTCCAAAATTCAGAAGAGCTTAAAAAGTGTGAATCTTACAGCATCCTACCTCCACGCAAATTACAAATTAGTGGTATATTCCCACCCAAATGTGAACATTGAAAGCCTGCTGTGACAAACCCCTTCTGATTATTGAGTGCAGAAGGCAGGCAGGCATTCCTACTTCATTTCTATAAGACGTCTTCACTGAAGACGAAACAAAACTTTGTAAATTGGAATCAGGACTTGGCAGCATCAAGTGAATGGAGTATACACAGAAGAATATGACAAAGTTTTAAAAACAAACTCATTAGATAAGCCTTGACTTCTGTACTTTTATTGCTGACAAATACCATGACAATATTCTGTACTGACAATCAGGAAAATGGTTAGTCCGTATCTCACTGCTTATTCCCTTATTTATTTGCTTCTGTGTATCTCAGAAGAACCTGAGCCATCACATTTCTTTAAAACATCTTCCATTAATTCCCAACAGGAATGATGGAAAAGATTTTTTTAAAAAGGGGAATTCCTTATGTGTTTTTCTGAAAAAGAAGACAGTCCTCTGGCGGAAAATACACACTCAGTTATGCAAAATAACAAAAAAGCTTCTTACTCATAAAATATTCTATTTTAAAAGTTTCTGGTAGCACCAGATCATTTCTTTTCATGAAGGAAGCTGAACTCACTAAATTAGAAATTAAGATTTATGTATAATAAGTAGCATACATTAAGATGCCAAAAAAGGTACCTTTCTGAATATTAGTTTGCAGGATTTAACAGCATGTAAAGACTAAATTAACATTTTGTGAACAAAAATTCTAACCTTTCACAAATTAATGAACTGTTTTCAAAGAGCATTCAAACTTCAGAAAGGAATCAGTAACAAGGATTTTTTTTAAAAGAAGTGACAGATTCATAAAGCTAATTATCACTAGATTAAAGACACTGAAAAATGAAAGGAAGACACACAACACAAACCAAGTTAAGCTTTCAAGCATTTACTCCATGTATAACACATACTGTACACAGAAATCTCTTCCACATTCGCTTGTAACAGCTGCTAGACTGAAACTTCTCAGGCTCCTCAAATAAATCATTCAGAGTCTAACCTACACTCTAATTTTAAATTGCCCTGAAATTCAAGAGGATGTTTCGAGAGACAACCTAATGACGAGGACTAGTAGCCCAAAAGAGCCCATTTAAGCAGCATGCCCGACATTCACAGGAAGACTAGACTGCCACACGTCATAACTGGTAATTGTCAGTATATGTCAGAAGCTCCACAAACTTCATGATGATCAAATGCATTAAACTCTCTGCCTCACATAACAGCTCTGACTCACAACAAGAGCGTGAATAACTGATTATACAACAACTCTGAAGTCAAAGGAACATACATTTAAAAGCTTGGTCCATGCAGATTTAAAAACGAAGTAGCAGAATTGAGAGATTAAGTATTTCCAGGAACTTGAGGAATGAAAAAAGCATTGTTGTAATCTAGCAAAAATGCCAAGAACTCCTAGGCTTATTTGGAAAAAGGAAAACAAAAACGGAATTAAAAGGACTAAGCCCTACCAATTACAGGTTTTTAAGCAATTAAGGGTTTATTAGACGAAGTTCTCTAATAGGCTTTAGAACAACTGCATATGAACAAAAATCATCTCCCTCATGAAAGCCTGAGCACTAATTATTATGATGGGGGATGCTTGACATGAAGGTCTATCTGTCCATCCCTTCTGGCCCCTCTTCACCAAAATACTCAAGAGATCTCCTGACTACCTTTCCTACAGATCCTGCCACTAACCCCCTTAACTCAAGAGCCCCTGCATTTGTTCTCTCTCCTCTCCTCCTGTGAGCAGCTAGATGTGGCCCTACTGTCTCTGCTTTTCCTTGATGGCAAAACACGTAACAGCATTCACACCACACAAGCGTGCAGCAGGTTGACGTGACTGCTTCACAAGGAAGCAGGAACTCAGCTTCAATCTCTGCTTTTATTTTAGCAAAATCAAGCAGCCTTTAACGCTGCAGTTGAAGAGTAATTCTGAGAGCATAACGCGGTAATATTCCCACGTACGTGGAGTTCCCAAGAACAGCCCTAAGGTAAATATGGCCAAACATGTTTCTTGATGACTCTGTGGTGATTATGTTCACTTAAAGTCTGTGGTGTTTATGTTCAGAGGTCACTTTTATACAGCTAGAGCCTGAGAGGAATGAGACGAGTACTGTATTATTATGAAAACCCATATAACTTACTCTGAGGAACAGCTCATTTTTGGACTGTGTTTGGAAAACAGCACTTCCAGAGGACTAATTAGCTGGGCAACAGTGCCAGGCTGAAGCAGCTATTTGCTTCTAGAGCTGTAAGGCAGCAGCAGCAGGACACCACCAGAAAGGTGCAATTGTTCATCACTCAGCACAGATGTACTCTGTGTAGGCTTGAGTTCCCTCTCCTCCATTAACAGGAGACATTTGTTTTTCATTTTGTCTAGAACAGAGTCATACTTTTAGTAAGAGAGATGAAGAATAAAAGCATAACTGCTAGAAGAGAGAGATGCCACTGATGGACAGCTTATGATCACTCTGAATCTAGACAACCTTACCATTACCAAACAACAGCAATTCTGGTAGGATATGCTTGCTGATCACAGAATACAAACAGATATACTTTGCAACCATAACTTGTTGCTCAAGGTTTGAATTTATTCTCCTGGGAGAAAAATTTCTCCAACAATACTTTTTATTTAAGTGTTGTGATTTAACACCAAAAAACCTAAAGAGCTATTTAAAATGAGACCAGAAACGCTACTGAAAAAATGCAATCACTCACTAGAAGAAAGTCAAAAGTCAGAACCAGTTCTCTCTTGAACATGAAAATGTGGTGACCTTGAAATTAAGGAAATTTAATTTTGAACAGGGCTTTATCATTTTGCATAACCTGGTTTCTAAATCTAGATTAATGATACAGGCTGAATTCATGAGGGACACTTACCTTCTCCATATACAAAGTCAATTATACTGCCTCCGAGAAAAACGATAACTGAAGAAAAGTTAGGAATACAATCACCTCACTTTCATCAACTTGTCTTCAGTGCTTTTAGTGTCTTCTGTGTTGCCCTTAACAGTAAAAACTACTGCTTTGGTTTAAAATATTATTAATAGCTGCCTCCATCAACAACCATTTGAACTAAGTACTTAAGGTTGAAATAAAACACGGCACTATTCTGCAGACGTTGAGTCTAGTTAAACTGTCTGCCTTAGAAAGAAATTTTAGTGCACCTCCTATAGCTGTAATCAACAAGCCTCTTTCTGCCAGGATCAACAATCCTCATTCTGCCCCAAACCACCAAAAGATTGAAGCGCAGCAAGTTTCTCCATCAGAAACTGCTTGCATTTCAACTTTTAGCTATGACATAGAGCAGCCAAAAATCCATCACTCAAAGAAACACCAGCTATATACTGCATGTTCTATTTGAGGCTCCTATCAATCTTAAGTTAATTTTGAAGATACAGTGTTATAACAGAAAATGGAAACAAAAAACTAGGCAAAGTATGAAGTGGCAGCAAATTTTACAGCACTTGACTACTTTGAGAGATTAAAGGAAACATGGAATTATTTTCTTAATTTTTTAAATTATCAAAAACGCATATTAAAATACAGACCTAATTAAGGAGCTGCTGTAAGCCTGTTTTGCAAACCTGCTCAAGTCTCAAGAACATTCAATATGGAACCGAAATTCAATCCATTGGCAAGCACTGGAGATTTTCTCAGAACACAGAAGATTTTGGATTTTACGAAAAACAACTTTAACAGTTAAAATGCCAAAGTACATTTATATAGAATGCTGTGTCACTCTTACACAATCTGTTTACAAAAAAGTATAAATATTTTAATTAGCAGTTAGAATGAACTCATTAAGTAATGTAGAACTCTACATAAAGAAGTATTTTTATTACATCAGTTTCTGTTCACCACCTCCAGTAGGAAAAGACAGAGTATGATCAAACACTAATACGTGAAAGCTATTACACCTTCTTCTCTAAATACAGAAATAATCAGGTTAAAAATTGGTGAAACTGATACAGGAAGACAGTGCCTGTGCTCCAACTCTAGGTGATCACAGATTAACAAAGAAACACAGGACAACTTCAATTCTATTTAAACAATAACTACTGCAAAGAGAATGTGGGACTGTGGGGAAAAAAGTTCTCCTACCTTGATATCTTTAGACAAGTTAAATCTCTAGTAAAAAGTGTCTTCTTCCATTCACTGAAAGTCCTGGAAGACATAAAAAAAAAAAAAACACAACAGAATTTAGTAGCATCTTCTCAACACACTACCGTGTCCCATGTTGTCTAGCTGCACGCACAAACTATAATAATCTCATCCCGGGAATAAACTCACAACTTTTCCAGAGTATACTGTATAAGCTATCAGACAGCCCCCGCCCTTTAACATCATGATTAAAAAGTTAATGCTCATGCTTTTACATCTCTGTTAATCAATACTAATTTTGGTCACTTGACTCTTCCCTCTCACCGCTTTTCAAACGGGAGGAGGAGAAAAGCAGGTAACACTTCCCTTTGATGCACATAATATAGTACACTATTTACAAAGCAATATGTTATTTCCAAGTATTTTCCTTCAACCTAGCAAGCTTTCCTGTTAAAATCCTGCAACCTTCCCTCAGTGTTGTTGGGGTTTTTTTTTAAACTCAATCCTTACATAAACACAAATCCCATAAGGGATTCAAAACTATATCAAGAGTTCAGTACCCGGCCCTCTGCTCTGTCATCACGTACTTACAGTATGTTCATCAACAAAGAGCCACAAGAAATGTATCTTGCTACTTATCGAAAAAGACCAGAGCACCTATTTTAGCACCAGCATGTGTGTTTGTCTGTAGCGACGATAATTGTGTTACAGGCTTTACCAATCTATTCTTTTAGAAATCTCATTTGAGAAACAGCAAGTAGAAGGAAATACAGACACCTCTCATTTGTCATCAAACAAACAAACAAAAAAATCAAAGTAAATTGAAACCACCTTCAATTTGCAAGTTTAAAGCAAAGTAGAATAATGTTCAACCACTTCAGTAGTTTTTTTTATTCTACTGCAAGAGGATACTGAAAAGTAATTGATGGCTTAACTTGTAATTCACACTGCTCTCCAGAACCTTAACAGAAACTTCTCAGACGGTCTTATACGAATAATTTTGTATATAACACTGTAAGACATTCCATAAATTCATGAAGCGATCCTATATTATTTCCCAGGGCTGCCAATTATCTCCCTGCTTTCCATTTTTCACCTCTGTGGAAAAATAACTAAAAAGCTCGTAACCAGCATACGACGCTCACCAGGATCGTGGCGGTTTCCACCAGTCAAGCAAGGAAAACATGCCAACGCAGCTCTAATCCCACGGCAGTGAAAGCGATTCTGGACGCAGCATGGAGGAAGGGTCTGCTGGGCCAACGTCGCCCTGGCTACCCGACCTGCGCCGCAGCCTCCTCCCGCGCAGGCACAGCCGTAACCTGGGCTCTGCACCGCGGGCTGCCCCGCGCCACTCTGCAAGACGACCCTCCCTTCTTCAAACTCCCTCCCTGGGTTCTGCCAACTTCTGCTTCCACTCTACGTCATCCGGCTGCATGCTGTAGAAACTATACGGTTAGAAAGACCCGGCTAAAAATTTCTGAATGAGCGTCCGACCACATACAGCAAAAGACCACAGTTACGAAACTTAACTGAGCCCACATGGAGGCCAAACCCAAATATGTTCAGATCAAGGAAGATTTTTATTGGGCATTACTTCACAAGAAACCCTATACTCCTCAGATCCTAAAGAAAGAGAAGAAGAAAGGATCTTAAAACATTTATTTAGCATTCTCTACAATTCTTTTAACTGGTCAAAAACTAGGTACTTGCAAACACCTCCAGTAGGTGACTGAGTAAAGAGAATTTTTTTCTTTCAAAAGCAGCAATGTTACAATTTTTGGAAAACTGGAAACATGCAGAGACTTTTGGAATAACTAAAAATAACTCCTTATAAATATTTCAGTTTGCTGCCATCTATCTTCTTAATACATCTCTCTTAATATGATACCCTGCAAAACAAAGAATAGAATACGGCTTATGCGGTGTAAGCTGTAGATGAGTGCTGACTACCCGTAATTTGCTCAATAACTTTCCATCTGTATTCAGAGAGCATACTTGATGAATATGCTCTGCACTGAGCTTTTAAATAGCAGAGCTTTCATCTGCTCATATTATTACATTAGAAATCTTTATGTGAATCCAGCAGATATTAGTGGGTTGTCAATAAAAACTGAATGTCATTAAAGTGCTTTTATTCTTTAAATGCCTTTAACCCTCTAATTACATTTGTAAATTCCGCTATTTAACTGTATGAAAGTTATAAATTCTGATATGTTGTATCACAACAAATATATTATATTTAGAGACTAATATACAAACAGTTTGGGGGGGTGTCAATTTTAGAATTATTCCCTCTTGATTAAACACATAAATCACAACTATGGTGTGTTTCAATCAAAAGCAACACAGGATTGTCAGGATTTCTCCAGATAGTCTAGGAGTTCGGTGGTTTAAAACCTCTGTCCTGTGGTATGGCTGCAAGTAATAATTAATATAATTTAAAAAAAAAAAAGGACTATTTTTTTAAAATATATCAGTATAGTTTTTCCAAGACAGTTCTCTTGCACTTGGCAGAGAGAAGGTAATAGTCCTACTTCTTAACCCTTACTTATCTCCAAAACCAATACAAATAATTGACTATTTGTTTGCTCCCCACAAGCACAAGGTGTGGTATTGGTAACATAGCCACAGAACAACTTTCTAGCACTGTCCTACCAACTGCAAAAAGTGGTTCAGTCTCCGTATTCATTCTGCCTTTGGCCATCACTGAAGCAGCCAATTACTGCCAACTGGGATTTTTGCCGGTAAAAGCCAACTAGGAATAGCCAGCTAATGACTTGCAACTGCCATCCAAGTTTGCAGATTTAAAACATGAGATAGGAATAGGAAGTTCCAAAGTTCCACAATGCCAAAAAAAAAAAACCAAAAAAACCCACCAAACCAACAACCTAAGGAATCTTTTTTTGTCAACAGAATCAGGTAATTTGTCAGGAACAACACAAACAGAAACAAGAAATACTAAGAATCTCAGAAGGCCATTCTGTGATACGAAACAGCAATTGCTAACACTGCATCCAACTGTTGATTTCTTTTCTTTTGAACAACCATCAGCCCAGAGCATTATCAACTCAACTATACACTTCCTATACTATGTTTACTGTTCCAGTATATTCATCACTTTATTCAACTTCATCTGGTATAACAGAAATCAACCCCTTTAAATAGTTCTTGGTAATTCTCTGCGTATGGGAACTTCTCACTGATGCATACAATTTCTGAATAAACACATGATGGACAAAGGTGCTCAGACACTAGTGAATGAAAGGACATTATGCAATTTCCAAAATAAGAAAACAAAAAAATGCTATTAAAAATTACAAGTTAGTAATAATGTCCTAACACCAAGTAAACAAAAAGTTAGGAAATATAAGAATTAAGTTTTAGCATGCTCACTAGATGAGGTAATCAAGTAATTCAGACACAAAGCAGTCCACCTGCAGGCTTGCAGTCCCAAATAATTTCTTGGTTATACCTGTGTAGGTAATAACTGTACTGAATTCTTCTGCAGAAGAATGTGTTAATAACCAACCAGTGTAAAACAGCGAAAAGACACACATTCACCATACCTCTAACATCCTTCACATCTAGCCTCAGATGATTTCTTAAAAAGAGCTTTTCTCATCTTCTGTTAAACTCGTAAGGATATGGTCACAAGTTAAACTCATATGTACATATATGTATAAATATGTACACCCTAGTGCATGAGTGCACCAAAAAAGGCATAAAATAAAAGCTAGCTAAACTGGCTACCCTAAAGAAGGGCTCCTAGTTAACCTAAGAATTATTGAAACAGGTAAGAACAGTTTATGGGGGAAAAAAAAAAAAAAAAACCTCACACTATTGTCAACACTTTTAGCTAACAGAATTAAGCACCCTCCCATTGTTCTAACCCAGAAGACAAGTACCTACAAAAGGAACTAATACTTTCAGGTACAGCACTGCACATTCCAGCTGCAATGTCTTCCTAACAAGCTAAAATCCACAACAGAAAGAACACTTAAAAGCTTTAAGATTTAAGAAACAAAACAGAAAATCTGCCTTCCATAGCAACTTGACTACAGCTGTAAAGAGGTATAGTATGAAATGATACTAGAAGGTTTGATTTCACAGTAACAAACTTGAGAAGTCTGTTGAGCTATCTGGAGAGGAATACCACCCGTTATGTATTTGAAAATATTTAACATCAGTATTGAGCAAACTTCCAATTAACAGGACAAAATATAAGACCAGTTTTCTATTCATCCTAGAGCAAACAAAGCAATCTTTTTTCCCATAATCTAAGCAAGCAGACATTGCATTTGAGCAGGTAAAGATTCACAGCAATTTTGCAAAGCTAATTGAATTTGAAGCCTCTAAACCAAACACAGTATAGGTCACATGTACCCTGATCTCAACAGTTTAATTATATTTCCCCAGAGAAATTAACAACTTACTCACACTTTTATCAACAGAACATTAATACACATCGACATTAAACACAATGACCATCTGTCTTTGAAAACCATACACTACGCCAATGATCAGAACGTGTTGCTCAACCAGTCCTGCTGGAAAGAAACAACTCTGAAATGGTCTCATGAATAAGGATTTCCATCTTCAAATGAGGTTATTTTTCTAGTTTTAGCTGTCAGTTGCACCAGCTGGTATTCATCTGATAAACTGAGTAAGCTTGGATGGTATTCTAAAATAAAATAAAATTTTAAAAAAAGAAAAAATTGTTTAAATTCTTTGCTCATACATACATGTTGGAAACAAAAAAAAATAGTCTTGATTCCAGTTCTAGCTCATATAAATACATGTTTAAGCAAAATGTATGTTTTAGTGATGGCTGTCATCTAACAAATCAAAGATTGGGAAAATGGCAATACTCTTTAAATTACAGTAACGTAAATATGGGTGACCTAACTTTATTAGGGAATAATCTGGAAAACAAGTCTCATGTTTCCATCTTGATAAAGCGTTTGTCTTCTCAACTTGTTATTCTCTAATTAAAAGTAAGATTTGAATCATGCGTTACCATACATAATTACTGTACTTACAGAGTTCATTACATAGGAACATATACCATTGATAAATCAAAAATTCCACAAATAAAACCATACAACATAACACTTCAGTTCCCTAATTAGATAAGTCTTGGCTGATTTTCAACAGTATTAAGCAAGCATCCACTCTACCATATTCTAAGTTGGCAACAGTTTCTTCATGATTATCACTCTAAATAAGTATGGGAAAGCATCCAGACTTCAATGGAATTATGAAAAAAAAAAAAAAAAATCAGAAAACTGTTCATGCTTTAAATTAAGATTTTTCTGCTCACCCCATGTGCCTAAACAAAAGACAAAAAAAAACCCAGACCACCAAAACACCACAAAACAAAACAAAAAAACCCCACACACCAAAAAAACCCAACCAAACAAAAAAACACCCCACACCACTCTGTGTGTTAAATACAGATGACATTTACATTCTGCCATTTTAACTCCTCAGACTCCTGGGTTTATATGAAAATTATAATGAGCTTGCATTTTATTTCCTACTTAAGAAACAAATAGTTCCAAGCTATTAATGGAGTATCCCACTTTTCAGCATTTTAATAATGTTTATCTAAATTTACAAACTTACCTACTAGCACTGTGATTTTGGGGGCAGAAGCTCTCACTGTTCTGTTGTTACAATGACTAGTGCTACAAAGCCCTCACCTTTCTAATGCCTTCAGATGCTAATTACCATAACATGTTTAATAATGTTAAATACAACCTGTTTGTTCACCCTCTCTGCTGTATCTACAGATTGGTTGTTACTTATTAACTAGTTGTTTTGGGTACTGCACTCATAATACACATGCCAACGTGACCATAAAATGATGTGTTATGTTAAGTATGCACCAAGAAAAATATTTTCCTTCCAGAGTAATCAAGGTTAGGAGAGTTATTGTAATTATCTGACATTTTAATGGATGTCAGCAAATAACTAGAAGGGGAGACTTAATGGCCCACAGATATCACGACACCGAAAAGACATCTAACACAGCAGTCATTTTGACCATCCCAAACCTATTCCAATCTTTCCAGTGCTGCTAAAAGTTTTGCCAGGGATTTCAATAAGAACCTAACAAAAAACTCCGACAACACTGCTCAAGTGTATACAATCTAACAAATTTAAGGATCAGATTACTAAAATGCCAAGAGTGTTTATGTACAGCACAGCTTTATTCCAAGGATCATGTTTACATTCCTGTGTCCATACACCACCACCATTGCTAATGCCGCTTCAGACGCTATTGGTAAGAAAGCAGCCTGAGAAGCAACAAGGACCAGCCAGTGCCTTTTGGAGATGGCTGCCAGAATGGACTTCTGAAGATTCCTTCCTCCTCCTGCTCTCTTTTTGTTTTATTTTAATTCCTGGTAGAACTGCTCAATTTTCACAACTTTGTCTTGTTTGACTTTTCTCTGGAGCGTGAAAAGGACACATGCACAGGACCTGCTCTAGCAGGGGAACTTCTTCTGTTGTTCCTAACTTAAGGCGGCACCTAAATAGCTCCTGCTGCTGCGCTGCCTTATCTCAGAAGACTCCTGGATATCAAGGATATAAAATAACCACTGCAAACTTCCTTAACCAGGTCCTACAGAACAAACATTTCAAACAAAGTAAGTCAAACTCTTTTCTCTGCTCCTTCAGAAGCACGCAACCAGAACTGAAGGACTCAGAAACACAACTCTTCTTCCCAGTCTGCTTCCCCTTTTGTACATACACCCATGTGGAAATGGGCGCGTAAAAATGTGAAGATGAAAACAACTACCAGAAGGAGAAAGAAGCAAGTGCAGATGGGGGAAGAAACTGGAAAAATGAAACAGGGGGCAGGGGACAAGAGAATGGAATCTCTAAAGGAGAGACAGGGTAAAAGTGTCACAGAATATAAGAAAGACTGAAAAAAATAGGTAAATGGTAGAAGTGAAAGTGAAGGATAGGTGACAAAGAATACGAGTAACCACAACCAAAAAAAAGCTTCTGGTAAGAGAATCTAGGAAAAAAACTTGCAAGAATAAAAGGGAAGTCACTACACAAACGTGCATTTGCACGTGCCAGTGACCGCGGGTGACACTAAGACCTACTTCAGCATCGCACCTAGCAGTCTCGGCTGGTACTGGCGCCGGCTGACCTCATTAGAGCTCCGAATTCAGTACACAAAGCTACCGAGAGAAGGAACATGACGATGCTTTCACCGTAATGCACGTACATGATTGCACTAACAAAATGCCTGTAACCTCATGAGCTGTAAGCAAGTGACATGAAACATGACAGCCAGGAAACACAGATTTCCTGGGGGGGGATCAGAGCAATAAAAACACCGAATGAGGCATCTGAGTTTCATTTTTTTAACAAAAGTTTTACAAGTAAGTAGCTTGACTATTTGAATTAATCTGTTTTTATATTGCCAGAGGACAGAATTACTTACAGTCAAATGAAACAAAAGTACTATCCTACTGACAGCTTTCTTAGTGAAAGGTATGTGTCCCTATAAAAAGTCAATTATTCAAACATATTGTATAGTCACATTTCTTTTTCAAACATTTCTTGTACTTGTTATAATCAATAATATTAAGGTTTAACATACACAAACTTGCACTTTGGGTTAAAACAAAAGAGGAAAGATGGAAAGAAAGAAAAACATACCTTACAAACTACAAAGGATTTCTCATGTGTGAAACCATACTTACATTAAAAAGAACAGCATTTTTTTGTGCTCTTATCTGCTAACACTACAGACCACATTTTAGATTCTGAGTGAAATACAGCAATGAAAAGGGGATTTAAGTAATAGTTTGTTTCACTTGGCTTTCATTTTTTTGGTAGCTGGCTAAATATATTCCATGCAGGAAAACTGTGACTTAGCAGAAGTGGATATTCCACTTTAAGTCACTACTTCAAACCTTCCAACAAGGGAACAAATATATGAATAAGTACTTGAAGAAAAGCGCATATTTATATACCTTTTATCTTCTGTGAAGTTTAAAAGTTACATTTAATATAGGCCTGACTACTTAAGACAATGTGTTTAAGCTACAAGCAGTTATAAATGAAGCCATTGTATAAGCACACTTGAAATTACAGCATCTAGCATGCTTGAAAAGAATTCAATGTTGTATATACAAGCTCTGCTTCATACTGTTCTTGTTAGCTAACATCTCAGAGGTTTCTGATTTTATCCTGCAATGGGCAGCAAAAATGTAGATATGAAGACTTACAGTTCCGGTATGAGGAACTGTGTGGCTCCTTGGCTTTATGCAAGTGGGAGCTGAAAACCCAGTGAGATTTTTTTTTTTTTTTTTTTTTTTAACTGGAGAAAACAGCTAGCCTAAAGCAAACTGTTCTAGGTCCATAAAGAATGCAAGCCACAAGGAACTAAACAGCAGCAGGCAGAAAATGGTCATAATGAGAGTACCAAAGTGAGCTGGGCACTTCCCAAACCCCTGAATTAGTTACTTTCAATGTGACTCTTGAAATCTACGACATTACCATGGCTTAAAAAGTCAGCTGAGAATATTGAGTATCCTCTTAACTTATCCCAATTGCAAAACAAAACATGTTAGCTCACAGAAGCAACTGCCTTTGGCTCAGGTGTACTTAAGTCACTTCAGAAGACTGGTATAGAAGCATTTGAAAAACCTGACGTGAAATTTGTTTTGGTCTGCTCAGAGTGTATCATATATCCCTTCTACCTTCTTTTCTGCTTGGTCCGTTAATTCTGTTTCACAGCAAGCCAAGTAAAGATGAGTGGTAGTGATGCTATGGTATGGGTGCTTTTCTGAGTCTCTCTATTACTGGAATGCTTGGGGACACTGTTTGCTTTCATTTTGGGGAAGGAAATGCTCCATCCATGACTCATAGATAGAGTCAAGAGAGTATCAAAATTGTGCATCAAAGCTTAAAGATAATGCAGCAGAGCTGAATACAGCAATATTGGTTTGGTTTCAGTTTTAGACAAGTTATCCACCCCCTCCACCATTTAGCTGTAATAAAACTTCAGCACTGAAGAGTGAGATTTCCTCAAAGTTGCATAACTATAAAAACAATTGGATTTTTTAACTACTATCTATAGTCTGTCACATGGAGGAAATCTAAATGCCTTCTGGAGACAGAGAGAGACAAGATGTATGTTTTTCCCTATGTTTGGAACGTAAATGATTGCAATTGCCATGTATAATCTAGAACAATTTATGTCATCATTCACTGAGGCAAATCCCAAATCTTATCCATTTCTAAATGAAACCCCTTGTCATTAAAGAGTGTGCACATGTGCACAACCAAGGAAAACAGGAGGAAACAGCGAAAATAACTGGTTTGCTCTCCTTCTGAAGCCTATCTGCATCTGAATACTTCTTGAAGCACTGAAAAGATCAGTCAAGAAATAATACATACCTACTATACTTGTTTTCTCTCTACAGCCATTAGGTCAATTTGTTGATGAGAGCAGGGAGACCTAAGCCTTACCCTTACTTACATCTCCTTTTTTCCTGTAGCACCATCACTACTCACAATGCTACCCTGACAGTAAGTACCTGGAAAGAGGATTGGAATAGAAGTGTTAGCAGGGGTCCAAAGCTTCTCTTCGTAGAGAAATTTCTGTATGGGGATAAATTCCACAGCAGTACTTGCATACTATATCCATACATACACATACACCTCTCATACATACACTTCACTTCCACCCACTTATTCCGAAGTTGGGACAATTTAGGGCTTGAGGAACCCCCTCCCCTTTGGTATACACTCACACTTCTTTTGTCTTAGGCTTAAAACACAGCATATCCTCACCCTCACTGCAGCGCAACAAAGCCAACATCTCTGATTCACCTTTATTACATTCTGGAACAATGTCTATTAAGAAACAATGGTCTGAAATTTCCTCAGGCAAGTTCTGCAGGAAAACATTTCTGACATCAAGATGTGTTACAGAAAATAGTGATCTCTACTGTTGTTTTACCATTCGTATCAGGAAGCCTTTTTTCTTTAACAAGAATGAATCTGAAAAGGAAAAACAGTTTAACATTCACAGTGTTGTAGCTAGATTGGATTACCTTAAATCTAAATTGGGTATGGATATCACATTTTCCAAAGTTTACTGCTTTTAAAACAAAATAATACAAACAATACTGCAGAAACCACTTAAGAACATTCTTACCACAAGTCCAAAAAAAGGCATATTTCCTCAGCTACCGCAGAAAGCTCTTTTATGTTGTATAAACACATACAAGGAAAGTGAAGGAGGAAGAACTCCGCTGTTGGCTTTTGGAACCTTGCTATTAAAGCAATATTCATAATCCCAGTTGCCCAGTTATGTGATATGTTCACTTAACACGTTAGCCTTTAAAGATCACAAGACCCATGAACAAATCCCTGATTAACCCATGAGCGAAGCAACTCACTGGCTCAATAACACCTCCCAGGAATGTAGCCACATCAAGAAGATGGACATGTATACTAAACAATTGAAGAAAACTGGCAGGACTATAGTTTCATTGGTGACTTAAAGGGTGTATCGCAAAAAAGGATTTAAGAGTGTCTGCAGAAGTGTTCTGAGAGATGCATATGGCATTTGCCTACACTTCACTTGAAATATGCACTTAATTTATTCTTTTCCAAGTAACTGTTCCTAAAAGGCATCTCCTTCCCCTACTAGATAGTTCCTGTCCACTCAAACACTCCTCTCCTGCAGAAGTCCTTCCATATCTTCGATCATCCTTGTTGCCCTGCTCAGTCATCTGCAGCTCTTCTAGAAAATGACCAGACCAAACCTCACAGTCTTTTAAGACATGGCTATTCCACAAACCTCTAAGATGGCTCTGTGATGCTTTCTTTGCTTTATTCATTATTTCTTTCCCATTAATCCCTAAACTTTTGCATTAAGATTTTTTGTTGTCTTGATTTTAAAGCTGCCAAGCTCTGAGCTGATGTTTTCATGGCTCTACTAGTCATAATCCCAAGGTTTCTCTACTGAGTGGTAATAGTCAGTTTAGAACCATAATTTTCTATGATAACTTGGATTTGTTTTTCCTGCACATACAACACTCGCATTTACCTACACTACATTTCATTTGCTATTATTAAACAGTAATTAAAGACTTAAGGCCCTTCAGTCATCCCTTGCTTTTACAGCACTAAGTTTGTATCAGTGGCAAGACTGATTATGTCCAGCCCACTTTGTGCTCGAGTCCATTAATTAGCATGATCCTCACTATAAGGCTTAGTGCAGAATTCTACAGGTGACAGCCCTCTGCTATGGCAGCTGACCATTTACTTCTACCCTCATTTTTAATCTTAACTCATTATTCTCCATGACAGGACTCTTTCTCACAGTATGCCCACACAGTTTTGTAAAATGTCTTTGGTGAAAAACTTTGGACAAAACTCATCTGAAAATTCAAGTGGATTATATCAACTGGATTCTCTCCTCCATGATTTGCTGGCCCTTTCAGCAGAACTTCACACAGTCCGTAAAGGAATTCCTTCTACAAAAGCCATGGTGACTCTTCCTGTATTTATCCAGCTGTCATCTAGGTAGCGTGAAGCATGACTCCATGTAGGATGAAGCAATACACAAACGTGAAGGTAGTACAATGCGACCTCCATCTCTCTAAGCCATCAAGCCAAACAGTTTGCATGCGCTGAGATAACTTCCCATTTCCCCAGAAGAAACTGATAAATCCAAAAGAGATTAAGGCGTTTAACACCTGACTATGAAGAGCCCAAAAAACTGTTCTCTCCCCAACATCCTGTCCACAGAATCCACTGTCCTAATGGCTGCTCACAACGATTGCACTTGCAGAATTCAACCAACTTCCCATTTTCAATGCTGTACGAGTCAAGTTAAAGCAATGGAATTGTTATGACTTAAGCTAATATTAACTGGTATTTCAGCACCTCTTACGATTACAGTAATTTAGGTCTTCATTTGAAAAAAAAAAAAAAATTAAGAAGTTTAAAACCTTAACTCCATCAGGAGACATTCAGGTATTCACATTGAGCTCCTTCACTTATCTTCATCAACAACACTACTCCACCCTGGTAAATGCACTATATTCTCTCCTTTAGACCTAAAACAAGCAAGCTACTCCTAGCTTACACAGTGTGTAGTCTTGGTGTCTGCCATGCCTTGAGGGACAACATGCTGCTCTTAGCAGTCAGTGCTACATGGAAATAAGGTTCTCACATGTCACAGATGGGTGTGCAAGAGATTTTATTTTTTTTGAAAGGAAAACCAACAAAAATGTAACTCTCGCACCAAGTTTCACTTACAACACAAATGCAGAATATTTCTAAATCAAGTAAACATGTCACTGAAAGTCCCACAAAATAACTGAAAAGGCATAAAAGTAACTCTTAGGAAATTTTCTTGCTTTAATTTATTTATAAGATCAAGTCATTTTAGATTAACCAAACCACTGAGCCACTACAATATACTTCCATAATAACCGATACATATCTTAAAAATTTCTTTGAAGGTGAAACCATTAAAATAAGGTGGCAAAACACAGGAAAATTGCCAACTAAGAAATCATTTCTCTCCTCTATAAAGTCCAGGTAGTTAAGATTATCAGAAATAAAGCTTGCAGAAAGAATAATCTTCCTTCTCACAGTTAGCTTATTTCGCAGAGCTGATAGTGCCGTGTTTGCATTTGGTTTTCCGGGCATAGTCAGTCCATTTCCTCAGCTGTTCTCGCAACTCCTCACAGTAGATATTCACACAGAAGCAAAAAAAAGAAAAAAAAAAGAAAAAGAAAAAAAAAAAAAAGAGAATCTCAACTGGGTCAACACTGAACCTAAAATTACTCTTTCGGTTTCAAGCTGAGGTCCCTCCTGTTAAAAGGTTACTCCACTCATGAGTGGCTTTTTGTATAATAATTACTTCAAATATGCTAATACGTATAGGCACAAACAGTAAGGTTTCATGGTAGCCTCTGTGCTCAGCTTTCAAGAAAAATATGGATCATTTCACTTACATCAGACTAAGAGGCTTCCTGAAATACATTCGTATTTCAAGGTGAAAGATGAAACGGCTGAAATATCAACATTTCCACAGACCAAAATGTTGCTAAGGCACAGGCCAAAAGATATTCCTAAATAACAATTTAGGACAGTCAGTTCTTATGCAAATATCCAATTCCCCTGGAAGTTCAGAGTCATTCCAGTTGAGTGGTTGAAGGGGTTTGGTTTTTATTTCAATTCAGTAAAGAAGCTACTTTCTTATTAAAAGTAAAAACTACCACCATTCTACCAGAGCTATCGTTAGCAAAGAAAAATGCACAATATATATTAAAAACCACACCAGGTAACTAATTACTTTTAAAAGTAGAATTATTCTAAAAGCTAGAATTTGAAGTTGTAACTGAGCATTCAATCTATCTCTGTAACTATGGGCTAACCGAGAAAAAAGTTATTAAAAATTCAGAATTGGTATTCCATTTTTAAATGATGGTACATACCCACAAAAATAAATTTTAAGCTTAATCTTCTTTTGGAACAATATCCTAGCATTTTGGGTTTTTTCCTCTGCAATTCAATTGTTTAACTATCACGGGTAACATACTTTTAGGTGAACTTTTCTTGTTTTAAGAGAAAACACAAGTAATATGGGAGGATGATTTAAATTACCTTCCTCAACAACAGCACCTCTATCTGCTTCATTATGGTCCCTATTTCTCTCTTCAATTGCTCTTCCTCTCCAAGTCTCTGCTTTAATCCTCCACCACAGGTAGTAAAAGCAGTTCCCTTTGGAGCCTGTATCAAGACTATTCAAGCTATCAAAGAGGCTAAACGTTTTCAACAAGTTTTAAATTTTTTCAGAGCATATCTAAGCCTTTCTTTGGGAAGTCCATAGCAAGGTCAATGCAATATTTAACAGGACAAGCATGAAATCATGGCCAAACCAAAATAAAACTGGTCGAAGACACATAATAATGTCAAACACCACCATTCTGATTTCCTACGCCCTAGAAGTCAGCCCTTTTAAATGACAGTGAAATACCATAACAAATAGTATTTCCGATGTAAAATTACAATGCTTTCTCTAACTTCCACTTCTGATCATATCTTCCCTTTCTGATGCTGAAGATTAATAGAGACATGCAAATGAGGTACTTCCTGAGACTTGTGGTATGTGAAATTGGTTAAGTTTACATGAAACTTTATCTGGTTAAAATACAACAGCACAGTACCATTCTGTCCACTTACATGACCCTCCCTCAAAAACCATCCCCACAGACATCATCTGTGTAAGAAAAGCAACATTTCAAACAACTTTAAAAGGCTCTCATGGAATGCACAGTGAGTTTTAAAAAAAATTTCTCTTTCATGTCAAGAATATCTTTTCTTCAAATTCAACTGGCTTGCTTGTTTCAGAAATGTTACTGCCAGATAACAACTTCTTCACACTCTCTGTTTTTAAAGGTACAATTAAATGTTACCACTTTCTCTTTACATATAATGTGAACTGTTAGCTGGCATAACTATCTGTATGAAACCATTTCCATCCATCTGCAGCTGAAGTTTGTCATCACATTAGTACATGAATCCTACCCAAATCCTAGAATACACATTTTTAATGTTGAGTATCATCTTTAAAAGAGTAATACAAGATGCTTGAGGTTTCAGACATGCATAAGATAAGCTTGGAAACAGCCCAGCTTTGTGCACAAGAAGATGTAAAAGTTTCATTAACAGCATAGCACAGTACATTAGATTACTTAGAATGGTACAGGATTGGAGACAACAAAACTTCTATAGAGGAGGTGCGTTTTATATCTCTGGCTAAAAACAAAGAAGTTATTCTTTTATACAACAGCTCTGACGATAGCACCAAAACCAATAGAAAAAAACAACCTTTGAATTATTTCTGCTCATGTCAAATTTGTGTAGACTGGGTTCACAAGCTACCACTATATACTACACCTAGAAGTGTACCTTCCCTACACAGTTTTGAATAATATATCAATATGCAAAAAAGTAATACAGGTTCAGTGTTTGTTCCAGGTCATTTGACAGTAGAGAATTAGATTCACAACTTGAAATCCTTCTAGAAAGTGTTTACTACTACAAAATTACTATCATATGACTCTATTGCATCAACTAATAAATAATATCTGTCAGCAGGTTCAGAAAATATTTTTTCACAGGTTGTTTCTGCTACAAACTGCACATGTTTAAAGCACTCATACTATACTTGGCAGTAAAGCTGAACACTTAGTTTCATTTATGTAAGCAAAATTAAAATAACTACTCCACTGAAGTAATTAAAACAGAAGACGACAAGGAACTATTTTCAATACTATTAGCAATACCTCTTCCTTATAATTCTTATTTGTTTTTTATAAAAATATTTGTGTCAGGGTATATTTTATTAGTTTGCTTCAAAACATCTGTAGAAAACTCAGGCAGCAATTAGACAGATTAATATCTAATATTGAAGAGCAATTTACTACATCCCATGGTGCCATCTAAGTAAAGTGCTATTTAGTCCTCTCTAAATGTGCCCTTGCTACACTGTTTCTAAGCCTACAGTGAAATATACATTATGGCTATAAATACATACACAGATATACATAAACAAAATTTTAAACAAAGTGAGTAGATCAATTTGTTAGAAAAAGGAAATTATGTAAAATTCTGTATTAAAGTTTGCAATCAACCTAATCACCGAGTCCCAGAGCTCTTAACACAGATATACACAAACAATATGGTAAATTCAAAACAACTTGAAAAAAGATACAGTCATGAAGATTTACCAGCTTCTAAATACTGAGCTAGTAATTACATATGTGAAAATCCACTGAAAAGATGTTGCTTAGAGCAAAATGTGACCTACAGAATCTTTAGTACCAGGATGCCTAGAGAAATAACACTGCTTCATATTCCAGTTCAATCTCAAGTTTGTCTACCTTGCAGATAAAAGAAATGCATCTGTATTATCAGCTGATATTCACCTGAAACAAACACACAAACACATGCCTTAGAACTCTGACATACTCAGTCCTAGCAGCATACTAACACACCTACTTCCCCTTACCCACTGCCCCACATATATAATGCTGATATAAATGCTTATTAAAATAATATTAATATTCAAATTTTTTCCTCGCATTTCTTTGAATAGTAAAAAAAAAAAATTAATCCAAGCTGTCATGAAAGGGTAATATATATGCACCCAAGGAGAAAACGCAGCTGCACACTCATCCATCTTCGGACAGCCAGTCACCGTATTCTATTCAAAAGGAAGTTGACTGCCATTTGTAGTAGCACAGGTACAAATGTGTCAAAATCCTGTTTGACTTTTAAACCACTCAACCAAGTCAGTCTTAATCCTTAGATAAGCTTTTGTTATCTCTACCCTCTTCATTATGAGATTGGTAGCCTTTTTCATACAAGCTTTACAAAATACATTACTACTAAGTTCACCCCTTTCTAATTACTTTTCCCACCAGCTTATCTGCATACTTACTTACATGCAATTATCTATTCAGGAAGCACACTTACAAATTCAGAAACATCTTGTTGCTGTTTTGTTTCTCAATTTCATCTTCACTAATTTAGTTTCTCCTCCAATAATTTATTTTTACATCTTTCTTCCTCCTCAGAATTCACAAGACAGTTCTGAGAAACACAAAAATTGTATTTAATGATCTACACCTACATCAGTAACTCACAGCAAGGGAGATGCAAATAACATTGCTCTTAGATACTGGCAACATGCTGACCACTCGGGCACACACGCAGATCCGGGTTCGTCACGACGTGCACTCTATCTCATAAGGCAAGGTTATCAAGGGAGGCTGGAAAAAGATGGAGATTGCCATCCTAGAGAAAGATTTCCTTTCAGCCTACTGAAAGACACAGGGCAGAAGTCATAGCTCCCAGAAAACAGATCCCCTTGGAATGGGATGCCAACCAGACATCTTTGTGGGAGACTGTGACTGTTGCAGCTAACAGTATAAAGGACAATCAGTGCAGATTGGCTGAGGCCAAATTTGTTTTCCAACACCATACTGCGAATAGCAAACATACGGCTCGAGGCCTCCCAATCCTGTACACCAGCAAAGACTGGTGCCTCTCTGGAAGAATAATGACTTCCCATACACTTACTAATTGTCTCAAGACCAGGTAGAAACACTTTTTCATGGCTGCTTTTCCCCATTTGTTAATGATTTAAAAGCTTCCAGCAAGCTTTCCTCATCAACGGAAAAGAGAAGCGGGGACGGAGTGTTTGTACGTGTAATCGTTTACTTAAATCCTTCCCATTACTAATGGGAAGTATCAGAAAAATCGCCTAAGCATGGGAAGATGGGGGGACTTCATTGCATACAAAAGGTTTTGTTCCAGAAGATTTCACCACATGTGAACAGAAAATAAATCAATAGTGTTTGTGAACCAGACCCTACCCAAACCTTCGCTGAAAACCAGCACACAGCTCAGGCTACACTTGAGGGACAAGAGATCAATTTCTGGCCCTGCTACTCAAATTCAACAGTGCTGCAAAGATAAAACAACAGCAGGATGAGAAGGGGGAGGGAGAAGGAAGAGGAAGAGCACAAATAAAGGAAGGAAAACCAACCTGGTGTTCCTATAATGAGTAATATGCAAAAGCTCGCCATCTGATATCTATACCAGAGGTAAACACAACCCTAAGTAGAAAAACAAACAAAACACATTTGAAAAAATACCACGTTCTCTCTCTAGCTTTCTTACAATATTTCCAGAGTACTTCACATTTTTGCCTACGGTACTTCTAAACATTTAGTAAAACCCTGCTAGCAAGCCGCAGGCAGATAAAAGCAATTTCCTAAAGGAAAACACTGAATTCACAGAGGTATATAAATAACACAATATGAAACCTGGAGACTTCTTTCCTTTATCCCCAAAACAACCATCTATAAATATTGAATCTTTCAATCAAACTAGGCACATCAAATATGTAAACAAAATGATTAGTATTTCAAGTGTTTCTTATTTGGACGAAGACCATAAAATTAAATTTTACAAAGTGTTTATACATTCAATAATCATTTCCTATTTGTGTTTTATCAAAAAAAAAAAAAGAAAATCAGATCAACTCCCATTAGCACAAGCATTTCAGATGCAACAACTCTGACACCAAGAATAAACATGAAGGAATATAAACTCAGTCTTTTACAAGAGAGAGCACTGACACAGTGCTTTCTACTGGGCTCTTTTTAGTTGTACTTTAATGATGTGTGACAGAGCATCTTAAAAATACAAAAAAATCCTCCTACGTAACAATTACGTAGTTCCTTTGAATTATCTGAAATAATTCCAGACTGAGACTGAACTTCCCTTCCTACACAGGCACTCCAGAAACTTGAAAATTATATTATTTGCCTTAATGTATACAAGCACATACTATATCAAAATAAAAGCTATTTCTCCCCAAACACAATGACGATGTGTCCAAGATTATTTTACACATAACATTATATATGTTACTATGGACTTATTTTTTAGAACTGTTCCAAGCTTGGTCTAGCCACATCTATTATTCCATACACTGAAGCGCTGGAGCCAGATTCTGTGCCCTTGCACTGAGTTAGAAAAGGCTCCAGAATTTATTCTCTGTTGTTGTTTATGAAATAGGGGATATTCTTTTGGATTGCTTTAATCAATGCTTAATATTGGTAAGTTATAGCTTTAGCATTTATAAGCATTTTTATGTGTCAAAGTACCCAAATAAACTGTTGTAAAACAGTTACATTAGGAAGAAGAAAATGAACACAAGTGAACAAATTTCAGCTCAGTTTTCCATTTTAAGCTGGCATCACAACATAAAAAATTTTTTCAGAAAACAAAAAAATTTGAAAATTTAGACAAAGTGTCAGAAATTCTGCAAACAAAACCAGCCCTGAGAGTCAGGAAACAAATACTTCGTTGAAGCCATAGTTTTGTCAGCCATAGTTTCAAGGAGATTTGGGGTTTGTTTCTCATAGGGAACTCAAGAGTCACTACATACAACCTAGGTGAAACCAAAATGATTATTTTCCCTGAGAGAGATGAAACATATATATAGTTTCTCATAGCATTCTGACCTGCTCTAACTAACACCGACTATTTCTGCTCCGAAAATGCAGTGATACAGAGGCTCAACGTGGAAACCGTTCTCCACCAAACTGACCCCCATGCACTGCTCAATCTTATTTTTAATCACACCCTGCAGTTCACACCACAACCAGCCATGCCGCATCATTTCTTACACATAACTAATATTTATTCAAATTTTCCTGCAAAACTTATCTAGAAATCAGTCAGCCAACAACTTGTCATGCTTTATGCGTTTTGGGTTTTTGTTTTTTGGTTTTTTTGTTGGTTTTTTTTTTCCTGACGATCCACAAAGAGCCTGAAATCAGAATATGGAATAGCGGGACTGCTGCCAGCAGACTTCCTGCACTCACGAGCTTGTAGCATATGGATAAGCTCTTAATACAATACAGAAAGACAACTTCTTGAATGTAAGCAGTCAGGACTAGCTTCACGCAGAAGTTCAGCACAAGTGTCTAGACTATGAGCAAACTACCACCAGATATAAATCTGGGGATTTATAGTACAGACGCTTGACAAGTACAGATTTAAGCTGCCCGAATTCCAAAACTGGAGATTTTAGTAAGCACTCACATGCATCAGATGCAAGAACACAGGTGGTAGCATGTGACATCTGAGAAGGGTAAATCCCCTACATATGCCACAGTCAGCTCTAGTATATCCATAGCTAAAAGGGTAATAATTAATACAACACGATTTACTCTGCATATACTATTAATCTTTAACTGAAGAAAACCAATCCAAAACATACTCATGTAAAACACAGTATTGTAAAGACAGACTCGTCACTTGGAAGATTTTTACAGTTGCTCGGTTTCCGGATAATGATGAATAGCTAAATAATCTTATGTCATATGATCTAATCTTTCTTTAAAGATGGTTTTATCCAAACTTGGAGAGATTCTTCATTCGCCTCCATTTATGAAGAACATTAATTTGCATCTATAATTTTCAGTGTTTATGCTAGAGTGAAAAATCTTGACTACACAAAAAAGCGTAACACATGCAAAGCAGTAAATGCAGCCTGTAGTAGTGCCTTCTCTGCTTTCCTGACTGCAAAACTGTTTGTCTATGAGGACAAATGCAATGCAAGACTTTGAAGTTAATCATAATAGCTGTCTTTAATGCAAAATTTTAATTGTAACCAAGACACATAAGAGAATACATGGTATACAGTTACATCAGGTACATAAAAACCATAAAATGGATTGGGTTTACATGAATGCTGATATTTCTCACAAAAAAATATCTAACCAAGGCAACTATTTCAAACACAGTGCCTTCATATCTATCTGACAAACTATATTTCTGAACAGAAACAGCTTGGTAGACAGATTAAACAACCAATATTCAGGCGCTTACTAAATAACATTCATTAAATCACTTAAATTTAAATTTGTGCGTGTATCCACCAACTTCAATGCTGACTTCCATTCCTGAAGATCAAAACTACGGCAACACAACATGGAAAACTAATTCAGTGCAAGGACTATGAATGCGTTCAGTAGACTTAGACAAAGTCTTTATTGACTACATTTGTTAGGTAGTCTTATGGACATTTCCAAGAGGCAGAGGCAGTAAAAAAATCCACAAAGAAGTAAGAAACTGATGCAAACCTTAAGTACTTTATGAGGACCCCTGTAGTTATAGCTATGCCCAGGGCAGGGCGGGGGGAAGATATTGGTAAAGTCCCCTAGCAGAGAGACAATGTATGGTGACAGAAGAGCAGCTAAATCATCTACCCAAATAACTTGGGAACAACAAAAGCCCTCTTTGAAAACCTATCTGTGTCTGTGCATGAATTTTGTCCACACTGATACATAGTATTTTCAGGGTCTGAACAAGTCTGTGGTAAGAACCCAGATCTGAAGAAAGTCACAAATTCACAATTCCCTCTGAATTTCCCTTGCTCTGTGTGTATGCAAGCATGCACACAAATGACATTGAGGTTTTTTTAATCTTCATCTTGGACATTTTACAGAGAGAGCTTTGTGCTATTCCTGTTTTCCTATATTTATACTATTGACCATCCTTTTTATTCAGAAAAAACTCTGAGAAATTAATTTGTTCATATCTTAAGTTTCCAATTTTTCAAGATCCTTTTGAATCTAATCCTTTCTTCCTGTTCCTGCAACCCCTTGAAAGCTGATGTCATCCACAGGTTTTATTAGTACACTCTCAATTCTATCCTCCAGGTTACTAAGCAACTTGCTAACCAGTTTTGCATCCACTTTACAGCAGTTCTGATTATGCTACGTCTAACTTTTCAGACAAAAATACCACAGGCCACCATACCAAAAGTGCTACTAAAAGCAAGAAAGGGAATTTTTCACCTAGTTACAAAGTTTTTCTCATCTTCTTATAGCAGGTAGCAGCAATTTGTTCAGGACTAGTTAGTAGTGCCAAAGGATGAGGAACCGAGATCTTTCAGTTCCCATTCAGCAAAGTCAAAATCAAATCAATAGACCACTCCATTATTCACTCTCTTAAAATAATTCCTCGGTTTCAACCTTGAATGTACTAACCAAGTTGAGGCTTACATAACACACACACAAAAAAGCCAACTTTTTTTAGTGCCTAGAGGATGGTCTAGCAGGCCCCACAGCCCATATTCCCCTGACTTACTCCCCTCACACTTTCTTTCAAATGCTAGCAACTGAAACCTCAGCATAGACCCCCGTGACTGAAAATACTTCTCAAGTTAGCAAAAATAAATACTTGCATCTCTTTCTCTTTGGAAACGTACACTAATTTAGAACTACACCATTTGGCTTGTGATCACAACTTGTAACTGGCAAGAACTCCCACTGTTATTACTTTTTGGGATAACTACTACCCACATAGTGCCAGATGGTATATTCCACCTCTGCTGAGGAGGTGTAGGAGCACTGCCTGCTGTCAGCATTGCATTTTCTTTTTATTTTTTTTTTTTAAATCAAGACATAGATAATATTACCAGTCTGAAGAGAAAGTGGGCAGGCATATGTAGCTCCATTACAGCTTAAGCCTTCAAAGAACAATATTCCCTTCTTTAATGGTGCCCGTTACACTAAATCCCCACTCCTGAAGACAAAAAAAAAAGCAAGGGATGCCTTGACACACGCCCAAGTATTAACCAAAGGTTGGTGCCAATGGAAAGCTGCTCACAAAGATTTCAAGTAAACGCTAATGTTCTAAATGTGAAGCCGAGTATCTCATACTAAAAACTGTATGAAACAGCAGAAAATTGAGTTGGGGTCCTCTAGCAAAACCTTACATTGAAAATTAAATAGGAAAGAATTACTTGAATAAGGGGGAAAAATCTCCATTAGATTAGCAAATGGGAGATTTCTCTCTTCATGAAATATAAATTAGCTATTAATCTAAGATTATTTAGAAATGCAAAAGCTTCTAGAAAAGATAGTAAGTATTAGACCTCAAATTAAGCAACTACAGAAAGTAACAGATTAAGCAACATAAAGCGATATGCACAGAATAACTGCCTGAACCCATATCATTTTGCAAGTATCCTTAAAAATAAAGTCATGTGAAGAACAGTGTGGTCTGCAAGCTTGGGGCAAGCCAGCAAAATCCACAAGCACAAACACTTATTTGGATCATTCAAATCACTATAGCCATTTACATTTGCACCCTTCCACAGGCTCAGTTTAACAACTCTCATAAAAGTTTTGACACACACACACTTCGTTTTGGCTCTCTTCTCCAAACATCACATATTTCCAAAATCCATCCTCATGGCATTTTACTTAATTTTCCTTCTCTCAGAACCCTTCTATACTCTAATTCCATAAAATCTCTGAAGGACAGAAAGTTGTTTATCTGTTTCTCCACTAATCTCTTTGCTGAAGACTTTCTTCTGCAGCACTTACAAGAAACAGCCTGCCTAAGCCTATCCCATTTATCTACTCAGCAACTGACCCCTTATGTCCACAGATAGACACTAACTACTGAGAAGAGAGCCAAGACATGGAACTAAAAATCTACATACTATTAAGGGAGCCTAGAGAAAGAGGAGCGGACACAGGGGGTTAGGCCTGAAAGGATGTAACTATTTTGACCAACTTCTTCCAGGTTACAAGCACCATGCTGCCATCCTCCTAGCGACTCCCCGAGTCCTGGTGAACTACAGAACATGTAGGCTTTCCCATTGACATCTCTCAGTATTAAAAAAATGTACCTCATTTCTACAAAAGTGCTGTCTACCTTTATCTTCCAGTTACTAGGCCTCTTCAAATCGTTATCTGGAACATTAAGAGCAGCCTACTATCAAAAATAGTTTCTCGACACAAAATAATCCCACAGAACAGAATGGGAGATAAGGCAAAAGGGAAAATCATCTGTTACTAAAGAAGTAAATAAAAGGACCAGCAACAGGAAATACGCACACTTCATTGTTCATTGCACTCTGGTTGCATATCATTCCTTTACTCTCCAATAACACTTCTTCATTAAAAATACTAACTTTATGGGATCACAACCCAAGAAGAGAAGATGGCAGAAGCTCATTTTTATTGATGGAAAAAGACATCCCCAGAATCTGCTGTGCCAGACTGGTGGGACAAAACAGGACTGTTAATGCTACCTGATCAGCACAACCAGCAAATAATTTCAGGGAAGTAACACCCAGAGGAAGGCAGTAAAATGGGATTATTCTTTTTACCTTACACCCAGACATCTGGCTGAACACAGCTAAGAGACCGACAGCTTTCAGCAGGGGGATGAAGATAGCAGAAATCAACAGCTGGGTGATGGCACAGACAGGTAAACTTCAAAGAGCAAAAAAAGATAAGCCTTTTTTGTTTGTTTGCCTAAAACAATAAAGCCAATAAACCAGTTTCCATTTAACAACTGCAGAAAGAATCTAAATGTTCTTTTATACCTCTAGATACACAACCAGGAAGCTACTCAACTCACATTTGTTTCTCCTTACAGTCTTCTCCCAGTTTTCCTTGTATTTTTTCTCAACTTCATTGGAAATAATATTTCACAAACTCAGACAGAAGCAGCCCACTGAAAACACTAAGCATGACATAAGAGCCCATAAATACGGCTTACCAATATTTAAGCCAACCGTTAAAACAGTGACCACAGAATCTAGCTCAATCAGCTTAATATTCTGCAATTCAAGGATGGAAAATTCACCTGCAAGGAACTTCAGATTACCATCAAAGTGCTGGGCAGTGAACAGAAAAGACCATAATTGTTTCCAGGTTAAGGACATGAAGACCCTTTCAAGAGTATCAGTTAATACTTTTCAGCAACTGAAATCAATGCACAACTTTGCTTTCGGGAACTACAAACACTATAAATATTCATACTCCCATTCTGAAGAGATATTTTACATTGTCTTTAATTTTGATACTTTTCACATGCACTGATCGTTTCTCTTTTTTAAACACATTCATCAGGTTTCTCAACCAAACTAAGAAGGAAACCCAAAATTTTAAGACAGCCAGCTGAAAAGGACACATTAAAAAAGGGGGAACCATTCACATCTCATTAAGGCACTTAAAAAAATATGAATTGCAGCAGTAACATTGCCTAGTGATTGCTTTATAAAAGCATTTTACTTAAATAATCTCAACACAGAAAAATAGCAGCAATCTGCCAAAATATTATTCTACCTGCCCTGGAAATCATACAAGCGTGAAGGGAAAAATGAAATAAACACCAAAAATATCTAAAAGTAAGTAAGTAAACAGGAAGATCCCCTATAATAAAATACAAATTAACCACCTCTTTTCTCGCCCTGACTAATTAATAACAAATTCCCAGTGTGACTTGTACTGCAAATAAGAAATCACCTACCCAAAATACTTTTTTCATTAATGAGATCATTACAAATCTCACATTTGAGATCACTACAATTCAACCATAATTAGCAATTAAAGCTGACACAAGTAAAAATTAGACAATAGAATATTCAGCATTAAAGTGAGGGATTCAGAGAAAAACCATACCTTTACCCTATCCACTGTTATTTAGGAATTCTACCTCAACTGCTCTGTCAAGCTATTCCGTATTGTAATCTTAAAAATATCCCCTACAGATTAGGGTAAAAGATGCTGTTCAACTATTCAGCTGAATTTCGTTAGTGATGTATTTATACAAGCTTCAGGTTTTAAGTATTGCACAATGGAAATCTACAAAGTGTCACTGATCTCTGAAAACCAACTCATCTGTTTCAATGGCAAAAAAACAGAAGATACGGAAAACAGGATATAGAGACAACTCATCGTGACGATCAAACCTCTGCTGTCTTACATGCAACCTACTCTAAAAGAAATGATCACAAACTTCCAGATTAAAAAACATGAGGAAAGAGAAGCAAGAAAGCTTGTCTCCATCTTTCCAAGCTTTGGAAAGGCTTGGATAATGGAAGATACACATTTGCTATTTGCATACACTTAGAGCTCAGAATAGGAACAAACCACGCTTTGAGCTTTCTCTGCTTTGATCAGGATAAGGTCAGAAATGCTCATCAGATGACTTTTCAGTAACTTACGTGAAATGGAACAACATGAATGGAACTGCTTGTGGTGCAAGAAAGGATAATTCATACAAACCAGGATCTCCACTTTGGACATACACCACTTGCTTTATTCTTTCTCGTTAACTATGAGTGAACAACTAATGAGCAACAAGTTGCTCCAAGACTTTGAGATTATGAGTATGAAAGATCTCTAATAACGAATCACTCCCCAGCCAAACAGAAAAATTAGCAGTAACTCCAGCCTTCATACCACAGAGCTATCAGTCTGCTCTGGAAGATACTCCTTCAGTCACCAATATGTTCTTTTCATAAAGGACAAATAAATAACAAATACTGGTAATAGCTGAAATGTCAACATGCATGATTCATCACTCTCTTCATTAGTTATGCCAGTTCAAAAGAGAACACCACTCTAACAGATTACTTCCCTACCCATTAGCTCATACAACATCATTCCTCATCAGCATGAGGGCCCCAGCTCAAGAAGGCAGCGGCATGTGGAGACTTGCCTGCATAGGAATAGTAACATGAACTCACCAGGATTCTTCATGTTCCTGAAGTATCTACGTGTGCCTTTGCCAAATTGGCTCTTAAGGATTACTACCTAATGTTACTTCTTTGGTAAAGCTCAACAATTCTCATCTTTACAAAGCAACAGGGTTGGTGAGAGGGAAAGAGGAAAAAAAAAAAAGAACAAAAAAACCCAACCAACCACTCTCAAATTTTAAATTCCAAAAAAGCAACATTTTTAGCAAATAAGCCCTCCGCTCAGAGCAAGAAAAAGCTTTATCAAAAAAATTTTAAAAGTGACTGAGGAAGCAAAGCTTACATCAAGGTTTGCTTTATGCAGAATACATACAAAACCAACTACTACATGTATTTTAAAAACACGGTGAATAAGTAATGATCTCTTTGAAATCAAAATGCAATGTGGCACAAACCCAAACTTGAGTCAAATAAGCATACTATACTTTTTATGTTATAACATTACTAATTAATTTTCTCTTAAAGAGTATTTTTCAAGATGGAGTTTCTCACACTACAGTATAAATTCACTTACTTGACACATTTTGGAAAGATCGGTACTAAATGCTGCCCTGAAAGCAAACCAGACTATTCAGGGAACTCTACATACTATTCAAGATTTCTCTTCCTGAAGATCTGGAACACCATCATCCCATTACCACAACTCCCAAAACATACAGCTTTTTTATTCATAATCCAGTATAGTAACTTCTGCTCTCCCACCAGAATCCCACAGCCAATTCCATGCTAGAACAACCAGTTAAATTCCTCTCCAATATGTCCATCATCCTCGTCGTGAAACTAGATCCTTTCATCACAGGCCATTTAAGTAGAACCTCAATGAACTCTTATCAGATGGGGCAGCTTCACAAGGGACGATTTCAAGACAGGGCTCTAAATTCCCAGTTTCTCCCTTCTTAATGTAAGTACACAAAATAAGCCACTATCTTCTCTAATTAATGTAGGGTTTGTATTTAAAGTAATTACTTTTTAAATGAATGTAAAACAAACAACTGCATTTTAGCCCCATAAAATAATGGGTCTGAAATAATTCTAACATTAACTAGAATTTGTTTTTTAAAGCTCATAAAACCCAGTTGGCAAATAAACCAGAGATGAATGATCTAGTTCACTCCACTGCTGCAAATATTTGCAGATGCAGTGAGCTTTAAACACTAATTTATCTCCAGTGAATGCAACAGGCATACTCTACCTTGAAGTTAAAATGAACACAGATGAAGACTTCAAATTGTAAGAGTCAGAAACAACCAGTGGGCTCAGTTCTGCTCTCACTGAAGACCGTGGTAACCTCCCACGGACCTTACTGGTAACATCACTAGGTCCTGTATGACCACGCAGCTTTTCCATGTTCTACGGATGCTGAAAAATGTTCCTGGAGGTTGGCACATGTTTATTATGTTGGAAGCAAAGGGCAAGACAACCTGAAATTACCAATCAAGCTACCACAAGGATTATAATCAATGCCGAAAGTAAGGCTGTGAGTATTCTTTGTGTAGTACTAAGCATAAGCAAAACACACACTCGGGAAAAGGCACTCACTGTACATCGAAAGGTACCATTTTAAGGCTTCATTCAAGTACCCCAGGCATGAGTTCACAACTGGCCTCAACCACTCAAAGAGCTCACGGCTGCCATGACAGATCCAGTCACTCTGTTTCACACTCCTGCATCCTCCTCCTGTCACCCTCATGTTCCACAGATCAGGTTCAGTTTACTGATCCAGCTAGAAATTAACTCTGCAAAAATAAATAGTTTTCATTCCCCAGCAGCTGCTCAAGCATTTAACTTGGTACAAGTGAGAGGGCTACAACACCACACCACTGCAGGTGGGAGAAAAGGAAGGGACAAGAGGTCACTGATTTTGCACCAATTCTTAAAATCAGCTTAATCTCATCAAGAAACTACCCTTAGAGCCATTTGCTTCTCTAGATGTGGAAAGAAATCATCTTGCCATATCATCCTGCTCTAAAGAAAATTCATACTCAGAAGTCTGAAGAAAAGAATCAACATGTATACTCACAGCTTTATACATCAAAAAGACACAAAATCAGGATTATTTATTTTTTTAAAAAATTTTTAAAGCAAAAGCGTTTTTTTAGTATTTCACAACGTGGAATTACAGGTGTTACTAGCTCCTCAGCTGATCACAAGTTTAACCACCTCTAGAAAAGGTAAACTTAGATAAAACATAAAGAGGAACATCATCCTTTCTTTTTTTTTTTAAATGAGAAAAACCATGCACAAAGTTGGGAGGGTTGCAGGTTGCTTTTTTTCTTTCTTAATGTACCAAGGGATTGTTTTAGAGTTTTCTGGCTGCCTTCTTATCGTCTTCCTTTTGCTACCTAATAAAAAAGTAAGATATACTATTACCAATTTTAACAAGCATCCTGAAATTAAAGAAAATTAAAGATTCTATACTAATGAAACTTAAATGCGTCACAGGCAAACCAAAGAAGGCCTTGCAGATCAAGTGTTCTTCTGGATATATATAGATATAGATAGATATCTATATATATAACAAAACCTGCAGAACTCAGTGTACAGAGTGCATAATACTGTACGTGATGCACATTTGGGCCTTACACAGTTTGCATTTATGGGCACTAATATTAATAAATGAGAATTTACAAGCAGAAAGTTAGGCATGCTTGTCTGTAATGTTACATAAAAAAATTAATCTTTCAAAAATTCACTGAACACAACAGGTATGCTCATGGATTTCTCAACATCGACATACATATCACTTGTATTCTAAAGGTTTAATTGAAAGTAAATTTAGGGTATGTAACCTGAAATATTAAAAGGTAATTGTTAGGTATCTCAGAAGACATATTTTTGTTCAGAATACGTATTTCAGTTTTAAAAAAACACAAGCCCATGAAGGATCATGGGAAAACCAATGGAAAAGACAGAAAGATGAGAACAAGACAGGAATTGCTACAACGCAATCAATATTGATAAGGGGTTTATTTTATAAAATTATATTAGTCATCCAGTTACACTGAATACGTAACCAGTAATTCACATTGTAATTACAAGTCTAAATCTGCATGCGAGTATGCTTCAGCATTCCATGACCACAGTCTAGATCCAAACAGGATACAGCCCTACCACTGTCCTCCGCTCACATGAAATTGGTGCTAAGTTTGGAGTACGCAGTCTTTTGCATTTATCACGCACTTAGCAAGAGCTCCTACAAAAAAGAAACACAACTCTTAAGTAGTTTATTTTTTTAGAAGCCCCAGAGTCACAATGGCCACAGATCTCAATTGGTTTAAGATAGTCTCTCCCTAAGCACTACTGCTCCCCTCCCCCTCTGATAGTTTGTTTGCAGAGCCAAAAAATGGCATTTTGGTTATGGCAAGTTGCAATATATTGTACTTTCATAATTCAACTGCATGTCCATCATACATTTTCTAGCTAAACATACCACTACACAAAGTATCCACGATCTAAGGTGCCTCTCCAATAAGAATGCCTCATGTGACTGTAGCTAGCAAATTCTCTTCAATATGTTCTCACCAAAAGGCACTTATTCCACTAGCTTCTTTTTTCTTTTTAATTCACGTTATTAGGAATGGATGTTTTCTGCTGCAGGTTTGCTATTTAAGTTTTGAGGATTAAGTAAAAAAAAGAGGCAACACCCAACCTTTAGCATTTTGAAGAAATCATTCCAATCTCCAACCTGAGAAATGCTGCAAGCAGGGTTTCATGGCCATGCTGTTGTTCTCTATGGCACGTTTGCCGTATTTCTTCTTGTTCTTCTCCCAATTCAACATTAATTTGCCTTCATTCAGTATACTGTAGCTATGCTACAATCCCCAGCAGCACTAATTAACCTTCATAATTTAATTTCTCCAGATATCTCATTTTTCCTTATGCTATTTCCACCTGTATAAAAGCCTAAAATCCACACCGATGCATCATTCTCTAAGCCAGCTTACTGTCTAACATATGCTCCTGAACTTCCCAACACAAACGGGGGATGAGAATCTGTCTTTTCCTTGCAAAACATACATCTGGGAGAAGCTGTCTGCCTCATCATCTCTCATTTCATTTTCACATTTTAGCCCCCAACAATCAACCCACGCCTGTAATAGAAAGATACAGTGTGTCATTAGACTCCACACTCCTTACTCACCCTATGGCAGGAATTAGAGGGAGGATGTTTAACCCTTGTTTTTCTCCAGCCCTACAGAAGCAGCAGGCAGGGAGCGGCGTGTGTTTGTCTCACGTGCGTGCTACCTGCAGCACAGCCCCTGTAAATAAGGGGCCATTCCGCAAGAAAAACGCCTTCTTGCACCCTCCCTTAGCGTTTAAAGGGATGGAGCTGAATCCTGCAGCACACGACGTGCCCACCAGATACTCATCACTTACCTTCCGAGACCGCACGCCGCTCTCTTACCAACAAGGCGATTTCTAACTGAAGAGATGGCATTTCTCAAACTCTGCCTGCGCCCAGCTCCCACCGACCCCACCTCTACAGCCGCCGGCGCTCCCAACGCTCCCCCAACTTTGATTTAAGGAAGAACAAACCCACCGTGAGCCGCTCAGCCCCCAACCCGGCTCGCCCAGCCCGCCCGCGGGCAGCAGCGCCCGGCGACCCCCGCCCCGCTGTCACGGTGGCG
>JAVJGG010000082.1:42076778-42087577 GCA_035590195.1 Aviceda cuculoides | reverse complement strand
GCGGGGGCGGGCGCGGGCTCGGCTCCGGCCGTGAGGGGAGGCCGGTGGCGGTGGGCGCGGAGCTGCCCTGTGAGGGCGAGGCGGTGGGCGCGGGCCCCTGCTGTGAGGGAGCCCGCACCCCATCGCTGAGGGCGGGGACGCCGGGGCGGCTGCGGGGCGACGGGTGGTGCGGGAAGGGTCTGCCGACCGGGAGGGAGCCGAGGCGCGGGCGGCTCCGTGGGCCGGGCTGCGCTGCGGGGGAAACGGACCTCGAGCGGCTCCGGCATCTGTCAGCGCCTCCAGCAGGGCCGAGGCGTTAAAAGCGCGTTTGACTGCGGAACCTGTCCCTGCAGGTACCGCTCGGAAGGGAGCGGGGCCGAGCGAAGGGGTATTTTCGTAACCCGGCCATGGGAACGCGCTGCCCGCGGAGGCAAAGCTGCTGCAGGTATCTCCCGTGGGTGCAGGCACAGCTCTGTGCCGTGAAAACACCCCCACGGCCTTCTACTATTTATTTTTTCTTAAAAAAAAAAAGGAGACTTCTGGGAATAATACCTGAAAACCGAAACCTTTCGCTCATGGTCCCCCTATGAGAGATCAGACAGTTGAAGACCAGGTGCAAAAGGAACACGCAGGAAGAGAAAAGCTATATTACCTGTTAAAGCTAATATAAACCTTTATTTAAATTACCTAAATAGCTCAAGATACACATTGCAACTAGCGATCCAATCAGCATTGCTTAATCATCCACTCTGAATGAAATATAATAGTGACAGAAATTTGGTTCTTTCATCAAACTAAATATCAACATTATTATTTACACAGTAAGCAATTTTGGGTTTTATCCAGTTATTTCCCTTTAAGAAAACTAATACTTAGGTCTTAGTCAACTAAATAATCTTTTTAGTCCAGTACATAATGTTCCCCTTAATTAATTTAATTAAAAGTATCTACACTCCCTTGGGATGGATACCTTGTTAAACCTTCTGGGTGCAGATTACTTGCCTCCATCTAACCCCGGAATGGTTAAGAGCTTTACATCACATCTGCCCACAGTGCCAAATTAATGACCAAATAAATTAAGCAACAGGGTAATCTTCAGTTGTGAGTCAGGAAAATTACTTGTACAAAAAATAAATTGCAATAGAAATAATCCTACCTAGGAAGTGTTAATAAAAATCGGAGGTGGCTCTCATTTGGTTTTTATGTGTGTTTGTTAGCACAGCTGATAAACAAGATGCTGAGTTTCTGGAATTAAGCTTGGATCAGAGTGAGTGAGTATATGTCATCTACGTCATCTCTAACTTCAGTCCTCGGGTTTTGCTTTCATAGGAGAGTGGCATCACATAAAACAGTGCAACAAGCACTTAAAAAAAAAAAACCAAAACCCACAACAGTAAGGAAATCTTCCAGAAACACTTTCATCTGAATCTGTAGCCTCCTGTCTCTTTCATTACTTCCAGGAGAAGTTCTTTCTGTAATTGCTTATCTTCTGTTGCCCTTTAGCCTTTTTAAACCACATATACTAGAGGGGAACACATAGCCAGAAAAATTCCCATTTTTCCTTCAGCACCTTATTAGCATAGCAAATCATTGACTCTCTGCACAGTTACAGTACCACGGTGGAATAATAGTTCCACCTACAAGAAAATATTCTCAGAACTGATGTCAACTGCTTTATATATGTACCCATATCATTCCTAAGAAAACAGATTTCAAGACACAGGTTTGTGAAAGAGAGGGAGGATCTGACACTTCCAGTACAGAGCTGAGAAGTCAAAGGCAATGAGATAACGGCAAAAGACCAGCTTCCAAATGGGAAGAGAGGAGCCGCTGTGACTAAATATTTAGTTATTTACATCCAATGCAGAACTTGTGTTAGTCATGTGTGAGAACACCGGAGGACTAGCGCAGGGTCCGTTTCCCATGCCACCCAATTTGGCCAGGGCCAAAAGCAGATGCTTCAGCACGGGCAGGCACATAGGAAAGATTCCCCCAAGTCCTGTGGCAGCCCACAACGTTGGTGGCTTTAGGACCTCCTGAGGCACACGCGACTCCAAAGTATTTACACACGCAGGCTGTGCGTACAGCGTACCAGCATAAGCTGGGTGCCTTCCCAGTGAGAACCCAAGTAGGCGAGCAGCTTCTTCAAGTCAATACTTGGGTTTGAAGTCCCTGAGGCAGAGGAGAGGACTGAAAAGAAAGCATCCTTGTTTTCCACCGATGACAGCCTCCCCTGCGTTCTGCAAGGAGACAGATCCTGCTGGAACATAGGGAGTTTGCTCTGAAAATGCCTTCTGGGACACACAGGCACGCTTAGTTGCTGGATCTCAGCTCTTCGGGCTTTGGTATAAATAAAGCACCAAACTACCCAGACCTATAAGACTGGGTTGGTCTGTGCCTATGCAGAAGCACAACTATAGGTATTTCAAGAATATCAACACAAATCACCTATAGCATGTAAAGTCTTCAAAGATTAGCTAAGGGGTAAGGGTAGATTTTTCAGGATCGCTATTCCTGACATTGGTCCAGAAATCCAATCCAAGTTCCATTTTGGTCACATCCACACCTTATTACATCTAGCCCCTTGGTGTTAGAACCACTTGTTCAAACATCTCTTTGGTGAACTAGGGAGCCAAGAAATTCACATAAAACCTCAATCAACTCTTTATGTTTTGTGTGTTTGTACTGCAAGCTGCCATGAAGTTTGCACAACAGCGAAGAAAAAATTTGGCTGTAATAAACAAGATGTTGTTTCTTAAATAGGCAGAATCCCTACAGGAAGATACAAAAACACCCAGTCTTTTAAATCATATATACCATCAGATCATCTCCTAGATGGATTCTATTAAGTGTGACCATATAAAAACTAAATACTGCTTACAATATTTGTTATCTAAAAAATATATTCCTGTGTAGAAAATATTCTAGTATAATCCCATAAATGTGAGACACTGCTTTTCTTCACACTTCAGCAGACTAAAAGAACACAGGGTCTGCCATCCCTTCAGTAACTAACAAAAGGCATATCTATTTGTGTAGCCTGGGGAGTTTTGAAATAGCTTTGGTTTTTTTGCAGAAGGAAAGGGAGATTTCCATTTTGCTGTCTGTTTAATTTTAATTTTTGCAATTTTTGGCAAGAGCACCTTGAGCTGTGGATAACTGTCTCTAGTTTGTCTAAAGCTAAATAAATGTGTGCTTTATGACCCTTCTACCACCAGGGTTGCATTTTAACACCAGCATTACCCTTTGAGTAATGGCTGAAATCGGGGCTTGCTAGCAGAGATTCAGAGAAGAAAAAAGGAGTAACAGGATGAGTAAAAATAGCTTTATTTTTCTGTATACACCTGTTTTGGAGTGAGATGACCAGGCAACATGAAAGGAGCTGCATTTTGTGAATCTCAGAATTAATACCCACGTTCTAGTTCTTTCAGTAATAGAAGCCAACACAGACAAAACTTTCTGCTTGCAGAGCTCTGTCTCCTCGGAAATATGTATAAACCAAACCCCAAAACTCCTTTTGACACCGAGAAAAGGAATGTTAAAGGCTATGTGGAAACAAAGAGCTGGTGACATATGCCACAGCATACCAAACCTACATCAAACAGTTCTGCCTGTAACAGGAAGCAACTCACAGCCGTTCCCGTTTCCCTCCTGCAGCAGATGGAAGCACAGAAAAAAAGCCAGAGTCTTAGAAGAAGTGAAAAGGCGTTTGGCCAAGAGATGATGAGGCTTGCACTGTGCACCAAAGGTCTGTCAGAACGGGAGACTACTGACCTCCAGAAGGATTTTACTCTCTGTGATCAGAGACCCTTTGCGGAAGGTCTTGCCCACTGTCCTTAAGAAATTTTCAACGAGAACAATAGTGCAACAAATGACATTGTGGAAGAAGGGTGTTAGACAAGATGTTAAGAGCGTTGTTTTGGCAGCAGCAAGCAAAGAGTGCTTTTAAGTACGATAATTGTGTCCCCTCTCTACCCAGTGTTTCCTCCTACCTTAAAACTTTTCAAACGCTGCCTGATGCTTTCTCAGGTTTTCTTTTTGAAAATAGGTAGATGAGTGAGATTCCTTAATCCACCAACCAAATGCACGTGCCTTAGTCCTGAATTCTGTGTCCTTTCAACAGATAACACCCATTATTAAAAGAAGAACATTGTATGTCAAACTATAATTGCAATTTTGAAAAAGAGGATGTATTTATGCAGCTCATAATTTGGCAACTATACCAATCTCACCATTTTCCTCTTGAGAGGCACTACAGGTGCTTTCATGATTGCATATGATCAAGATAACATCTTGACTGAAATAATGCACCTCTGGCACACTGGGGTACACCTATCATAGAGCACTCGGTTGTAAACAAAGAACAATCTTCACAATTGTACCTTCTGCTTTGTTAATGTGACAGAATCAGTATCCTCTTTGTAGACAAAAGATACCAGCATTTGTATATATGCTAGACCAGACTAGAATATCAGCTTTTGGTATTTCCCCACTGAATTATGCCAGGACCAACTTAGCTCAGTTTTTCAGAGTTCACAAGATCACTGTTAATGACTGCAGATGGCAATCAGACAAATCTTCATTTGGGGTAGGAAAAGCTTCACACCATTTTCTATGGCTTTAGCACAGCTATTTATGGGCTGTGTTCAGTGGCTATTGTAACAATTTTGGATTACTTGTGATGTTTATGGTCCTGAATAAAGATAAAGATATACTGAAAGCAGCTAAAACTGCATTTCCAGTTTGTCTGTGTCCATTAATTAAAATTCCAGCACATTATCCTTTGTAATGTATGTTCCAGCATTCTAGAAGGATACTATATATGGACCGGTACTTTGCTGTGACAGTCTCAAGACACAGGCAGGACAAGACTCATTGGCAGACCAACTAGTATAGTTGGAAAAATTAGAAAAGCTTTTCTGGTTTTGTTGTTTGTTTTTGTTTTGTTTTGTGGTTTGGGGTTTTTTTTCTTTAAACTTTTGCTACTTCTCCAGAGTTCAGACAAAGTTTGCTGTTAAAGGGGTTGTGCACCCCAAAAACTTTCCTCAAAGTTCTAATTACTCCAGTCAGAAGACATTACTTCTACTAATAAATCTTGTCCAAACTGAAGTACTAGAAAAAGTTGAGCAGTTTCTGTGTTATTTTCTGCCTATCCCGCCTATCCTCTTATGCCCTGAGAGAATGAACAAATTAGCATGTTTAGCCTAAAAGAAAAGACTACAACAACCTTCTTGCGTGCATAAGGTCAACAGGAGACACAAGGAACCGTTTGTTCTCCATGACTGTAGCAAGAGGACAAAGGCTTAAAATGCAACAAGGATAATTCCGACTAGAAATTGGGACTAATTTTCTACTTGCAAGGATGATTAAGCATTGAAATAGACTGCCTGTGAAAACTGTGATGCCACCATCCATGGAGACCCGTACGAACAGTAAGCATTTGTCATAAATAAAATACAGTTGGGCCTGATTTTGGGCACTGGGCTAATGACTTGGAGATTCCTTGTGAAATTCATAGCAGGCCTGTGAAAACAGATGCAACTTACGAATTAGAGCAGCAGTATTTTGCACACAGGATGAAGTAAGACACAAGGCCTGCTGCAAATTACTGTTTTCTAGATCACCATGTCTTAAGCTTTTCAGGTACATGGAAAATTATTAACTCTAAAAGTTTCCCCCAGATGATCATGAATCTTACCATTAAAACATTTAACTCAGGACACTATAAAGTTGATGTAAGTCATACATGTTCTTTTGTGCATGTGTTGGTAGGTCATGGAAACAATTTGCAGCAGACACCTGAGGTATCTGTAAGGAAGATAACATTGCTCACCTTCACAATCAGACTTGGGAAATCTACAGAAAAATACCAGTACTAAAGCAGTGATAAGTATTTTATAAGCCAACGAAATAAGTAAGGCTACTTAAAGTAAAACTGTCAGAAGTTTGATAAGTTGATTTAATATGCTGTATTTTAAAGAGTACAGTTTTAGTCATAGTCATTTTTATGAAAGGAAAAAGCTTTGGTTCACTCAATTTGTTTCTGTCAAATACACTGTAACTCTTAGCGGTGACGGAATAAATGCTATTTAGTGAAACTGCTAAAATAGTCCCATGTATTGCATTAACCCCTAGCAGTGCTAAAAGAACATGTCAGATTCTTTTCCAACAGAGCACGTCGCCTGTGCAGCTCACACAATAAATCAGTATAGATTTTTTTATATTGCTTGCCTACACCAAAATCCAAAGCACTGTATGAGAGTGCTGGTCTGAGCGGTTATTTTGTTAACTGCACAGCAACACTGATGAAAGGGAAACAGCACATTAACTTTTCCTGGACATAACAGCACTGAAACGCTTCATTCTCTGTATTTCTGGCTTTTAATTTACGATACTGAACCCACTGAAATCAGTCAGGGTTCTCCCACCTTCTTCAGTGGGAGAAAGACCTGACCTTTAGCAGTTGGTTTAGATGGAGCTGATGATCTCGACTAAGATCTAGCAAGCACCCAGGTCCAGAAAGTTTGGAGATCCCTCAGCTCCCACTGAAACGAGTTACAGCAACAGGAATTTCCACACTTTGCAGAAGTGAATCTCACAGCAGGAGATGTAGAAATGCCTCCCGTCTGAAAACTGCTCCAAGTCAAGTCACCATAAAGAGTGAAGAGGATGACCCCATCCAGAGTTTAGGCACAATAGCTGCTGAATTTTGTGTGAGAATGTTTTTAAAACCATTATTCCTATCTCCAGTAGGATCTTCCAACTCTGATGCACTATCCCAAGAGGGCATCATTATCATGAACCACAGCAAAGCTCCAAATCCTTTTTTCATGACATTCCTAAACTGTTTGCTCCACCCTGATTAATTTTAGGAAACTGATAAGACAGCTGTGAAAATACACCATGTAAAGCACTCTCATATTACAAACCAGCTGGCAGAATTTGCACTTTTTTTTCTCCCAAGGGAATAAAGATTGTTGTTTATTCCACTTTTGAAAAGGCATATCAACCAAAATGTAACCTTCCCTTAATTAACCCAACTGGTATTGTTAAGTAGGTGTGTACTGATATAACATTTTGGCTTGCAATAATCGGCAAAGCAGCCGCCTCCAAACCATGTGTGGGCTATACTCAAAAGATTTTCTTATTATGAAAGGGGGTGTGGGTCTTTCCTTTCATGAAAATGCTCATCATTTTCACTGTTCCTCTTCAGTGTCTACTGTAACCATTACTGCATTTCTCATTTGACAGCTTCCTGTCACCAGGTGATAGCTATAAAGATCTGCAAAGCTTGTGTGTTCACCCCAGTGCAGTACTTAATGGCAATTTTTTTTTTTTAGAATCCTATATGTTAAAGGCAAGAACATGACCAAGATGCAGCTTGCTTGGCCTATTATGCTGTGTTCTGTTTGTACACCCTTCCTACAGTCTTTCCCAACTGCTCTCTTATTTTACTGAAACTTCTTTCTTACGCTTTCCTGAACTGCTGTTGTGTGCCATCAAGCTGTTGTTGTTTTACACCCTAGAGATGCCTGCAGTTCAGTGACAGATCCCTCTGCTGAGACGTTAGCACTCTGTGATGCGGCACAGGAATCCAAATCTTCAGGACAAATGACACTATAGCATACTTGAGCTGAATTTACAAAGTGAAAAATGATGCTTTTGATGCTGCAATTCCTTTTTAAAGGTTTCCTTACTTCAGCTGATCCCAGCTGTCTGCTAGCAGTTACTATCGTAAACCCTTGCGTCTTTCTCATCTCTTGTTTTTGCACTGATATTTAACAGCAGCCCACACATGAGAGACTCATTTCTTCCTCTTGGTCCAGATGTGATGCCTGCAGCCTAGACCTGCAACTGAGAAACAAAGTTTGATAATGGACTGACAACTTAACTAGGCAACCCTGGAGAGCTACGGATTGCTTTTGCTACCACCGGCCTCACTGTGTGCATGCTCCTGGCAAAGGATCCCAGAATATCTCCAAATTATCTGCATTAAAATGCACCCCAGGATGGGCAGGATGGGAAGGGCTCTCTGCTGCTGCTTTCAGTCCCTTTCACTACTGTTTTAGCCAGAAGCAGAGTGAGTGAGTGAAATATTCACCTAAAGTAAATGTATCCCTTAGGATGCAAAAAAAAATATGGCATGCAGTTTCTAAATCACCATGTTGTCTCACAGGAATCCTGAGAAAAGAATTGAGGGGCTGGGTACTGAACTGGAAGAGATGTACTAGAGGTGGTCTGCTTCTCTGACCCTAGGAAGGATTTCCGTGTGTCAATCCCTCTGGGAGTATTATTGCTTTCCTCGGCATCCCATCCTAGTTGCTTTTGAAATCCACAAAGGATTGTAAGTGACCGGAACCAATGACAGCGTGGCTCTGTGGCTTGTGCCTCTGAAGCTTTTCTGGGGGTTTCTTCTCTGAAAGAGAGTGATTTGATAGAACAAACCTCTCTGTATGCAACCAATTATTGCCTGAGTGCTCCAGAATGAGTTGAAGCCTGGTTAATTCAGAACACTACTTGAGCCCTACAACTCATGCCTATAGCTTTGTCATACCGTTTTTTCCATTATGAATATCTGTTGTGTAACATCAGATGCTTTGCAGTTAATTTTTTTTTTTTTTAAGGTAAGTCATATTTGAACGGAATCAAAAATAAGCAAGAGCTAAAATATCTGCAGTGCTGGGGCTGTGCCAAACACCCACAGATTCCGTACCCTGTACTCAAGTCTTGTCAAGTAGCTCAGCACATCTTTATTCTAATCATTTACTTTCATTTTATGCCTAACAGAGAATTGTCCTGATTACTCAAGCAAAACACAGCAAGAAAAGTACAGAAAACATTTGGTCAGCTTTGGGCACTGGGTGCTGCTATCAGTACTCTAACCTCCACAGCACTCTTACACTGAAATATTTAGGTATATATGCAAAGATACATATAGCTCCTGACTATTCTTCCACAAAGTCTTTTAAAAGTAATCAACTCCAGAGAGGCAGCAAGAACCGTTGGAGGTTATAGCATGACTTGTACAGCTGAGAAAGGCCGGTGGTTAGTAACTCTTTCTGGCAACTCAGTCTGGTGTTTTCAACCTATGACCATTTACTGTCGTCCTTGTGACCGCGGACGTCTAGGTGTTGCAGCAGATAAACTAAGCAAGTGTTTTTCTTTTACACAGGGAAGCTCTGCATATCTACATAGGCAGTGTTAGGTTATCTGAGAAAATGCTCATCTCCACACCCAGAAAGGAGCACAGAGGAAAACTGACAGGCAAGGAACTCCCTCCTCCCTGGGAGTTAATCAGAGAAAGAGGGCACCCAGACCTGCTCCTCCCAGCACTACAGGCTGCACCTGGGAAAAGGGAGCTGCAGCAGCCTCAACTATCGGGCTAGTGGATTTGGCAAGCTCGTAACAGCCACCAGCCTCTACAGACAAGTCCATGCAGCAGTCTACCTCCGCAGCATTTCTCAAGGGACCAGCATCACCACTGGAACATTCCTGAAGTCTTTTTAAAGTTCAAAAATCACTGTTCTAATCAGAATGGGTATAGAGTGTGAGGAGAGTCTGACTAATGAAATAAGGACTTCAGGAAACTTAAGCATCAACAAATGCTTGTGTGTTGTGAGGAACTGAAGTGACTACTTTATTCGTGTTATAAAAAAAAAAAATGAGTGATTCACCAGTAATCTGCATGCCATTTTCAAGCATGTAAAAACCCAACAAAAAACCACATAGCTCCAACACAGTGCTGTGATCAAGGATGATCACTGTACCTATGATGAGTGTTGCTACACTGGATGTTCTGAAGGCATTTGAAAGCAAGTACTCTGGCAGAGCCAGGATGGTAGTAAGAAGGGAAAAAAGGAAAGAAGAAAAAAGAAAGATGGCAAAAGAAAAAAAAGTGGCGAAAAAACCCTAAAACACCATAAACAATGACAACACGATTCAATAGCTCTCACCACAGCCATAGCCTTAGCCATGGGGACACCTGCTATTATATCAGTTGGACCTGATGCCGCTAAAGCTGCTTTTTTCCCTAGGAACTTCCTAATAATCTCTCTACTGCAATAAAACACTCTAAACTCATGACAATATGGTAATGCAATACCCTTTATACAAAGCCTTTAATGCACTGTGGCATAAGTGACTTTGCCCAAAGATATCATCATAAGCTAAAGGAAAGAGACTGGCTGCTGTGTCTAGAAAGCGTGAATTAATGCCAGCCAGGTTTTCTCCTCTCCTGTGAAAGGGCATACTGCAAACTGCTTCCCTCAAGGAGGCTCTGCAAGTGGAGCTGCTGTTTGTATCCACTTCAATTTGGAATTAAGAATGTTTCTATACTCAGTCACCATAGCAGGAGGTCATATTTTTTTCCACTTCTTTTGGTGCAAATATCACACTCAACAACAGCCCCTCACAAGAAACATCAGTCAACTTCTTGCTTGAATTCATTTTTCTTTTATAAATTTGTACTGTTGAATAATTCTTCGTATTTAAGAAAGAGTTTAGGAGCAAATTTAGGGAGACAGCTTAAATCTTTTAAGAAAGACTTAAGAAAGAAAGAGTTAGCTAGTGGAGGCAGTACAGCCCAAAGGATAGCAACCACACGTATGCAGAGGAGAAGCCAACATTTTCAGAAGTGCTCAGTATTTACCTTTTCGGCTAATGTCAATACAGTATGTAGATTATTTTTTTTCCCCCCAGAGGTAAGAACAAGTCTTGAGAATGTAGGTAGAAGACCAAGAGGGTATAGAGATCTGTAAGATAGGGCTAACACACATACATCCTACGGGTTTGTAAAGACAAACTGCATGCACAAATTATTA
>JAVJGG010000082.1:42054992-42066730 GCA_035590195.1 Aviceda cuculoides | reverse complement strand
AAATCCCCATAAAACAGGGATCTTTCTGTAGTACTACATAGGAATTATTTCATACCAAAAAGACAAACGTTGACAGAATGAACATATGATCAAAATCATGGGCAATATTAAAAAGCACTGGCTGCATTTCCTAGTTACGGGAGCATAGGACCGGGTTGCTTGGTAACACAGCCTGCCAGCTCCAGCCACGCTCCGCTCGGAAATCAGCCATAAAAGGAACTCCCATGCCATTGCAGCGTTGCTACAGCAACGTGCAGAAGTGATGGATCCCAAGTTAGAGCCACACCTTAAGCAAGAATATGTTTCCTCTCATTTTAAACACTTTCCAACCCATAAATACATAGAGTCTGCAATTCTAAATAGCTCCCGGCAAGGCTAACTTACGGGGTTTTTTATTAGCCTTCACATCATTTGAGACTTTGCACATGTAGCAAAGCAATTAGCAATGAAAAAAAACCCCCCAAACATAATGTCTGCAGCACTGGATTGCAAGCAGTTCATCAAACAATAAGGTACAACGCACAGCAGACGTATAGCCGTGTTCTTACGGCGCATTAAAGAACAGCAAGAGGAGGGTGCTCTATCTGGTAGGTGCGGGCTCACCCGTGCCACCGCAGGCCGGGATCGGTCTGACCGCAGCCCTTCTAGCCTGCCCTCAGAAAGACAGACCATGTACTCTGGAGTTTAAAGCATGATTTAGCTGACCAAGCAGGGAAGACCTGCAGTCAGGTGGGGCAAATCACACCTGTGGGTGATTGACCATGAACTTGCTCTCCAGGACTACTGAGTGGCCCAGGATAAGTGGCTCGGGTGGAGATAGCCGTGTTCGACACCCACTTTTGATCTGATAGATCCTACCCTGACGCCATCTCACTGCCCCACCATACGCAGTTGTAACACAGCTAATTCAGACTATCTGACTAAAAACCTGTCGCATCCTGAAAAAAAAAAAAAACCAAAACAGTCTGATGGAGGGGAAGTTTACTATGACCATGTGGAAGGGTAAGTTTGTTGACTCCTAGAAGTAAGTTTTCCCCTTGAAGCCAAAGAGTTATGTGGGTTTGCAGGATATCAGCTTTAACCCAACGTGCAACTCCTTCACTCCTAGCTGCTGCCGTCCACCACCTCACCTCTGCACAGCGATGATACCGCTAAACCAGACACATACCTTGACAGGGAACTTCACTTTTCAAAGTCAATCAGTGCCAGCTTGTAACAATGTCAAGTCCGCCTTCATCTCACTGTGATAGCCAAATCCTCAGGCAAATACCCAGTGCAGATGATGAGGACAGACACAGAGCTTCTCCTGTTGCTGTGATGTGCCCATCACTGGCAACTGAGTACTAGGGGGGTTAACAGAAGCAGAGTTCTTTTTTTCCTGAAAATGTCTAAAATGGCCCCATGAACCAAAATTATAAAATAATTATACTCCGCCGTGAGCTGAACACAAAAAGGTTATTCACTACAAAGCCCTAGCAACCATCTTACCCTTAAAGAAAAAGAAAGCAGACTGCCAAAGCAGTAATGAAATGACACACAACTGTTAATTTCATGTCTGTTTTTCAGAAGTCTGTAATAATAACCAGTAATTCCTTACAAAGCATCCATTCTTGTTCCCTAATTCCCACCTAGGGACATTAAAAGACTTAACCATTCCCTAGCTGTATCTTTTAGGAAGATAATGTCCACTTTATTCCTTAAGTAAAAATACACAAATCTTCTTTAAGGGAAATAATCAAATTTATCAAAGCTCTATAAAAGTGCTCAAGTGAGTCCAAAGGGTTTAGCAGGACCAGTAACAACATCTGAACATACAGATTAATTTATTCTGTCGCCCAACATGAGGTGAGTTTGATGGCCTCAGCATAGTGCTTCATATCAGAAGGTCACCTTGTATAGCCTTAACAGTTCTGAGCAGAAAAGAATGAGAACTGCACTACACCAGACAAAGCTGCACGGGTTTATTCTGTAATTAACTGAAAATATACAATTTCATCATCACCGTTTGTGTGTCTTTCAAGAGGACACATATTTATTACCAAGTAGATAAGAGATCTGAAAATAATAGCAAAGGCAGGCAGGATTAGGAATAGCTCCTCTAATTGTGTTGCAACATGATGTTACCGCATAATGAAAAGAATTCAGTTCCAGAAGCAGAAATCTCTGTGCAGCTCCTGTGATCAGCCACTTGGGAAAAAGAACTGCCTCAAAACATTGATCCTGCTGGCTGACTCAGGATTGACATTAACAGGTCTGCTAGTCTCACCCAGCTGCCAGCTGCTCTTATGTACGTAGGAATAAACTGGGCTACAAAGATACTTGTGGCATCAAAAAAAAAAAAAAAAAAGTATATTCACATATGGTACCTACTCAACAAAAACAGATGCAGGCACATAAACATCGTACAGTTTACATAGGGAGAATCTTCGGTGAGCAGCCACAAACGTATGGCTACCACTCCACGTGAATTTATGCAACACTAACACATTCTCCTCTGCATCCAGTGCAGAGTCTGCTGCAGCTCTCGGTGACAAATGTTGCCTCCTTAGCACAAGACAAAGATAGAGACTCCTGGTTTTTTGCTCTGGAAGTCCTCACGGGACTCGGTCAGGACAGTGGCTGCAAAGGCTCAGCCCCTGTTTGAATTCCTGGGGCTTCTAGAACTGAGCTCAAGCTTCTGTTTTCCACAGGACATGTGCAAGCCATTTGTCAGCACACTGCAGAGCCTGGATCTAGGATGCAATGATTCGACCTTTTGCCTCTGTAGTTATTCTGGTCAGCCACACCGCTGGCCAAAATGTCAACCAACCCTCAATTGTGGGTTTGGTCCCCAGTGCCAATTTCAGCCTGATGTTCCCTCGGAATTTTGAAATGTAACCTACAGCACAATACTATAAACACTTTCTATTACTGTATGCTGTCTAATAAGCAATTCAATGAGCATTATATTTTTATTTACATCTGAAAGAGCTGCAATAAAAAAATTCTGGGCAGGCTATGCATAAATACATGAAATTGCTCCTACTTCACTAATGAACTATTGTGTGTAATAAAATTAATCTCATTCCACCCATGATATATCTGGTTTAATTTTGAAGCAGGGAAATTTAGATACATGTAATTTGTAGAAGGGGGAGCCAAAATTCAAGAGATTCACTTTAAATCAATCAGGCAGTTGTTTTATTTATATAGCACCCTTCAGAAAAATTATCTGAAGGCACTTTACAATGCAAAAATAACTCAACTTGGCAAACTTCCAGGAGGGTTGCTGCTGTTGACCATGCCTTAAGACACCGTCTGTATGGCAAATGGGTTCCTTAATCAATGCATGCTTTTTTTACCCAAATTTGCTTTATATCCTGAAGTTACAACTACAGTGACTCTAAGCAGGTATTTCCTGAGAGCTCATTCACACAGCTTGCCTGTTGGCCAAAACCAGCTGTTCTGTGGGTTGGTGACACAGCTTCCTCACACAGCTCTGCATGCTTTCGGGACAATAATATTCACTCCCATGCTCTAGGCAGGGCTCTCGGTTATTTTATTTCTGCATTTGAGGAAGAGATGGGAGTAGAAAGGAAGCTGCCTAAGCCTTTTTTGCATTCTGCATACTCTGGTGCAACAGAGGTCTGTGTGTACTTTACATAACGCGCAAAACAGATGAGCCTCGGAACTGAAGCTCACATGAAGCTTTATGTAAAATACTTGCACAACAGTCTCAAAAACAAAGCAGAGCTCCCGGAAACAAAGCAGAGAGCTCTGAAGCAGAGCCTCAGGAAATGCAGCTCTCTACCGACTTGTGCCAGCAAGCCCTGTACATTTTCATTATTTATATAAACCTTTAGATGAGTAGAGCAATGTGCGCTAGGCAAAATGTACTGCACAAATAAGAGTCAGCTCCAAAAATTTAGTCTAACAGCACCAAAGGACCACACAAATCAACACAAAACATACAAAGGATGATGTATGGCATTTTGAGTTGGAAAGTGGCTAGAAATAGGTTCAGTCTTAAGAACCATTTTTAGAAAAACTGGGTCTTTGTGAAGTCTGCTTGGACAGCTATTCCAAGCACATGGAAAGGCTTAGAACAAAGGAAAAAACACAAAGCCAGCAACAGTGAGAAGGGAGGGAGAAAGAAAGAGAGGGAGAGAAGAATCATGAACTGTACCGGACTTAGAGCTCTGACTTAGGAAGCGAAAGGAGCTATGAAGATGCATAGGGAGACAGTGCTCATTAGCATCTAGGTGAAGTTGGAATGGATCAAGAATCTGAACCTGATGAACAAAGCAACACAAGGTATTTTAAACAAAGAACATGCCCGAGTGAAGTGAACCCTGGCATGGTTGGTAGATGCTTTGCTTTTAATTTTGAATTAAGTTAATCTGGAGTTTAAAGCTGTGCTATAAAATGGTATTTCAAAATAAAAACAGTGGCACAGACAATTTATGCATCTAGTCCTACAGGATTAGTTTCAAACTTTTGTATTTTCCATGTGGTTTTGTCTGCTCTTTGTGTAGTTTCTGAAGGAACTGTTGGGATTAGGTTCAAGCTAAAATTTAGCCTCAGCTGTCATAATCGCTAAAATTTAGCCTCAGCTGTCATAATCTTCACTATTTAAGAACATCGCCCAGGCATTAAAACTAGATAGAGAGGAAGATCCTCAACAGGTACAATGCATCAAGTAGATTTATTCTGCAAAGCTAGATGCTAAGGGGTTTTTTCAAGTATTTTTCCATGTTCTGGATAAAACCTTGTGTGCTACACAGACAGACTTGATTAAAAGAGGCCTCCTTGTGCAACAGCATGATTAATTTGGTACCTTCACTAACCTGGTGGTGCCCCTCCCCCAGAGCGAGTGGGATACATGCACAATTGATGACCGTACCTAAAATCCTCTTCATGGGGAACGATATCCCTACAACAGATTAAGACCTTGACTACAGCATTATCTTTGCTGCCTGAAGATGTTAACCTTCTCTTATCTCCACTCTGCATAAAAACCTTTGTTAAACTGTGATCTTCCAAGAGCTAGTTTCTGCGCTAAGCATGCGGAGCTCCTGGCATTAAGGAAAATACAACCTAGCAGTAACAATGTGTACAGAAGGACAAAGACACAGCAGAATTAAGGTTGCAGCTGCATGCTGTGTGTACAGTACTTATGTTTATACAATAAGGTGTGTATTTAAAGGTGAAAAGCCGGATCTGTTAAGTAGTGTAACTCTCCGGTTTCTTGCTAATATCACTTTATGTTAGGTATACAGCAATCCTAAAGGCTCCACAGTATTTTTCTAATACACACTATGGAACTATGTGCACTAATGGGGAAAAAAGGATTGGCAGTTATTGACAAAAGGCATCACAAGAGAGACCCTGAATGGCAGACAGTAAAGCCAGTGCAGGACCAGGACTGAAGACCTGCAGCATCTGTGAAGAGCAATAGCTCCTGTCTTCTGACTGCCATTAAATTCTAAGTATAACAGCAACAGGGACACCCTGCTTTTCACAAAAAACAAGGCATCACCAGTACAGTGACTGGTACCATCTTCCCTCTCTAAAGGGCGAGGTCTCTAAATTCTTCCCAACACATTTAGTATCTAATCTGTGACAAAAAAAAAAAAAAAAAAAAAAAAAAAAAAAAAAAAAAAAGACAGTCTCAAGCCCTTCCTTTCCCCCAGCAGAGTCTGCCAATCCCTATGTTACAACATGTGTCCCACGAATTGCTATTACTGCACCTACTTCTTGGAAACAGAATGAGGTGCAAAGCTACAAAAGGTGAGGAAAATGAAGAACCAGTCCTCCTTTGTTCTACAGGGGGAGTTACTCCTGACATTTTTGTGGGAATGATGCTCAACAAGCTGGAACGGAAATGTGCCAGATCAGGGGAAGGAAGAACTTGCTCTACGCTCTTGCCTTTGAGTTATCAGATTGCCAAAACATGCATCAATTTGTCAGAATTTTAAGCTCATTCATGCCATGGCAATTCAGAATTCCCCTTCCTCCTCTCAAGCAAGGAGGCCAGAACGCAAAAGAGAAGGTGATGCAGCAAAGGGTTGGGTACAGAAAAGCCTTTTTGTGCTGAGGACTTCTTTTTTTGAAGAGACAAACTGTGCTCAATGTAAGCTGAAGGCTTTTCCTGCACTTTACAGTTTCCACTGGTTTTTGTTTGGGTTGTTTTTGTGGTTTTTTTTCCACATTACCTTTGGTTGTTTTAAGGCATGTTGTTAAACAGAGCTATCTTTCCCTTCTTTTCTGGGAAGAATACCCTACTTTGGGGAAATTTCAACCAATGACCACTAAAAGAAGGGAAAGCATGGGAATCAAAACAGAGAGGCTCAATCCCCTCAGCAACACTGTTTTTTTCATGAGTACAGGATAAATAGACCTGTTTTTTTCCCCCCGAAGAAAAGGATGTTTTGTGCATATTTACATATATGCAGTAGTGTACCTATAAGACTCAAGCTTTTAATAGCCCCTCTGTTTATGAAAACACTGCATACAAAACATCCAGTGAGCTTGAAAACATTTTGGGAATCACTTTTAGAGGTCTGTAAGCAAGACACAGAAAATGAACTCCTTAGTGCCCACAAGGGTTTTAACGTTTCTGTTTGCCTCTCCTTATAACCTTTCTGAAAACACATCAGATGGGGAAAAAAAAAATATCCAGAAAAACGTATTGCATTGGGGTTGGAGGAATGTAATGCATCTTTCTGCTCTTAATGAAGTTAATGCAGAGTTTATAATTGACCGAAACTCGAACATGACTGATTCAGCCAATGTCACAAACTGACACAACCACTGAATATTCTGTTTATTGTTTTTAAAGTATATTTTCTCCACTCACTGACTGATGCTCCATTAAAATTCTTGAGGCCATACCAAAAAGAAATTCTGCCAAGAGCTGCCCATTAACAAGCAATTAATATACAAGCTTTAAAGTACAAGGTTGCTCATGCCATCCCACAGAAAATATTCTTTGCCTGCTATTTCTCACTGGAGACATTTTCTGACAGAACATTCTATCTCTGCCAGGGATTTCAAAAAGTACACTGTAATTCTCAAGAAGAATAAAGTCTATACTTGCTCGCTCTCAAAATACTTGGATTGATTAAACTTTAATCTTAAAGGCTGTTTTCTGGCCCACTTAACAACTGATGTAGTAACAGAAATGACACCATTAGCTGTACAGCATCTGCCAGCAATCAGAACAGGGTAGCAAGGCCATTCAAATATACATTGTGAATATGTAATTTGTAACACGAGAACTTGGGTGGGAGGAAAGTTCACTTTGGGCTTGCACCATCAACATTTATAATGTGGTCTCGCTATAGCCACCAGGTAATAAAGTCCTGACTTATGCAGCAGCATTTCTTTGCATTGATGATTCTCACCATAGGAACTGGTGCAGAGATGAAAACAGCCTTTGAAGAAGTTCTACTTCACATCTGACCCCTACAAGGGCAAGCAAGGCTGTAAGAAGTAGACATGGTTCTGCATTTCAGTTTCCCAGTCATAATAGCCACTTTACAGAGGACTGACCATGGCTATTTTTTCTTTAACCAGAGGAGAGACTGAAGGTCTGAACTGGATTCCTCATCTGCTGCAGGGTTTACACAAATATGGGCTGTTTGGTGCTTGGGGGCAACCCACGATGCACCCCTCCTTACAAAGTAGACATTAACCTGCACAGCAAATCCAAGAACAAAGGCTAAAACAGAAAACCCCATCAAAAGGGCACAAATGCAACTCCACATTCCTCTGAGGACAAAGGATTGTTGTGGTTTTCAAAGTAAAATATAGCTTATAACAAACATCACCAAATTATGTGTTTTGCCTGGTGGAAAATAGTTTCAGACCGGAGGCAATTACTAGCCTATATCTAGGAGTCTGACAGTGTTGGAGCTCCTCCAGCTGTGTAAGTCAGACCTGCCAAGTGTCACTCATTTAAATTGAAGCATATAAGTTTTTGGGCTTTAATTAGCAAAACCCAAAAGCCTTCATTGCTTCCTGCAATACTAGAGTTGTTATTATCAAACTTAGTCAAATGACCGTTATCACATTAAGGGATACAGAGCTGACAAATAAAGGCTCTTTACGACAACTTCAGGTTTTGTGGCAGGCTTCTGCACATACGCCTACCCCACTGTCCCGTTTATGTCCAGAAGCAAAAGCTACCAACAGTTACAGAAAGCAGAGATCCTACAGCGCACAAAAAGAGTCTCTCACCCATCTGCCATTCTTGCTTCTGACGGCAACAACCAGTTAACGGGTTTCCTGACTTGCACGTTATGTTAAGATAATTGTATTATTCAATAGTAACCAACAGACCTGTCCTCTACTCATGTGTAGAATCCCTTCTTCAACTTATTTATACTTTTGTCCTCCATAAAAATACTTCCATATTTTAATTACATGACATTTCATTAGTTTATTCATCAAAAATGAACAAAAAAACTCTTGGGATAAAATTCAGTGGATCAAACGTTGATTAATTTTAATTACCTTGAGATACACATGAAATAAATGTGTTTCTTCTAATTCTAGACAGTATGCCTTATAAAGAATTATATTTTAAAAGCAGCTTACTCTTGCTCCTTCTTTGCTTTCTTCTTTTCTGAATTTTAAGCTTAGAATGATTAAAGTACCAAGATGTAGTTTTGTTTTTAGCCAGCAGGACCTGATTTTAAAATGGCCTATGATGAAGTGCCGCTGATCAATTTTGTATTCATCTCCCGTGTTTCTGCACTCCATCTACTCTCATTTATATCTGCACTTCAGTTTTCATGCAAGAGAATCCAGCTTTAGAACATGATAAACAAGTTGTGATCCTCTAAGAATACATCAATTCCCAGATGGTGAAAAAAAAAAAAAAAATGAAACCAGATCTTCATGTGAAGATCTAGCTCTTAAAAGATTCCCCCTTAGGCAGTGTGGAGGCCTGCAAAAAGCATGAACATAAATACCATGATATTCTGGTTTTCCCAAATACCACTGTTCTCAGCTTCATTCAAGTTCCTGCCGTGGCCACACTGTAATTTTGAACAAAATAACAGACTACTCAACTTCAGAAATAATCTGAATTTAAATGTGACTCTTCAGTGAGGCAGGTGAGGTTTGTTGCCGTTATGGAAGATCTTATACCACTCTGATAATGCTTTACAATCAAAATCTGCAACTGTGAGGCACTGTTGACTGTTACTTTAGGACACCCTTGCAAACAAGGTCATGAATCTCATAACCATTATCCTGATGTGACATTTTAAATACATGTCATTCCAAAGGGACCGATAAGGCTAAGACCTTCCCATTTTCATAGCCCTGAGCTGGATTTTGCAGTGTTTATTCCTAAAATAAAACTGTACAAAGAAGAAACCCAGGCTTTGAAAATCATTTGATACTGCTCACTCAGGAGCATGCTGGAGATATTTTGCCACACAAGAATTCTAAAAGCATCTTAGGGAAGCCAAAGCTTCCTCTCAGGGCATATTCCTGATTACATGCACTGCAGGACAGCAATTTTATAATGGTATCTCTGACTTGTATGTGTTGCACACCAGAGATTCTCTTTATGATGCTAAACTATAACGAATCTCACACACACACAAAAAGAAAAAGGAAAAAGACATAATGCAGAACACAGACTCACATGTAAAACCAGAGATTCATGGGCGGGATAAAGCAAGCTGAAACAGCAGCCTCCGTCATGTTGTTTATATAAAGAAAAAGCAACTTTAAATCATGTGGGTAACACTAGTTGGCTTTCATCTGTTAGTTCTTTGCCTTTGTCATTTGCCCAGCATAATCGCTACATTAGCAAGATAGTCAGCAATGAAAACTCACTCCTGCAATAATACAGACAGAAAGGGGAAGGCAAGGTCAAAAAAAAAGGAAAGGAGAAAAGCACCCAAAGATTCAATTAAAAAAAAAAAAAAAATCCCAAACAAACAGTTAAATGGTCAATTCTACATCCATGATGGAATAGGGTCTGTGATCACCTAAACTGTTATTAAAATCAGCTTGACTTCAGTGGAAAAAGAGAGTGGAGCCCTTATACGGCACCATAATGTATTAAGAGGTAGTTGCTGTGTACACTCTGAGCAGCTGTTGCTCCCAGATCCCTGCTGCTCGTGCACTGTAGATTACGGGCCAGATTTACAACAGTATTTGAGGACTTAAGCATATTACTACGTGTCACATGGGATTGGCAGGAATGCCAAACAAGGTTACACCTCTTATTTAGGTTATATTACTACAGCAGTTGGAGATTCTCCCAAGGTTGCATCTTTAACTTCTCCAGGGCAATGAGTGCTTCGCTTTCCTGTACTTCATGAATTCACATGCGGCGCTAGCACCAAAGCCAGAATAATGACGACAGTAAGTGAAGGAAATAACCATGGCTATGCTGACACAAGGAAGACATTTCTGTTACTCCAAAACCTGACACTCCTGGGCAATAATCCCTCTGTGCTTAATTAATATTTTTCAACATTTTTTTTCCTGTTTGCAATAAGAGATTGCATGAACACTAAAAAAATCATTATAAAGTAAGCCTCATGGGCTGACCTCAACAAACAAGGAAATTCCAAATTAAGAGATACCACCGAGCTCTGGAAACCTGACAATATTAAGAACAGTGGAGGTGAACTAAGGACAAAGTAAAGGCTTTAAATGTAACTGTTATTTGTTAGTATCTATTTTGCCTTTTTGTTCTTTTTGTCCTTGTTAGCAGGACAAAACCACAAAATGTTAGTACGTGACAGACATAGTCACAGAGCAATGTCTGTACCATGACATGTAGTGGAGCACTGGCATACTTAAGCTGCTGGGTGACTGTAATTTGAATATATCAAAGTATTAATAAAACTTCTTTATATATAGCAAAATAAGAAGATGCACCTGAGTTTAGGTACACATGTAGTTCCGTGCCTGCTTAGAACTGGCAAGCTTAATGCTGCACCGAGTATGTTTTCCTCTGAAAGATGAGCAAGACAGAATGCAAACAACCAAAAGGTATGTCTGGATCACGCCTTGGTTTAGAATTAAAAACACAGCAACTCTGTGGTTAGTATTCTGGAAGCATCCTTTAAAAACAAACAAGAAAATCTCAAACGTGCGGTCTCTGAAGCAAGAACAGAAGCCTCACCATACCCCTTCTGCTCTTGTGTAAACGTATCTAAGGTCCACGGGGAGATCTCTCACAGAAACACCATCAGATGTGACCAAGGCCTCGCACCAAAGCGGCTCCCATACCAGCCAATGGCTTTTCCCTCCTCCGGTGCCGCTGCTGACACCCCGGGGCGGCAGCAGGCCCAAACCCCTCACAGAGGGTTGGAGGGAGGGTAGGCCCCGGTTACCGTTCACCGAGGGCGGACAAAAGGGCTGGAAGCACCTACAGACCGACCCAGGCGCCCTTTCTAAGACGCCGGGGAGCGGCTCGGCCATCACCTCAGAGCCTGGGGGCACTGGGATCCCCAAAGGGGCCTTCCCCCAAGGCCTGAGGGAACGGATAGGCCGCGGCCTCCCCGCTGCTGAAAGCCCGGGTGACGGGACGCCGAGGAAAAGACGCCCCCGGTGCCGGGTCACAGCTGAGGCGGCGGAGCCCCCTCCACACCCTCCCCCTCACGGCGGCGGCGCCGCCCCGCCCGCCGGCCCTGCGCGGGTACCTCGTGGACCCTCCCGCGCGCCCCCCCCTAGATGGAGCTCTGCAAAAACATTTGAAAGCAAGAAAGGCGCTGTCTCCTGTT
>JAVJGG010000082.1:42013708-42054850 GCA_035590195.1 Aviceda cuculoides | reverse complement strand
GTTTTCCCGCCGGGAAACGGCCTCCACAGCTCGGCCAAGTCACTCCCCCCGCGGCCCCCGACCGCCTTGCCGCCGCTCCTCCGGCCCGCAGCCCGGCGGGGGCCGCCGCTCCTTCCTCCGTGCCCGGCTCCAGGTGCTGCCCGACCTTCCCCCGCGCCGGGGCGGCTTCGTCCCTCGCTGAGCTCCACCTGCCTCCCGCTGGCTGCCTCGGGGGTGGGAGAAGGAGGGACTGCCACATATCTGGCTGTTGTAACAGATGGCTGTGATTAAACAGTGTGATTAATGTGGAGGAACCTCTGCAGGAACTTGGCAGCAGGACAGGTGATGGTTAGCGTGGCTCCCGCTGCATTCCCGGTTACGTAAAGCTGAGGTGAACAAAAGTTTCTTTGTTCCCCTGTGCATATGCCGCAAGACAACACATTTTGCTCGTAGCCCTCTACTTAAGCGATGGGTATCGCCAGGCTCGAGCATTTCAGTCCTTCGGAAGAATTTGCATCACAGGCGCAAATTAGCAAACGGGAGAGCCAGCCACAGCGAGCAATATCCATCAGAATACCCCGATGCTCCCAGTTTGCAAGCCGTGCCCCTGCTCCTGAGGGAAAATAAAGCTTCCCTACAATAATCTGAAGAAAAATAATCAGGTAATCAGTTTGACCTTAATCATACGAAGTGGGAAGATTAGCCAGACATCAAAAAAAGATGAGCTGGTCTGCCCTTTCTGATGATGTAGCAGCCCACTCCGGGCCACCCCTTTCCTTTTTAGCCGATCTCCGATAGTTAAAAAGAAGGCAAATAGTCCTAAGAGTGAGTTTAGCCAATCATGTACAGAAGGGTTAGGGCCAGGGTCAATCTTGCTCAATTCTACAGCTAAACAGATGATGCCCTGAAACGTGAGATTTGAATTGTGTTGATACAAAGCTGCAAGTGTTACAACCCTATTGATTGCAGCTGCTGGCAATTGCGTTGTCCCTATGACATCCATGAATTAAAGGGATGAAGAGGAAAATTCATAGACTCACATGATCTAAGATCAGAAACGACTACAAAAACCAGCCTGCTCAATCAATGTCCTTACATTCATAGACCATGCAATTTATCCCAGAAGCTGGGTGAAATAGTATCTTTTAAGTATATAACTAGCTGTGAATATTTCAGGTGAAGGCGTGTTCATCACTTGGTAAGCTGTTCGACTGCTCTGTTGTCCTCATCACTAGGTAATTGTGTGATTATGGTTGTTTTAAAACTTGCCTGCCAATTTCGCAGGCAGTAAATCTGCTTTTGTCAGTATTGTTGCAAAGCCATTCACTACCAGGTGCTCATTAAAGGTGTGTGTAGATACCCAGTGATCAAGTCACCTCTTAACCTTCTTTTCAATTAAGCTGAATAAATTAAGCTCCTTAAACCTTACATCATTAATGCTTGTTTTTCAGGACCTGGATCATTTTTGTGGCCCTACTTTAAGAAAAGGGATGAAAACCAGATAAAATGTCCTCTTGGTCATCTCACCAATTCATTGCAGAAGCAAAAGAGAAACTCCTTGATATTAATTTCTGGGTATCCATGGACCATCCTAAGCTTTTTTTTTTTTCTTCTCTTTTTGAGGTAGCAATGTATTATAGAGATGATTTTAATTTTTTTCTGTACATTTTCATTCTGTTTGACATGCAGCAGGCATAGTATAAACTCTTTCTTTAGTAGTTCAGAATCATTTGAGGGAGAGAAAATGACCCATATGATCTGTATTCTTGTCTGTTGTATTTTCTGGTGTTTTATGAGTAGTTTTGTTGATACCAGTATGTACAACATTGATATTCATATAGGACTGCAGGCTTTGCACTTGTAGGAGAAAATACAATGAATAAATAAGGAAACAAATATGGAGACAAAGTGTTATTTAGGTCCCTAGGCAACTGACAGACCTAGCTCTCATTTCTGTCTTACTGATGGAACTGTCTCTATAATTATGATATTAAAATAGGGATTTGTATATATTTTTATGATTATAGATTATTAAATCCTAAATACAGACCTTAATCCCACAAAACACTTGATTTTAATTTGTGAACAACAAGACTAGAATTAAGTTATGCTTTAATGTGTTTTGCAGGATGTGGCCTAAACATGGACAGTTCTTGAATTCCAGATAATCTTCAGCATCAGCTTCAAAAAGAGAAAAAATGGAAAACATTTATGTTTGCCATGCTGTATTCCCCTTTCACTACTACCAGCATACAGACTATGTGATGCAACAAGACTGAATTTGGCCCTTGGGGAGCAACTTTAGCAGGTCGACTTAGGCTATCTGATATGGAAAATACTCTCAAGCGTTGGCGTGTCACAGTTCTTAAAATATTAAGTCACTGAAAATACCTAGGTAAACAGAGTGTCTTAAGGAGAGAATCATAGCTTCTGGCTTCAGAGTCTCTTGCCCTTTCTTCTTCTTAAATAACCATTCAGCCGCCAACTGCCTATTTTCTCCTCCTTTTTCCTTCTTCACTTCTTCCCTTACCTTATTCCTTGCGAATGAGGCCTACCTTCAGAGGACCTGTTTTACAAGGGGTAATGCTATCGGACACCAGTAGCGATACTGAGTACGGCTCTGCATTTTTCATTCAGACATGGAAGCTGATGAACTGCAGAAATCGTGTTATGTATTTTCATCATAGCTACTAAATGGCATACATTTCCAGTTAGCCAGTATGATTTTCATTTTATGGAAACAAGTCCGTCCTTTCTCTTTCTAATTGTAAAAAGACATAATTAATTTTTGTATGTATTAATCCTGCAGAAAACACCAAATTTTTATTCTGTTATTGAAGATGTAAGACATGATTGGAATCAGTGGAATTTCATCCATGCTGTCTTCCCAATGTGTTATAAAAAGCAAAGCATAAGGTCATTCTTTACATCTCTCTTAATCCTTGTTTTCATTTCCTGAGATTGCCAACAAGCAATCAATTTATGCCAGAAAAAGGTGGTTTGTTTGTCTGCTATTGCTTAGCTGACATATTTTCAATTTTACATTGGCCTTTTTACATGGGTGACATTGCAGTTTATTGCTTGAGAATAGCAAGAGTATGAAAATGCTTTACGAGGTTTATGACAAACTTTGAGAGCAAAACTTGCATAGGTTGTGGTGTTTGAGCTACTTTTACAGATTGCATGTGATCACTGTATACAATGAAAGAGACAATGTTGATAGGAATACATCATGTCTTTCACAGAGCAGGAGTTGCAGGCATGCAATTAACGATCCAGAGTCAACTTTTTTTGAATTGTATTTTGCCCTCTGAAAATAAATAGCCTTATTTTCTATAACAATCTCTTTCTGATAATCTTTTCAGTTATTGGGAAGTCTATATGATATTTTTGGATATCAGAATATCCAAGTTGACTATTCATCTCTTTTGTTTGCACAGCCTATAATAAGGTTCCTATCTCTCTTTTCTTTTATAGATGATAAATAGCTTAGGCAGCAAGAGCAGTAGTTCAAGATGGTTGCTAACTAACAGTTTGTTATCAGCTTTCTTGATTCCTTTGATTATTTGTGGTATCGATTTTTGAAATACATTCTCAGAATATATATTTTGTATCTAAGAAACTTCAATTTTGACATCTCCTTAGATATCTGATTCTTTCAGAAAAACGTTGTCATGGTACTTTCTTAAAGACTGCATTGTGCTCAACAGTCTATGAGTTTTGCTCTTAGCACTTCTGATTTACCTCCCTAGTTTCTATGTGAATATAGCTCACATTATCTCCTCTGGTGCATGTAACACATGTATTTTTACAGACCAGTTGGAATATTCTCTCCAGAAATTTGCATACTGCTATTTGGATCACACTGCTCTACCTTTCTCTCACATTACCTCTCCTTTGTTTCCGATTTAGTTGAATACAGGTTATTAAGTGTCTGGATACATTCAGAAGGTAAGATGGTATACTGGGCAGCAAATAAATCTTCAGATGTGCAGAGAGCTTCTAAGCAGAGATGCACTCTGTCTTTAACATGCAGCTCCAAAGAGAGGGCAAGGTAGAGTTGCGCTAAGGTGACCAGATTTTTCAAGTAGAAAGATAGTGCTTTGGTATTGGCAACTTTAAAATCCCCAAAGTAAATCAGGGATGTTAACCAATCCTGTGATTTGTACAGTTGAAATCATGATATGAAACCACAAAGCTGCCAAACTCTTTCTGTATGGTTCAACCAACCATATGGAAAATGTCTGGTAGGGACCCTCCCTCTCTTCTTCCACACCCTTCCCTATAGGCAGGAACACGGTTCTGTTCTGCATATATTGAGTCATCCACTTAGACATTACAAGGTAAGTACAATTTCTCAGACATGTTAAGACAAGATTCAGTCTTCAATAAGAATTGGCACAAAACACATACTCCTTTTATGATTAGAATTAAACCAAACTACAGAAATCATTCTGTTGGCATAACAATGTATTTTGTTAAAACAATCTTCATATCCAGTCTGGAATGACAAATAACAGGATATGTTTATCATTCTAAGGAGAAACAGAGTGCAAATGAGTAAAGATGAAAAAAAGCATTACCCCGTAAAGCTGTAACACTGTAGTCTAAGCAAGCTTGCCAAAAGGAAGCTCAGTCCATCCTCAAGTGGTCTTTATGGCTCTGTACTCCTAGCTTGCTCCCTGTGTTATTGTGGTGAGGCTGAAGACATCTGCTAGCATACTAATCCTAGAATGTTTCAATTTATTATTTTAGTAAAGACTCAATGAATCATCAGGGTCTAGAGAGTGCTCAGAAAAGAACACTAATTCTGTCCATAGTATATTTTGGATTCTGACAATTATTCACGTTACTGAAGTTTCCTGTGATCAGACTCCTAGTTCCCTGTCTATGAAACTAATACTCTGTTAGACCTTGATGCCACTAATTTCCTGCTAATGAGTAGACAAAGCTTATTTAAGGTATTTGGCATTTTTGCAACTACAAGATTTAGAACTAGTAAGACAAAGCTTTATTTTGCCACTAATGGCAATACAGCCTTCCCTTTGGATACAATCAATTCTAAGAAAGCAAATATACTTACATTGTGTACAGGGTTTGATCAACTGGTGTGAGATATGAAGCACAGGAAAGACAGAAGTTTGTCAGCAAAGCTCAGTAAGTTAGTGAAATGCCATACAAGATGGATTCAGAGTCTCAGGTAGGCCAGAAAGCAATAGCGAAAACCACTGCAGCATATGTTAAAAGCTGTTTCTGTTTGGTTATATTAAATCTGAGAGCAGTTCTTTTAAGACGGCTGTTTCTAAATTATGTAACTTTTATTTCATTATCTTACATCGTAGCATTTGTAAAAAGCAACAGAAAGTCACACAGCAACCTTTCCATCAGCATCTTTGTTCTATACAGAACTGCATTTGTTTTATGCAGGACTTAATAATATTTTGATACCTTAATATATGTATTTCAAATGGATCCTTAAAGTCATATCTGCTTACCGCACTATCACAGGTAGAGTTCCTGCTCCTAGCCTTAAAATTTTATTTACAATTCAGTAACACTTACTAGCCTTTATAAGGATTAGGCCCCAGTAGCCCACTTGCTGTTTAAATACAGTAAAAGACTGTGACTACTCCTAATTGCTTACTAAGCAGCGATAGCTATTCAAGAGAGCATCTGGAGCCTCTTCTGCTTCATGCATCATCAAAATAATTCTCAGCTAAATTCTGAATGCTAGTCTTTATTACTGGTAATTATGTAAGAGGCAGAGAGATCACATTATGAATTTTAGAGCCAAGATGAAATTTGTAAAGATGGCAGTTAAATCATCTGTTGATTTGCAGATTGGGCCAGTTTGATATGGAGTCACTGAAAGTAAATTTAGAACTCTGCAGAGCTGTTTATACAGTCATCCATTGGCTTGTTACATTTTAATAGATTTTTAAACTAACTAAAATGGGAAAACTAAAGCAGTAAAAGAAACATCCAGAAAGAATGCTAGACTATGATATTGCTATACTGAAATAAGTGTATCTGTTTGCAGCTGCTATCTTATTGTCAATAATTTAAAAGCCTGAAGGGGAGGAGGGAAAATTGAGCAGTGTAGGGGCTTTTGTTAGTAATAGCACACTATACAGTCTGTCTCCCGTACGTAAGTTAAGATAGTTTCTTTGGCAGGCAAGTTTACTCAGTCAAGCAGGTGCAAACTATAATATTTATGGGCAACACTGTGAATCTATTGTTTATATTTTTGAGAAGGTATACAGAGCTATTACTACCAACTTCATTACAGTTGTTTACTCTCTGCAAACAACTGCTGATCTGTAACGGACTTGCAACCTGGCTCCCAACAGCACAATTCCTGGCAGAAAGAGTTTTTTAAGTAAATAAAGGTTGCAGGAATTAGCATTTTTTGAAGACTTTGGATGAAATTTAAGGTGTTTCCATTAACTTCAGAAAAAACTTAGTTCTGACCAAGCTAGACTACTAGTACATGTAGTACATGCTACAAGGGCAAACTTTGTAGCATACATTCAAATAAAGACCCAGTGAGAAAAATGTAGTTTCTTTTATTCACTTCTTTTGGGGGTAGTGCTATGAGTCCCAGCCAAGATCCAGAAGCTAGACAAACTATGCATCGTACAAATATATGTCCATAAGACCCAAACTATGAGAATTTGCTTGCTTTCTAAGTTGAGCAGTATTTTAGCTTCCTGATTTTTAGTGGAAACAGCATTTTTTAAATTCTACAATCGTTTTTCTAGTAATTGCACACTAAAGCTTAACTCTGGTTTCAGAGCCACAGTAATACAGAAAGTATGTGTTTGTATACTGTGCAAATTCTTAGTGTGCTCAGTGTCAAACAATGATTTTGTCTGGCACTAAATTTCCAGTCATGTGTTATCTGGGTTGGTCAAGTAGCTCTTGCGGGAGGTTTAACAGGCCAGAAGCAGCAGCTGTCTTTACACCTATTACAGTTGGCAGGACAGTGTTTCAGATTCTGCCACATCATAGTTCAGCTTTAGAGGCCACACTGACAGCAAGCTTTATGCCTTGCTGGTACACACTCTGCCACTGGTCCCTTTATCCCTTTTCCCCCTTTATCCCACTATGCCAAGTATTTGTGGAGGATAGAGGCTGCTATGTGACACTGATATTAGCCAGAGATTTCTTTTTGCTTGGGAGAATACTGAAGCAGGTGATCCTAATGGCTCTGGTCATTCATCTTGATCAAACTAATGATGACAGCATTAAAATAGGAAAACTAAATCGAAAACCAAATAGCTGTGCAGTCAGACTGATCATCAAGACCACCGTGCAGTTGCACAGCAAGACCACTTGCATTGATGGCAGCATTTCTGCAGTGTTTTGGCATGAGAATAGCTGGAAAACAAATAAAAGCAATTTTTGTTGTCCAAGATGAGTTTTCCTCACAAGTAACGTAAGGACAACAGAAAATGCTACGAAAAGCATTAGCTTCCTTGTTTTATAGATTTTTAACTCTGGAGTTAGCAGATCCTTAAATACAATACTAAGCTGCAATAAACCATTGCAGTGTTTGTTATTTATATTTACCAAGATTACTGCATTACCAGGTCAGATAATTATTCCCATCAGTGTTGAGCTTAGTAATTCAGTGGACTGACTCTTTTATCACGTGATGTACCTCATAAAAAATACAGATTATGAACACTCAGACATGAGATCATATCATCCAGGTGCACAACAGAAAAATCTCTCTTACTCCAGCCAAATAATATGTTTTATTCCTTAGGCATGTCTGAGATGACAGAAGCAGAACAGAGCACAGTCTAAAAAGAAACAAAAACACCACACAAGGGAAAAACAGAGTGGGGAAACCCAAAGTTCCGTCTTTGCTACAGGCAGTTATGACACACCGTGGCCATCGAACATGCCAGTCATCAGACAGGTAATTAAATTGGGGTCATACAGAACTGGCAATGCAAAAGATTGCATTTCAGACCACCTACCTTAAAAATCCTAAAAAAAAAAAACCAATAAAAAAGCCATGAGAACTAGTTTGAGAAAAATTAACTCAGGTAGCAAATATATTTTTCAGCTGTGCCGGCACTCACTGCCTCTCAGTTTCTTAAGCATGGGTCAGATCTGTGTTCATGACAAAGCTGTACTGTGCTTCCACAGCAGAATGAGGAAAATATAAAGCTCACCTAAACCCCTTATTGCTGAATAAGGCAAGAAGCCATCATATGTTATATGTTAGAAAACTACTTACATAATGGCTGGATTAGCATTAGTAAGTCCAAGGGATCACAATAATGCAATAGTGATGCAGAGCTGCCTATATTATCTTTCTGTTATCTACTCTGCATTTGTTCACCATCTTGTGGACCAGAACTGCAGTTCGTAACATCTGCATTATGGGATGAGGTCTCACTGATCATCAAAAGAAGCTTCGTTACGTTTTTGCTTGAACTTGTTCTTAGTGTAAGACGCTGATAACCCAAATATTCTACTATTTGTGAGGTATTAATAAAGCTTCAGTCATCCATAGCCACCAGCTGTCACAACACTAACAGAAACTTAATTATTTTGAGTGTTTTACTTTATTTGTTCATCCATAATACACAAGCTGGGGCAAGGGTGAATTGACATAAAAAATGCCCACTATAACCACATAAAGATTGGTTCCTTCATAAAACTAGATTTTAAAAAAAAAATCCCTTTAAGGGAAAAGCAAGCTTTTTGATTAGTCTTGAGTCTCACTGAAAACAAGTCAGGATGGAGGGGGCTACCACAACTCATAAGATTTTTCTTCATAAGGGTTTTGTGCAAGCCTTCCCAGCCACTAGTTTACTATGTTTCACAGGCTACAAATTACAGAAAAAAATAGATTTCATAGAGATTCAAAATAAACTAGGGAAATCCTCTGGTCTTCTCTTATAGAAAAATCTAGAGAAATCTTCTATCAGTGCTAGAAATTACATGTATGAGCCCAATGAGTAGAAGTTAAGCCCATCTCAAAGTTAGATGTAAACAGGATGAGTTGCAAAGTTTGATTCCTTCTCAGCCAGAACTTCCACTTGTTTCATCCACCTGTAGGATGATCAGCTACAGCATTATTGTATCTCACCAGATACCTGCTTTCCAAAGAACATTGTAAGAACACGGAGTCTGCTGCTGCAATCATCATACTATTTCCCAAATACCTTTTAATCTGCTGAGATCAGGATATCTGTGCTTATTGCTCTTCATAGTCTGTTTTCCATTTGCTGTCATCACCATAAGGAGATTCTCAGAGTTAAAATGCATAAACATGAAAACTTAGTGCTGCATCTCTCATCAGAGTATCATATTTCTCAAAACAGACGTGGCTTATAGCAAAGGTTAATCTGTTTTCCAAAACATTATTTGGTATTTTCATTGACCTCTTGTCTTAAACCAAAGTACCCTTGAAAGTTGTGATAGACTTTAGACATTAGCAAAATGGTCAAATTATATTAACACAAGGAGTTCTTTGGGAAATCACCGTTTTATTTATTGATTTACCAGCTAGCAATCTAGAGAATAAAAGCCAAGAAAGGCTAAATCTTCCAGTAAAGTTCCCAGGAGAGCTAAACAATACCGACCATGCCCAGCTGCATCTGAGCACTCAGGACAGTTAGATTTTTACTTGTGCCTAACCCTTTCAGGAGCTACAAACATTACGTATTCCCCTAGCCCTGTCTGGGTAATGGCGTTTCAAGGAGGAAATTTCACTGAGGCAGAAAAAGGGGGAGGAAACCTCCGTTCCAGTCTGCTGAAACTTAGATCCCTGCACTTCTTTGCCAGTCCCCAACAGCTAGATTACAACTGTCTTACCAGTACTTGTTTACACTCCATGCAAAGTGAACACTGTAGGCAGGAAAACTCAAGAACCCCCCCCTCTAGAGACAAACTGCTTAGTGGCTGGAGCATTCGTATGAAGGAGATACAAACCCAGTTCTCCTACATCCTGAGTAAGCAGTCTACGTGATAAACTATTTAGCAAAAAGATGGAGCTGGGATGTTGCTTCCATGCTTTCCTGTGTTATGGGACAGAGCATGGACATAGTTCCCAGAAAGAGCTAGAGGGAGTGAGTCACCGTGTTTCAGATGTGGAAAAACTGTGTCTTCTACAATGGGAAATTAAGTCTATAGAGTAAACACTCTCTTATGTGCTTGAGTCTGTTCTCAAATCAGGTCATTACATTTAGGTCAGAGTCATTCCCTAACATGCATACTGTTGGCAAATGCAGATGATATTACTTTGACTTGGCTGGATTCAGGCTTTCCTATTCTATGAAGCAAAGCAATCTCACTTGAACTTGGCAAACATTAAAACATGCAATGGGTGAATGTTTTGGCTGGGTGTGCATGCCTCTCCCATACACTTTCTCTTGTAAGTGACATTGCTTTTGTAATAGTTGTATTCAGTTTTTGATGCATATTTCTGATAGTAACTTGAATACACTGCTCAGTTACCACCCTCACTCCTATTTTGGTTGTTACACTGCCATCATCAGTGTATTAGGTGAACAAAATAATACACAATTATGATTTCTGACTCTTTTTTTTCATCATATTTCCAGTGACAGAATTACATACATACAACAGTGGTTTGATTTTTGACACACCCCCCTTCCCTTCCCCCCACCCCTGCCCAAAATCTATTGTGATACGGATTCATAGTAGAGAAGACCAAGTAAAAAAAGAGCATCCAAGTGTTGATAAGGAGGTCAGAAAAGGGTTCGTGACTGGCCCTACTTTCCTGGAAGTTCGTTGTACCATCTTAGACTGGTCTCTGGGTAACCCTGGATTACATCTTCACCAGGCAGTAGTACAGCCTGATTGAAAGAGAGTTACAGAGTAAAAGTTGGAGTCAAGGACATGGCATCCACATTATATGCATTTTAAGAGGTTTTACTTCTGCCTATTGCTCAGCTATGCTGAATGAATGAATGCTAATGACCAGCAGGAGCCTGTCTTCCAGTTAAGTTTCACCTGAAAGGAATTTTAGTATGTGGTCTCCCAGACCGCTCCACAGTAAGTGGAGGCTATAGAGTTGTTTCAAAATTACAAGCCCCAAATCTGAACAAAATGCTGCTGCAGATGCCCCCTCTGTCCTCCTGTAAGTTGCACTTGGTAAGGTATGCTTTCTTAGGGTGTGTTTTCTTTTTTTTTAAGTGGCAATCAATTACAAAAGTGAACCCGAGACAACTATTTACCTAGAAGATTTTTCTTGCCACTAGTCAGTCCCTTAGCTGTGTTTAAATTCATTTGGGTGGTTCCCAGGTAAAGTGGTGTTGCTGGTATTCATTCAGGTACAGGACAGACTAAGGCTACCTGTCTAGCACAGAATAGCATACTGAGGAAAACTTCACTCACAATGCAAATTCTTTGCTAAATACCAATCATCTATTCAAATAGCTTGGCAGGAAATATTTTTTAGCCCTGTGCACATTGCAGACAAGGAAGGGATACATAGCAATTTTGTTGTTGTGTGTACATACTGAAAATCAATAGATTATTGATATTTAATGCATGAGTATTCAAAGATTTTATTTTATTAAAAAAATTTAAAATTATAAAGTCCATAATGAGGTCACAAATCTCTATAAAGCCTATTTTGCATTCACGAAGATAGATTCTCAAATGAAAAGTAAAGAAACATTTGCATGGAGTAAGATCTCTGAGGAAGCACACTAGCGTAACAGAACTTGTCTCTAGAGAAACAAGCAAGCAAACTCCCCTTGGTTGAATATCTGCTAGTTAAAGCCTTTTTTATTTTCCTGAAAGACTGTATCAACATACAACATTATGTTTGCGCAGTATTTCACAGGAAAGGGTGGCGAACTGAGCAAATTCATGGTTGTTTTATGATTAGAACAGAAGAAAAGACAGTGGTCTAGAGTGACCTGATGACTGGTGAGTTTTACAAGAGTCTTACCAGATAACCCCTAAAATATGTGGATGTTTTACTTCAATATGCCAGAGGATTTTTGTGCCAACAAATATATTTGGCTTGTACATATTTCATGTATTATACTACATGATAATTCTTTTGTTTCATAAAAAGCTGCATGATGTAAAGTTTACCCTCCAGATACTTCTATTTATCTGACTTTGAAAGTATTTGGTAAGGATTCAGGTTGTTTGCATTGTTTAATACTTATTTCCAGAAGAAACATTTCTGTTTATTAAATAAGCTTTCTTCTAGTTATTGAGCTAATTCAGTAGCCTCACAATGAATGGAGCTATCTACTGGCTTATCATTCCTTTATCAAACAAAGCGTCAGTATTTTTAATTTCCAATGTATAGTATTTGTCTAGGCATTTGTTCTGCTGTTTCAAAAGTGAAATGAGAATGTTTTATGTATTGCTAACTGAATGAAAATTTATCCTTTTATACCTTTAAACCACAGGACAGATGAATTCCATCTTTCAGTTGTCCTCAGGTTTGCTTCCCTCTCTTTCTCCCCGATAGAGGTAATTTATGTGCTTCTATTAGACCAGGTAGTCCATATTTCTGCCTTAATTATCTATCCTCACCTCCGTGCTATTGCTACATATTTTGGACAGTACTATTTTTTTTCCCCCGTGAAAAGATTAGTTTCCTAATTTATTTCAGAGTAAATGATAATGGAGATTATTTGTGAATTATTTGTGAACAACAGCTCCCTCTAGTTTTTGTTCTGCTCTATTTGTTGCCAACAGGGAGTTGAAACTAAAATAGATCTCCCCCTAACACGAAGATTGATCTTGGTGTCTCACTTCTACATTCTGAAATACAGTGTTTATAATTTTTCTCCCGAATTGAAAGCCAAATGGAATTAAAACAGTGGAACTAAGTATGTTAAAATGGACTGTGAGGTTAGAAGATTATGCACACTTTATGGTCTGAGCTTAAACAAACATTAAAAGTATCTGGTTAAAAAGCAAGGAAATTACAATGCCCCTGAGAAAAGAATCTAAATCATTTTAAAGCTGAATAATGTGGTTCTTATTTTCTAATCTGAGGATACAGAACACAATTATTTGTCTTTATTGGCTAAAGCTTATACACCGAGCTAGCAACTGAGTACATGTAGCTTTTCAGAATTTTTCATCCCTACTCTGCTCCTCATTTGTACCATACACTACAATAAATTACACTTCACTGACCATTCAAATTTACAGCTGTATTGTCCAAAGCTTTGAAATAGCATCAAACACTTTGAAGGAGACCTCTAGCCCCGCAGTAGCAAGCAACAGTGAGCATCTAGACTTTTCTGAGAGGCTTGGATAGAAGAGCGAAGCTACGGTAGGTGTACTAAAGACCTACTTTGGTACCAACACATTTAAAACCAGACTTAATCCTATGGTTAGCATTCCAGTTTGTGGAGAACCTACATAAAGAGAAGCTATCCGTGCTTAGCTATTTTGTCAGAGAGCAAGATCTGTGGTTGAAAGCTTAAGTTGCAACAATATAATGTGAAGAAAACGTGCAAAGTTTTTATGATAGGCAGTTAATCACTGAACAAGTTGTTAACATTGTGGCAAACACTCCATCTTTCAGAATATTTAAATAAGATATGACTATCTTTCTCAATTATAATATTTAGACCAAAAAACTACACATAAAACCAAACAAAAATACTCTCCAACCAAACCAACACCACGCAGCACAAATAATCAAAAAACAAAGTTAGAAACCAGAGAGTTTGTGAGCTCAGTGGCAGAAATACCATTTAGTGCAGAAAGGTTATTTTGTGTTTAGGTTCTACTGCTGCTACAGAGCGTTATCTTTCAACAAGTCCCTTCCACTTTCTGCCCCAGTGCTGAGTTCTGTAGATGATCTGTGGGATGTAAGACTAAATGGTTAATCTCCTCCACTGCTGTGCTACCCACCAGCAAATAGTGACTGGTGAATAAAGTAATATCCTTGGCTTCTTAGAAAAAAAATGAAATCATATTCCAAGAATGAAGTTAAAAATAGAAATTTAGCTGAATATTTTTAAGAAAAGTGGCCTTACCTGCCAACTATCAATGATAAAGATGGAAACTGTGAAATTAAAAAAGCATATAAGATGTATCTTCTGGGTTCTAATTTCATAACAATAATGGTGTGCTAATCTTTTTCACTGCATTATTTTTTACTTTAAACTTCTAATATGAGGTTTGCAAGATGTGTCATATCAACATTTTTTTTAAAACATACCAGGAGCAGTTTACTAATCTGGATGACAAAATATTTTCTGCTTCTGCTTGAAATGTTGCTATGCTACTAACAAATAATGCAACATGTTGAACGTACAATTGTGATACAGCTTAATGAAATAATCTTCATTAAAATATGCAAGTAACTACAGAAAACAATTATAATCAGGGAAGTACTTGACAGAATCAGATCAGAGAGATCTTAGGAGACTACTTCAGGAAGAATTAACAATAATATTGATTATCATTCTGAGATGCTTTCACATTTATCACCATTTTGACAGTGGCTCAGCAGGAAGATGTTTCTCTAGTTAATCTGGGCTAATGTGCTAGCCTTTTAGCTAGATCATCAGGCATTTATCTTCTTCCACAGAAGTTTTCCTTCTGTCTTTCCAAAGAAGGTTCAGCAACCTTTTCTTTATACCATGTAAAAGGAAGATTACATTTATACAGAATTTGCCAGATAGTGAGTAATGGATATGTTGGTACAGGCTACAGCTCTTCGGCTCGATCTTCCTATGTACATACAAACAAAACCCGAATCCTCCTCTCGTACATTCTATTCCAACTCACTGTACTAAAGATTTCTGAAAGAATATGGGAAAGGAACCCTTTACTGCCATTAAAATTCAGACTATCAGCATAGTCTCTGTATTTGAGGCATTTTTACATTCCTCTCCCCCCAGATATAGGTAGTAGGAATTTTTATTTTTTTTTTTTTAAACCCATGATCATTCAGGGAGTGAATATAGATCTAAACTTTCACCAGTGCCATACCTGAACTTTCTGAATCTGCGAGAGAAAAAGGGCTTTAGGAGTTCCTTCTACCATCTGATTAATACAAGTAAGATTAACATGCTTATATTGGAGAATGTTATGTCACTACCCTTATACAAGCTTCTGAAAAAAGGATTTTACTTTCAATTACTGCTTTTTAGAACAATCCAAATAAGTACTATGCTCATGAAACAGGTAAACATAATCAGACATAATCTGGTAAGTATTTACACCAATAAGCCCTTGTCTCAACATGTGACATGCCTCTTCTTTCAGCTTTTTCTGTGTATCCAAAGAAATTAAGCCAAATTATGTAAAGTTTAGTAAGTAAAATTATGTTTGTCTGTGACTGTATAAAAAGTTGGATGTGCATGAAAGTTTGTTACATTATTTTCAAATTTTTTTTCACTTTGGATTAACATAGCTTTTTAAATTCAAAAGTTGAAAGACTGGTACACTAGCTATTCTGCTTTTCTTTGTGCATTAGTCTAGACTTAATGCTTCAAGCGTAGCTACTCCAAGAATGAAGCTGTATTATCTCCAAGAGCTTGTTATATTCTTACCCTAAACTGTGTAAGCATTGTTGAGATGTGTTAATTTGAAAATTATTTTCAGTCTTCAGCACTCAATATTTATATTTGTATTTGAGCATCCAGTAACATAAAAAGTTACTATGTTTTATCTCTTTACAAGGAATTTTTAAAGACCAGAATTAATTTCTGAGTGTTATGGACAAACGGATACATCTAAATGAAAAATGCTAACATCATCATGACAAAGGTCATGCCTGTCCTCTAGAATACAAAAGGCAGAATTGTTTTGTGGAACAGGAACATATGAAGTGTTTCATAATTGAACCGCCATGACTTGGTTTGAATGGCTCACATTGTAGTTCCCCTGATGATATTAACATGCAAAAGGTCACAAGTCCAAATTAGACTTGCAAGTTAACAGATCTAATAAACTTAACTGGAAACAGTCAGTTGTATATCTGTTTATATCATGTCATGTTGGTACTTTCTTACATTACAGAATCATAGCTTTCAGTTTTATTCTTGTAATAGTGATATCACTCTGGCAAGTCATGTGCAAAATAGAGTAAAGATTTTTAACAGAAAACCTTGATCTGTATAGTGAAGAGTCCCATACTAAAGAAACCCCAAAGTGAATAAAATGCAAACAAAAAGTTGGAGAACATAGTACGTACAGAAGAATCTGATTTCAGTACATGTTAAACAACTTGGGGGAGAGATGAGAGAAGAGAGAAGAGGAGGGGAAAGTTGTTTTCTAATTATGGACAGTGCATGTGTTTTCCTGCTATTTAGGAGATTTTTCTTATACTGTTTTATTTGTATAGCAATTTTTTTTTCCTCAGAGCTGGTGATGTTCACTCACCTCTATTTCTTTTTTAGACCTTCACAAATGAGAGTTCTGGAATCAAACATGGATCTGTCATCAAATTTTCTGGGAACAGACCAGGCCTTAATTTTGCTATTATAGACAATATATTGGTCAAGCAGAAGTTGAAACACAACTTAAGCATAAAAAAAGTCGAGAAAAGTGTACTTGACCCAAATAAAGTCACCTCAGGTGAGTACTGGGTACATGAAACCAAGACATTTGTCACATTATTAGAAGTAGTGAATTGGATGGATGCTTTGTAATTTAATCATCCTCTTATTACTTTGCTTTATTTTCTTCATATAAACAAATGAGTTTAATAACAAAAAAGTTTCACAATAGAGTTCATGCTTCCATTTTTAGGTAATTTTTAAACTGCCACAGAATGGAAAATTTAAATTGGAATTACACTTGTAACTGTAAACTTTGTCTTAGTGAATTAAGTGAAGTGGCTTAGTGGTACTATTCAGGAGACCCAAAATTACGTTTGGTATAAGGAATCACAGAATACACAGACATGTCTTTTAGTTAATCGTGAAACATGGGATCAAAGGCCCGAGATAAAGCGCATCTTCCGATCACCCTGTTCCTGCAGGGTGCAGGAAAAGTTTTGCAGTCATATTCACTAGGCTTTTAATGAGAACAGGATCAAGTCCATATTTCAAGCAACTTTGCAGTTGGTTAAGATAAGAAAGGTAATTTAAAATGAATTATTTGTGTTTAAAATAAAAAAAAAGGAAAGTTACTTATCATAGTTAATTTTATCAAAACAATAAATAAATCCCCCATAATTTACATAGCAGCCATTAAACAAGTTCCAACCTAACAATGTATATGAGTAAATTCTCAGAAAACAATATGAAGTTTGGCAGGATTAGCTAATCAGTTTATTGTTTCAGTGAAGTCAGTCAGCATGTATGCCAGCAAGTTGCTTTTTAAAGTGATATTCTACTTTTAAGCACAAAGTTTCAAATATTTATAGAACAAAGACTATTCACTAAATATCATAGCAGATGGATGGGTTTTCTCTTCTTGAGGCAGAGTGTGGGAACACAGCTACATCTCTGGAGACAAAAACCAGGCCCATACAGACAGAGAAAGAGTTTTGCAGGAATGACCATCTTTGCAGGTTTATATCACTGTAGAAATAGCTTGCATAAACACAAAGCTATTTTGATGTTGTTCTTGACATGTATAATTAAACTGGGGCTCTCCACACAATCAAGAATGCCACTGAATATTCAAGACTCAGGTGTTGTTTTTTTAAGTTTTAGAGAGGAAATGGAATAGGTCCTTTCCTAATTCTGATTTACTGCATATTTGCATTCTACTAACTCAAACCCAACACCATTCAGCAAAAATAAGTATTTTTAAATTAAGGTTAAACCCATTAAAGTGTGCATTCATGTAGGTCTGAGGTAATCTCACTTACATCAGCGTTATTTCATGTCTTTGACTTAATTTAGAACAGAAAATAGGCCTCAGGTATTTGGGGAAAAGTATGGTCAAAATTAACTAGTGCCCTGATCTTGTAACCGTGTAAGGACAAATCTTATTTCCATTCAAGGCTTCGCTTACATCAACACGGAGTCTCCCGAGTAAAGGACTGCCTTTACTTAGCCAGACAGTCATTTGCAGAGTAGGACCAGCTGTCTTTCCCTGTCCTTCCAGCTGGGGTGAGGGAGAATAAAATAGAGAGCAGCATCGAAATAAAGCAAAATTAAATATTACTATGGGCTCATATTCTTATGCATGTAACTTGCTGTTTGTCTGTAGGGAAAAAAATAAAACTTTCCTTTAATTTATCAAGAACAAGTAGTTCAAAGGAAAGTTTATCTTAAAGGCCTATCCCTGTGGCCTTCCTGTCTGTTCTTTTCATACTGCATTAGACTGAGGATATATTCTCCTACTTGCCTGTCACATTCCTAATATATTTTATCTTCATCTTCTGTTTCTCTCTGACTTCCTTAACATATGTGCAGGCACGATTGCCTGATTATTTTACATACTTATCTGCCCCTCACAATTTGTTTCTGACTATCCTCCACCATTTCAATGGGTTTATCTTTACAGCAACCATGGGTTTGTTTATTTACATTCGAGTGAGAAGCTAAAGCATATTAAGTGATTTATATAGGATAAGTAGCACAAACCTGAATCCAGCCATCTTATCTTTCATATGAGGGTCCTGAGTACTGGTTATATTTTCCGTTCAAAAATTGTTAGAGGCTAGAAGAGCTCTGTTTCTGCTGGCACCATGGGCAATGAGGCAACTGTGAGAAATAACACAGCCATTTTTCTTTCTTTGATGTCACCACCTTGGAATTACCACTTTCATCTGCTTCAGGAACTCTCAAATTGCTATCTAGAGAGTAAACATCTTGTTTTGAAGAAGAGAAAGAAATAAACTTCTCAAGACCAATGAGATTGCTATGGCCCCGGTTTACTCAATTTTTTTTTTTTTTTTATGATGCCTTGGAGTTAGAGATGAAATATTTATCATCTAGACCATATTTTAGCGTATAGTAGACCAAAAGAAGCACAAGAAAAACTAAATGTAACTGGAAATGTTTCCTTCTGCACCATGTCTTACTAAATTCTTAAGTTGCTCCTAAGTTTCTGCACTGTTTCTCACAGTAAAAGCAGTTTACCTGACATAGCAGGAAGAAGAACATAGCCACAGTAAAATATAGGATGGCAGTCATGGATAGAGCACACATGTTTTTACAACTGCATTACAATTGGAAATAAATACATACAAGTGCACCCATGTAGCAAGAAGAAACATGATAAAGCAGCCCCAAGCAATTTAAAAATATGCTGTGTGAATGAGCAGACAGCCCAAGCAGAACAGTAGTCCAAATATCTCCTTGGGATAAAAAGCAAACACACACTTAACAGCCAAGGGATAAAGCATGTCTGGGAGAATCCCACAGGCTGTAATTCCACATGAGCAAGTACAGCAGTCTCACCTACAGAGCAGCAGTGTGGGTCTGATCCGAGTGATCTAACCCACAACTAAATCAGTCTGTCACAGAGATTATTTTCTCTGCCTCTAAGTTATATTCTTTCCTGTGGTTTAAAGATTGTACTGGATGAGGCAATTCCACAAGACTCTCACTTGTTGAGAAGTCAGTCATCTCTCATGAAGCATGAGCAGGCTGGGTCTGCCCAGCCAACATATATTTTTGCACTAAACAAGAAGACAGGACTTGCAGTCATCTCATGAGAACTATCACATTTCCTAATGTTTTATGTGACATTTTTTTGTAAGACAGTAATTAGAATATCTAAAACTTTTTTGTTTTGTTACCATAACATATGGGTTTGTGTATAAATGTTAACATACAGCAAGTTCTGTTGCAGGGTGCCCTTGAGGATTAGAACAAATAGCAGACCTCCCCCAGAGTACACATTAAAAAAAAAAAATCAGCTCAGCTTCACATTCAAACTGGGGCAGATCAAAGTGCTCACTGAAAGTTTACATTACTGTGTAATAAGCAAGCGAGATAAAACTGAAAATCCCATCTCTTACATTACATAATAAAAACCCCCTAGATAAGTTGGCAATGCAATTCCTGTTGCTTACACAGAGGTGGTTTCTTCTGAAACCATGTATTCAACAAAGCAAGGTCCAGGTGGGTCAGAATGCATTCTAGAAAGGAGTTAAGTATTAATTGGCCTTCTAGGTGCCACTGCATCATTTAGTAGTATCTATTAGTGTTCTGCATATGTCCTACCGGACAAGCTATATTGATTTTCTGTCTGCCTTCTGGAGAAGCTCATGAATAAATTCATAATGTTAACAACAAACGTACTAGAATTAGAATTACCAATAACTGGCTGTGCTATAAGATCAATACTAGGATAATATTCTTAAGCCACTCCAAACATGTGCTAAACACTCAATACAAAAGTATTTTGACAGTTTGGTTGTTTTGGGTTTGGTGTTTGGTTTTTTTTTTTATTTATTTTTGCATGCAGCTCTTGGAGTTCAACAAGATAGTGCAAGAAAATCAAGTGAAACTGCATTTGAGAACAGGAAGCAATCTCAAAGGAGGAGTATAACACAGTCCTCTAACCTCAGTCTAGATCTGTGCAGAGGCCTTGAAACAAAAAACAAAATAGGAACTATTCCAGTACAGCCACAAGCTCAGTCATCTCTAACTCAGTCATCCACACTGATCTCCCAGGGAACTGTTGGTTCCTCCATAGCCAACAAATTGAGTGGTTCATCCCTTCTGTACCACAGAAGAACCCCTTTTAGGTCCAGAGGGAAAAGCTTTTGTTCTATTCAGTATTTAGCTATGGAAGATTCTTTAATGTTCCATTAAAGAAATGGAACATACTGAAGGCACCAGTCAGTTAAAGAAAAGTCTTCACTTGAGCATTAGCCAATTTCCTAGTATTCTGGGACACAGGAACAAATTTAGTGAAATATATTTAGCACAAGGTGAGCGACATAGCTTGGAAGAAGGTGGAAATGACGAAAATGCATCATTGAGAGGGGGTAAATCTTCCCATTGGCCTTTGAGAGAGCACAGAGTGATGGTCACCGCTCTAGAACTACAGCAGAGAGAATCTAAGGATGGTGACAAATTATACCCTCCAGATAGGAATTGTCTAGAAGTTGCAGATCATTCTGAATTTGGAAATAGGCCAAGTAATTAATCTATTCAAAAGATGCTTAATAATGTTAATTACAGAGAGAGGGCTAGAGACCATATTTATTGCAAAGAACGGCATTCTTAATGAAAGCAATCGGAGGTGTCACGGTAGCTTTCTTACGTCGGTTCTGTCGGCTGTTCTCAGACCACTACTGCACCCTGCACCGAGGAGCCCAGGATCCTCGGCTCCGTCTGCACATAGACCCGAGTCCTCAGCAAACTGGAGCTCGGCAACATCTTCTCCACAAACACCAGATTTGGGTGATAGTTCCACGCTCAGTATGCATATGCCCTTGTCCTTTATACACTATAGGGACTCTTCTTCTACTTTGAAAGGTTTGATTCTTCACCGCCTGTTCACAATACACCTGAAGACAACAGCTTACCGGAGGACAGCATCAGTGACAGTTGGAATTTCATCTCCTAGTGGTACCTCATACATCAGGGAGAACTTACGGAGTTCACCTAGGTCTTCATATCTAGATTCTTCCAGCCCATCTTTGTTTCAGACAAGATTCACTCCTGATCTTCATATTGCTTATGCTTTGCATGATCAGTTGCCATTGACTTTTCTGGTGGTGCTTTATTTACAAAACCAAACTAATGCAATAAGCAGCACAACAATCTGCCATTCAGCAAGCACAGAGGAGGTGAAGAGACCACAGGCAGATCAAGAAAAACTTAAACATGAAAGGTGAGGAGTATATTCAATATATGTGCCAACTCTAGAGTTATACATAAACACATGGTAGCTAGATCATTAATTGCAAGAAACTGTGCTATAGCTAAGTGACAAACTGTGTAGACTTCAACGTTTTATTTTTATCGTAGGTTGGATTGATATTTGGCTTGTTTTGTAAAGACAGGGCTACATTTTTCCTCTTTCAAGTCTTCTATACAGTCAGAAACATACAAAAATAAGTTAATAGTTCTTCCGTCTATATCTCCATCCTTATCATCCACATGTGACTTTCAGATGGTTCTACTAGAGACACTGAAAACACTCAAAAAGGAGATGGTGTGTGCATCATGATACTTCTACAAGTCACACACTCAATTGTTTTATTCCTGGACATTAATAAACCCTGCTGAAGCTTTAACCAAGCTTTCTTGGGCAGAGACATGAGGGAGATTTGTGGGTTTTATTGTTACAGAATTGGAGGCAAAAAAATAGATTCCTCAATGTGACAGACTCCACCACAACCCACAAGTGTGCTCTTTGGGCACTGGTATACATGGCTAATAGCACAGTCATAGAACTTACTCTTTCAATTCCTTTATAAGGCTTCCCCTTGGGATATATCCCATTTAACCAGCGCCGAGTCCTCTAAGCTCAGCTTCTTTATGTATTCCAGCCATAATCAGAAGTTCAAGTTAAGAGACACAGCCTTGTTCATCAAAGTTATTTTTAATTGTTTGTTTGTCCTATTTTCTATCTGTGGTCTAACTAAAGTAATTTCTTTGACTGCGGAGACTTTCAAATAAAGGCAGAATGAAGGAGCAATAGGTTTCCCTGCTGCTCATGGTAATCAACAAGCTGCTCGCTCTGTCTCAAGAAACTGCTTAAGCAATTAGATTCAGAGACGCTATCAGGAAAAACGTTTCTGTTCCCAGCGTCACTGCAGATAAACCAACTGTCTGTATTTCAAAGTTTGTCAGCTATCCCAGGGGACATGGCAGGCAGCTAGACAGAAGCTTCAGAATGAAACTTTTCAAAAGTTAAAGAAATTCAGAACTAGGGGTGCCACACTGTGTGGAGGTAACAGTTTGGATGGAAGGAACATCTAGAGGTTTTTCCTGTTTTGCACGGAAAGGTTGTAAAGATTCGTCTTTTCTGCTATGCCATCAGGAAGCCTCCCTTCTCTTGAGTTTCCTCAGTCTGCTGATGATGTTAGTTGGAGTTAGGGATGGTACCTGTTCTGTCCAAGAAATTTAGGGGGAGACATGCCAGAAAATGGGAGAAAAGATAACCAAAGGGCAGACAAAAAGAAGCTGAAAGCTCTACAGGTAAAAAAGGTCTCCTGTTATTCCAGCTTTCAGACAAAAGCCTTTTCCCCTCTTTCTCAACACAAAATGTTTAGGCAAACCAAACCATGGCTAGAAGGGGATGGAAAAAGGGAGACACCAACCCCAACCAACATTTTGCTGGTGACATTAACTTCAAGAGTCTGGTTTTCTGAGGTGTTACGTATGTAGCACCCTGGGGGTATTAGTAGGCAAAGTTAAGGAAGGAGCTGTTACTCCGTGTGGTTAAGGTTTGAATGTGTGAAGTGATAAAGTCACAAATAGCTTTTTCATTTTCATATTTTTAGTTTTACAGTATTAGTTTATCTAGAGTCCAATCCAAGGCTTAACATTTTTGTTGTTTAGTGTTCCATTTATTAAATAGGATCCTAATCTGCTAATCAGATTTCATGCAAAAGCACTAGATCACAGTCAGTGAATACTTTGCGTGTTCTCATCCATCAGTCATAAATACAAAGCCATTAAAACGTTTTGTGACATAACATTTTTTTTCCCCTGTTTGGTTAAAATATCACTCTTCACCAAGAAATGAAATTCCCCTGCATCACCACAAATCTAGAAAGGTTTCTAGAAAGCAAGCCACTCGGGACAAATACTCAAAACTCACGCAATGCCAACACAGCTGAGAGGGGAGAGTATTCAGCAGATACCTCCTCTCATGTTTGATAGGTAGTATTCAAACACACTCGTTCTTCTCAAAGAACAGTGGCTGTATAATTCTCAGCAACATATCATCAGATTGGGATTACACAAAAGCATAAAGGGGATTTAGAGACTATAAGGTTTTTCCTTTGAACATTTATCAACTTTAAGGTACATATTAACTCTAAACTGTTGGATATTATACTTTCAGGTCACCATCATGTGATAAAGGTCCTTAGTAAAATCTCTCCAAATCCTAGAACATCAGTGCAAATATACTGTCCATTATTCAGCTATAGATTTTGCCAAGAGCAGTGTTTGATTTCTTCTGTTATGTCTTAATAGTCTCCTGGCAGAAGACTCAGAAGAGGAAGGAGATCAGTGTCGTATCTGTCAGATTGCTGGAGGTTCTCCTACAAATTCACTGCTAGAGCCATGTGGCTGTGTGGGAAGCCTGCAGTTTGTTCATCAGGAATGTCTAAAAAAATGGCACAAAGCTAAAATAAATTCAGGTGTGAGGGAGAGACCCACAAGATATAAAACATTCTGTTGAGATGCTTCTGCCAGATTTACCTCTCAGCTAATTCCCCTATACTTATGGAGTTGAAGAAGGTGAAGTCTTTAAGTTTACTCAAAGGACGCGTCTAACTCATGGCTTGATCGCCATGGTAGTATTTTTCTATAGCGCAAGCATTCTGTCAGGTAACAGTAGATACTAAAGTCTTTGATGAGGCTACTGGTATGTAGCGAGCAGATCACCAAACCCAAACCAATCCTTTTCTAGTGCTCGGTTACAAGATCTTTGATATTAAGTGTTGAAAGATTTAGTGAGCCAATCTACAGCAATTAGTAGTATCAGGTGAACATCAAATTTTGCAGGGTTCATAAACCGCATGTGTAAGACTAATACACAAGAGAAATGTTTGAATGACAAAGATCATAAGATGAGATGAAATGTGTGAAGTGTTGGAAGAATTCAGATGGGGAGGGGAGAAGAAGTATGAGCAGGGGAAATTTTAACATGCAGGAAGGTCACTCCCAGCTAGAGAGCAGTCCTGTTGATTAGTCTTTGATTCCACCCTCACTAATGTCAGCAGGCTTCCCCCCCCCCCAGCACTATTCTTGCTGTGCCATTTCTAGTTCCATTCTGAATTAAAGTTATCAGTGATGCACTGTAAGTACATTTTCACAATATGGACCCTATCTTTATCAAGAGACTGAAGGTAATCACAACACAAGTTGGTTTGGGTTTTTTTTATTTTTTTAAAGATGCATTCTACAGTATTTTTTAAGCACTTAGGTACACTATGGCTTCTGAAGTTGAGTTGTATAATTTTCAACTTGCTCCTTATAAGTAAGCACTTAAAAATACAAATTAAAAACCCCCACCATCAGATAATAATTAACCTCCAGAAAGGATATAAGTAGGTATATGATACATACACACGCCCCAACCTAGTGTAGATTGTGTAAAATGCCAATCCTGTACACGGGAAGATAATAGCTTACCCCAGCTTTGTTTCTTCAGTCTTAGAAGGCAGATGATGTATCAGTGAAATCCTGTGTACTTGGTTCCCTGCCAGGCCTCCTTCATTTAAATTCCTGGCTTGCCCCCAGCTTAGGGAAGTGAGTCACATTTCCCAAACCTTCCCCAAATCCTGTCCTCATAGAATAATTTAAGTTTCCCCTCAGTGCTAGTTGACAGCATATGGGGACGTGATCCTGTTCAGAGTTTCTTAGGTAGATTGGGAGCCAGAACAAGAAAAAGAGGTGGTGGTATGTTAAGCAATGAATAAACTAAATGGAACCTTGTCCCAAGAAGCATGTTTGATGAGATATCAGTCTTAACAAGCAGAACTTTTGCTTCTGGTTAGTGAAGTGTGTGGGGAAGGTTTTTGTCTGGTTTTTTTTGTTTGTTTGTTTGTTTTAAGCAGGCCATCTGTGCACATGGAAAGCAGGGCTTTTTCCTCTTCAGAAGTTTTTGTTCCACATCTTCCTTTAGAAGAAAAGGGGAAAAGAGAATCAGTTTATAGGGTGGGAGGGTATCCATTTATTTTATGGCACTCAAATGAAATTCATTGTTGTCTTAAAAATAACGAGGGCAAGATGCAAGTAAACTATTCCAGGCGATTCCTTGGCTTTGTTGGTACTGACAAGGCCTTAGAAAGAGGTGTATGTATGGAGTCCATTACTGCATTTTACATCAGAGTGGCTCACGATCCCTGCAGTTTTATTCCATAAAAACTGCCAATTTTGTCACTTAAAAGCAAACAAAAAATCCAGCAGTCATATACCACACAGAATTTAACAGAAGACTATTCCAATTATCCTTACTATTACATGTGTTTAGTATTAAAAATGCCATGGTTTCAAATTATTCGGGAGCATTCCAATAAAAAGATAGCAATCTGTAGAAGACAGCTTTAAAATATAAAATTGTAATGAAGAAATTTTTTAACAGGCATAATGTAGTTTAAGGATAAAGACTTAATTTTTTGCCTTATTGCAGGGGCTGATCTGGAGGCTGTGAAGACCTGTGAGCTTTGCAAGCAGAACCTGATAATTAATGTGGACAATTTTAATGTGAATGCACATTACGGAAATCACCAACAGTCACGGGTAAGAAACTGCCTCTCTTCAGATAAGAGTCCGTAATCCTATTTTGATATTGCTGCCTTGCAATATTTCAGTGTGTAGTGAAATGTCAACACCAACTGAAACCTGCTAAACTGTGAGAAAGAGATATGCTTACTTATGCAGATTTCAACAAATGTAAAGAGACTTTATTCATCTTAGGCTCAGATTGTATAATCCCAGAGCATTTCACAGAACTGCCCAATATCTGGAGGCTTTGCATAGAGAAAACCTATAATTAAGTGTGGCAATGGGAAAAAATCTTGTTTGTTATGTAGATACAACATTGCAGGAGAGAAGCAGATTAAGGGAAAGCAGCCAAGGATTTCATTGTTTGTCCTTCACAACATTATGTAAGATGCGGAATTTAGCAAACTAAGCAACAGAAGAATTGAACATCTTCCCATTAGGCTTTTTTTCTTTTTTTAAATGAACATGGAATTTTAAAGAAAGAAATACAGGAATAATGGGCCAAAATACTGAATCTGAGAGCCTCCTTTTTTAACGGCATCCAAAAATACCCTGTTTTCTGAGAAATTATTCTTACCAAAGCCAGATGTATTGATTTCATCACAAGGTGATGCTAGTACTGAGGAAAGAGATCAAAATGCTCAGCAACCAAAGAAAATCTTCTTGATGAGACTTCAAAATACTATTCTTGAATTTTAATACACAAATTCTATTATTCATTGTTACTGACAAGTTTCCATGACCCTAGGGACTTCAAGTCATGGACAGGACCCCACTATGCAAGCAGTAAGTAAATAAGATATTACAACAAGGCCTTTTAGTAAATTGCAATAGAAGTTGCCATCTCCAGAAATCTTGTAAGCGTCTTGGCTTTCCTCGGAGTGCCTGGTAGGAGTTTCAGTCCCCGCTTCTGCACAGCCTGTCTAGTATTAGCAGTCAAGTAACAAGGCTTGCACGTGAACCACACGCACACAGTTCAGTTTTGAAGCTTTTAGAGTACTTTACAGAATTTGAACCGATGCCTGTATTGGATTCTAGTTTGATAATTCAGTGTATCATGCTTACACGTTCCACACAAGGAGAAACTGCAAGGCTCACTTCCACCCCGCAGGCATTTAAAAAATGGGATGAGTTGCAAGGGTGAATAATTGCTAGAGTATTTAGAGTAATTAAGATTATAGGTTGTGTTTCTTTCTTGAGGTGTTTTATATCGTATTATACTGCTGTACTTTTAGGATATTATTTGTGATGCATTCCTAGTGATGCCAGAAGCTTCTAAAACATATGGTTAGGTGCCCTTTTCAGCATTTCTACTCATCTAAATAAATAATTCAATGTGCCAGAGTCTTTCCTATCAACTAGGAGAAGATGCACAATCTGGTAGAAGCGTCTTTCTCAAATTATTTGCAGTAAACAGTGTATATTTCCCCATCTGCATGCCTTCAGGCCTTACTTACTCATAAAAAAAAGTAAATGATTTCCCAGAATGCTTTGACAGAAGCGTTCACCAGCAAACTGTTTTCTAGATGATTGATTTGCCACTACGCTGTAAAATACATATGAACAGAAAGACTTTTACTTAGGCTGAGGTTGGGAGACACTCTTTGAAAGCCTAGAGGAGAACATCATCATGGCTTGAGATGTCCAAAAGGAATACAGAAATTTAGGAGAAGAGGGTGGGGAAAGATGCAACACTTAAAAGAACAATTTAAGGAGAATTTATAAACATGCTAGAGCACAGAATACTATAGCACAAAGAATACACCAACCCAGTTACAGCCTTTCCCAGGTATACCAGAATACCTAACCCACGAGAGGGACACACCACCACCCCTAAAACACACACACAAAAAAAGGGCGTTTTGATCAAAGTCCTGTGGAGTAGAATGAATTCAAGGTTAAAGGTGATGCTGCTCCTATTCGCAGGCTGGCTGGTCCTGCCTCTTCCTACTTATAATTTTTTAAAAAGATGACAGTACTTCTCAGGAACACTATTAGTAGCCTTAAGGTAGCTTTTATCAAGCTTGGATTTACATTCAGCATCCAGCACGTGCATTCTGTAAGTACACACATACAAAAATCCCTCCCCTGCTCTCTGCCATTCTCCCCCCACCCAAACGCACTTACATATACACATATTTTTTTGTCTCTAATCAGTGGAATACGGCCATCTCTGACTTGGAATGAGGGCTACTCTTCCACGCCAGCAATACCGTACGGTGTATTTAGAGGGGAAATAATTATTAATTTCTATAGTTTGTTTCACTATTGGCAGCTGGCACTTTAATTACAGAGGCAAAAGGCAAACAAAACACTTGTTTATCAAGAGTGAGACAAAAATAAGTGTTTTGTCCTGAAGGTTGATTAGATTCAGTAATTAAAAAAAAAAAAAAAAAAAAAAAAAAGCATTCAGTTAGAGCCATAGAGTGGAAATTTGGGGAGGCAAAATCAACTACTCCCAGTGGAATGCAGCCAGGATGCTGCGTTTTATTTTATGACAATTACAAGTGCCATGAAATCTTCAGTACCTACAGGTGGTCAAGATCTCTTGCTTTATCTCACTGAGAATTGACACTTTTAGAGACAGTCCATCCCTGTTTCATGATCTGTTTTAGGAAAGCTTAACACCATCTAGTTCTGCACCTGGTTCCCCACAGTGCCAGGATTTTCCTTAGAGACCTTCCATCTAGGAATGCAGAACATTCATTCCTTGTTTTTCATATTAGTGATCATTATCTACATTGTAGTTGATCTAGATTAAAAAGAAAGCAGCCACCTCCTCCCAGAAACTAGGTGTCCCCCGCCTCTAGTTCTGGATAGTACATCTGTAGTTTTAATTGCACCGTCTTTTTTTCCTTTTAATTGCTGCTTGGTATTTGCCATTGCTCGTGTCAAATCAGTACGTCACATTTGCTTTCTTCCTGGTGAACTATACCAATCTTTACTAGTATTCACTGGAATAGACCCATTTCTCTGCTGGGACTTGCCAAGTTCCATTCTGGACAGGTATTGTACTCGTACAGTGTTACATCCCATGCTCCGTTTTATACCTGAGCCACATTAAATGTCCATCCTTTACTTACCTGTATTCAAAACCTTCATTCTTTCCTTTTTAACCAGATATTGTCTCAGTAAAACTGGCAACCCTGCATTTTTTCAGCTCAGGACTCAAAATCTAAAAGAACTCCCTCGCCACCCTTCCTCCCTTCTGAGGATACTGAATTCTCACAGTAGGCCAACAGCTGTGAGCATCGCTAGTAAGAAAGATTATTACGACATACAACACTAGTCGTGAAAATAATCCAGAGTTAATAAGCGAATTGCATTCAGTAAATCAGATACTTAATCCACAGCCTTTTTGGCTGAACATCGCTCATATGCAACTTCCTTCTTTCCGAAGGCCTCTCGGATGCAGACAGGAACAACATATTAAGTTATTCTGGTCATGCCCTCCATCCTAGCCTCTTTCTTAGAGCTCCAATCCCATTACAGTACTAGACATAGAATGCAAAAATCACATCCCGCATGCTGCGTTGTGACAGGAACATACGTATGCATCCATAACTAACTGTCACTCATATGCCCCACCACAGCGGTGCCTTCGTTTTCGGTTATGCCTTTCCAACCACGTGCTGGAATATGCCGGCTGCCGCTCAGGCCAGGCTGCGCTGCACTCCTCTCACTCCCGTGCTTAGTGTGGAACCACAGGGCACCTGCCTTTTACTCACGTAAAATAAGAGAGGTCAATTAAACACAGGGAAAAACAGCTATACAGCCTATCCCAGCCACTAGACAGGTTATCACTACTGCAACATTGCCCGAGACTGTAGCTGGTTCTAGCATCTTTGTATAGTTTAGCACAAGGTAGTCACCAAAAGGGAAAATGCTGATTTCTTTTTCAGATACAGGCACAGCACAAACTAACAGATTCAGGTCTTTGTCTTGGACTACATCACCTTTACAGAGACCTGCAGAACTCATGAGACTGAACCACATCCTAGTTACTCAAAAAAAGGGTAAGAAAAGTAGCAAAAATAACAGTGTTTCCAGTTACCTTGTAGTTATGTCCCATCCTCACTGCTTTCTTCTGAGAGCTACAGAAGTTTACACCATTCCTCTTCTGTTGTCAAGCTCTTCACTCCATATAGAACCTGCTGGTTCCAAGTCTTTCCAAGCAGACTTTCCTCTTCAAAAACCAGCCAGTAAACTCCTGTTGTCCAGCTTCCTCACAGGTGTAGACTATAATCACACCTGATCCTCATATCCTTCTTGACATCCTAATAGAAAGGTAGTTAATTTCCTTGTTGTCTTCCAATAGTTTAAATGACAGTCACAGTGGTTTTCACAGCTTAACAAAAGTCACCTGTGCTCACCCTGCTCGCCAGTCATAGAATTTAAAAAATTTTTACAAAAGATCCCAAGTAACTTTTGGGATTGTATAGGATACATATATGGAATGACTGAGGAATGAGAACTATAATGACTTTTTCAACAATGCTAATTTAAATGAGTACAGACATATCCCTACCAGCCTCTCTGGTTGATGTTAACTAGTCACCAATGCCTTTCAATAGTTTTGGCAGCAATGCATTAGGGATTCTTAATTAGACTAAGGGTGAAAATGAGGGTTTTGATGAGGCCTTTTTGCCAGTGCTCCTTATGGTAAGCATCTCAACCCATGTGGAAGGTTTTCTTGGCTGTAGGTAAATACGATTTCCATCATCTTGAGGGATACTTCATTATTCCACTCATTTCAGGCGTGCAGACAGGAAGAGTCAGAATACATTTGTGGTGCTGTCATTTGTGACCAAGTCAGTGGGTCAGCACTATGGACATGTCAAATTAAAACATATTGCCCTTGTCTTAGCTTGTTATGAATTGCAAAGGCGCAGATGAAACTTTCCAGTTAATTGTCAGGCAAACTCTATGTGAAACTGGGACTGTGTTCTGTACCTTGCAAAACTCCCTGGAATGACATTTTTGATGTTTTTAAATTCATAGAACATCTTTTCATTGGATCATTATGACTGTAGTTGAGCTGACCTAAAAAAAAGTCACATCAACTGATCCAGTGGCTGCTTGTGGTTTGTCTGAAGTCTTTCATCAGTCATCTTGAAACTGCAAGAACAGTGATTTTCTGTTCTGACTGTCTAGAGGTTAGGAGGGATTTTAATTAGAACCCAGGCTATGAGATGCTGGATTCTTGTGATTCCTTTCTAGTCTTGCCATTTTGAAATGTCCAGTCTAAAATAATACTGACATAGTGATAAGAATAATTCTTTTTCTTTTATTGTTGCTGTTATGATATGTTTACCCTTACAATTAGTGGGTATTTCTGGCTTAGTTATGGCTGAACATCATTAAAAACAAGACAAGACAAAACAACTCAAAAACCCCCAAAGAACCAAGCAACCTCACAGTTTTCTCCTGAAAAACCATCAGTCCAGATGAAAGAACAAAAAGTAAAATACTTTCAGATGTAGCACATAAACCATCTGTCTGTGGTGCATCAGGACCTGGCATTTCCACAAGCTACCTCTCATTTTGACTATCTGTGGTAATAAATAATTTAAAAAACTTGCCATTTGCCATTCGGAAAGCTGAAAGCAGCCACAGTGCCAGCTGAAGTCAGTGAAGAATTCAAAGCTTCCAAAAACCAGGCAAAAGAGGGGAGATTAATCTCTGCTCATTTTAGACATCCCCAGTACAAAGTCAACATCGGTTGGCCACAATTTTGTTATAGTCAGTGTAGAGAAAAAGGTAAGTCTGAGGTACAGAAATACTCTATTCTAGATATGGCTCATCTTACCTTGTGAAAGGTGACAAACTGGTGAGCCTCGCTGCAGAGACCCTTGTCTTTTTAAAGGCATGCCTAGGTGATATATAAATAGCTATGTCGCAGACATGGAGTGGAGCAGATAGATCACGCTCAAAGTGGTTCACGCTGGTTACTGTAAAAGTGGAATCGAACAGTGTCCCCCAAAATCACTGGCAAACCCATGGGCAAAAATTTCAACGTCTGAAAATTTGGGTTGAGGTGCAAGATGCCAAATCGTGTAACAGGTGAGAGAAGTAGGTATGGAATCTGCTCTCGTGGGCAGGTCTCTGGCACGGTGCAGTAGCGGGACAGAATTACAGCTAGAATGAGTCTGGTTTCTGAGCAACCTCAATTATCTGTTAATGGCCCAGCATTACATGGTCAAATGTGCTCTAAATTAGTCTAACTCCCTCTCCGGTAATATAAGCCAAGCTCTTCTGATGTGGGACATTTAGTGCAAGCAGGATAAACAGTACAAAATGCTGAAAATTTTTATTTGCCATCATTTTCCTAAAACTCAGGAATTGAAGTGACAGCTTTAGTGTCAAATGATACAATGCTGCAGCAGTCAGAGGTTACAGATGGCGTTGTTAAAAACTCTCATAAAGAAGTCTATCAGCAACAGGCAAACATGAAAGAGAAACCACTTTCAAACAAACACTTTAGAGAGAATACAGAATCAAAACAGAGACTCACGGGAGTAGTGCAGTGAAGCTTTTCACAATCATTCATTAGTTAGTCATTCAAATATTTTGATACAGAATCATGTACATTCATTTTTGAAGTATGTGCACTTTTTGATAGCTGAGTCAGCCCACTTGATGTAAATAGATCATAGTAGGAAGAACAAATGAGCAATCCCCCAAAGGTGGCACAGAGGTAGAATGTGCTACATCAGTAATGGACAATTAATGAGTGTTTGATCCTATTTTTTCAAACGTTTACCACCAGTACTCTTCTGCTGTTGGGCTGCTTGCATTGTTTAACCTTCCCTCCCACGCAGGTCTGCATTAATATGGTTTGGATGGGGAACAGCAAGTGAAACACATGAGCCTCCGGCTGTACGAGACCTTTGGGCTTTGGAAAAAATCCCGTCCACCCCCTCAGTGTCACTCTAAGTTCAAAGGGATGACAAAGGCTTTCCCATACTCTAGGTGCCATCCGGCAATGGAGAGGCAAAAGACCTTTAGCTAAAACAACCACAGAGGTTGCATCGACAAGATGCCACGTTCATGCGTCTCTCTTTCAAAGTCTCAATTCCGATTGGACTTGGAAATGAAAAATACCAAGTCCAAATGCCAAGCTCTCTCCCACCTGTATCTCAGAAGAATGCATTACTCCTAGGTTTGAGTTCAATCATACTTCTGAAAGTTCGAGTGTTATTAGCACAAAATCATGATTAAATCCATATAAATCTCTGAGGGTCTCAGTTTTTCCCCATGTATAAATTTTATTTCAGAAGCCAACAACTTAAAAAAAGATCAGAAACCATAAAAAGTAAGCTACAACCTTAGATTTTCTTGTCTTAGTACTTGCTGCTTAAATGAAACAACTCTTTTAAAAAATAAAGTAAAATATAGATGAGTAAAATTTAATGGCGAACTAGTCACGTCTCTTTACAAGTCATTTTGATATTGAGAGTAATCCAAAGCTTTACTGTATCTTAAGTATTAATTTCCTCACTTGTCCTGCTTTTAAGCATTTCTATGCGTTCATTTTTTAAAAAAGCATTCTCTTTGCTTTTTCTAGCTCTATTAAATCATATGTCTAATCAGTGTTAAAATGGGAAAGCTTTATTAATCTTGGTTGCCTTTCTCCCAGTGCTCAAGACAGCCTAAAGCAGAGGAAAATGAAAGTAAGCTTTGGAGCTTAAAACTCACTTTTACGAAATTCTTATTTAATTGTTCTCATTAAATATGCAAGATCTCATGAATTGGCAAGAGGGACTTAGATATAAAAGAGACACATTAAACATCAAAAAGTGGGAGGAAAAAATTCAGGCAATGCAAGTTTCAGAAATTAGGAAAATTTACATGATATCAAGTGTACAGTAAAGATACTTAATTGAAGTTCCCCACAAAAACAATGAGCAATGAAAAGGAAAAAGCCAAACCCCACAGTGTACAAGTTCTAGCTGTTGGGCTTTAGTCCTTTAATTCTTTAAAAGTCTATTGCAGTAAAACTTGATTTGTTACACATTTGGTGTGCTAGCACTCCCCCTGATTATTTGATTCAGTAAGATGTTAAATTGCCTTTACCAGCATTTATGAGCTTTTTCTGGAACATCTAAAAAGAAGGCTGGCATCTTGTTAAAGACTTTATTCATTTAATAAGGCTTTTGTTTTCATCTAATTTTGTTTTAACAAAGTCACTGTGTTTTCTTTCCTTTGAGCCGATCAGGAAATTCTACATACCCATCCAGTTTTAAAAGAGAAATGCTAACAGCAAGACATTGACATATGTAAAACAGGACAACAAACTAGATTTTTTTTCAAGATGTAATCGCAAACTGTAAGAAAATGCTTTGCTTTTACTTGCAAAATAACCTCAGATTCTGTGGGTTAGAAAATTGAGTGCTTACTCATGCAGCTGGTCCCTATGATGCCAAAGAGCCTGCCTACATCAAATATCGAGGATGAGCCTGAAGCTGTTTTCCACACTAGGTTCAGTGTCTGAAACAGCACGTGAAGCCCCGTCCCCTGGGAAAGCTTCCCGCGTTTGTTTCTGCCATTTCAGGGTTCAAGATCTAGAACGCTATTAAGCCGTTGGATTTTAGGTGGCTGCCCCGGCTGAACTCAGAAGTATATCAGAAAGAAGCTGGGTCTTCTACTAACCCGCTGAAAAAAAACCCCTGATTTGAATTTTTCTTACCTTAGTGAAATATTCCAGACAGGAATTTTAAAGAGGTGCTAGTACTCTTGATTAAAAAAATATGTCTTCGGCAGCCTGAAACACTCTTTGTTCTTCAACAAAAAGTTTCAGTCTGTGCACCCTTTTCCTACCCTTTCAAACTCCGTGTCGCCTTGCAGCTTTTTCCTGAGTCACGATAAATAAAGTCGTCTTCAATCCTACAGTGCTTCTAAGTTTATAGCAATATTCCCGGAATATCTTCTGTGAACAACGGGGGTTTTAGATGAATTAATAAGAAGAAAAGAACAATTTAAAAAGGTAGTTAAGATACTTATTTGAACTTATATATACTACTTCACTGTCACCTGGTAAGTTAGGGATCATTCAGTTCCCACATCTGAGAGTAACTCAGTTTACATTTGTTCTTTGCCTTGTAATTGTAAAACTACTGCCTCCAAAGCTTCTAGCCACAACCTTGACTTTGACCTCGAAGTTAAACTATCCATTACAGAGATATTTTATCCATTTTCCATTACAAAGATATTTTTCTTTGTCTCAACTCTGATTTTGTAATGGGTATTTAAACAGGGTAAACTTCATATTTAGATAAGTTCTGTAGACAATGATTATGGGCTAAGAAGAGATTAACTCCCCGTTTCTGATGTAAATGCTTGCTGAATTGCATTACAGAACAGAGACTCCTGTCCCTCACCCGATAGGAAGGACTTGTATTTCTCTCAAAGGTAGAAATAAAAAGAAAATTAAAGGGTAAGGAAACTTTCCCTGGTAAATCATTTATTAACCGTAGCATGTTAATATTCTCCAGAGATGTGAATTGCCTTCTTTGGCCAAGCCAGCCACTTCTCCTTCACCTTCTAGGTCCTATTACAATTAATTGTGCAGGATTAGTGAACAGAAAAATGAGAATGCATATTTTAAATAGACACTTTACCAGTGAATGAAAGGTATTCGTTGTCTTGCAGACCCGTTTACCAAGGAGCTGATGATGAGGTATGAAATCATGCTGCTGCTAAAGAAAGGTTTCTCTGGATTCCAACACACCAGTTACAGGAAGAATACCACATATAAACAGGATTTAAATGACTTATAATGCCTGGGAACAATGCTAAATGCCAAACGAGTTATTTCATTCTAGAAGAAGACTTCACATCTTATGTTTATAACACAGCTACTCTTCTCACAGCAAACCTCTTTCAGCTGGAGCGAGTTTCGGTTCTTCCTTGGACTTGCTTCCACTTCCATGGGGTTTTGCCAAAGGAGGGCTCCTCCCGTCCTGTCAGCTGGGGCTACAGTGACACCTAGTAACTGCTTGGCTAATTACAGCCGAGGTTTTCCCAGGCTCTATCCCGCCTGGTAGCTCCAGCAGCCAGAAATTCCTCACCCACAGCAGGATTTGCCTTTTGCGCTCCTAGGATATCGCCTTCGATTGCCATGAGAGCCAGTGCTCAGCGCCGAATAGTCTCAAGCACTGAGAAATAGCAATTTACTTGCTTGTGCTGACACGCTCCTTAGAATATAAAACCACGCTTTGAATCGGGCATTTACATTAATTAGTGATAGTGTCACTTCTAAAGAGACATTCCTGCATACTTTCTACATTTTACATTATCCCCCATATGGCCACTATGCCAGCAGTTCATTCCCCAGAAGAAGTACATCTGCTAGTTGTATTATTGAATAGACTAAATTTACTTCTTATGTAATATTTAAGAATTAAATAACAATTCAAATGCTATATATTTGACAAAACCATCAAAAAGAAAACTGCATTTTCAGCTGTATGGTAAATAATAACCAAGGTAATCTAAGAAAGCAGGACTTTGCAGTTTTTGCATGATTTGCAACCGGTGACTTGAAAAGGTTTTTCACATATCAAAACTTAACAACAGTACTGTAAGAATTACAAAATTCCCATTTTAGGAAAAAAGATGCTGAGGCACTGGGCACTCTAGTGATTTCCACAGTGTTTAGAAGATGTTATGTACAACAAGGAGACCATACTTTCTGCCTTACTATACTTTCCCACAGTAATTCAAACTGTATAAATCTGAAGGCTATGTCAATTAATAAATACCTTTTGACTGTTGGGGAAGCTGTTGCATCCTCAGATGGGCAGCAAAACTGAGTTCAGAAGGGTTTGCGCAGGTGCCTCTGAGAGCAGAACAGCAGGCTAGTAGTGCAGATAATTGGCAATCAAAATAATTATTCAGTGATTGTTCTCTACTTCCAAGCTTAAGAGAAAGCAATGACATTTCATCTTTTCAGTTAGTATTTTTCTTGTTGATGAAGAAAGGTCTTCTAAAACACCCTGCTTTCTTCACTTACAAATCCTGACTCTGAGAAAAACAGATAAAACTCTCATGATGTTGGAATTTCACCAAGAAGCCTTTATATCAAGTACCTTTTTCCTTGTTTTTTATACCCTTACTTTTCTCCTACTTTAATTAAAGCCCAAACAACTGTGTTTATGTCACACAGTCCTTTTTGTAGTCCTACTGATGTCTTTAAAAGTCCAAACACCAACTGCTAATTACTTCAAAAGACCATAGGTCAAGGCAACTTGTAGGGAAATCGACATAGCATTTCTATTGATTATGTCCTAAAACTGCCTCACCTAATTGGAAACAGTTGGCTAGTAAGTTGGGTTTTTAACTGACCTCCTTTAACCTTTAAAATCACAAGCTATGGAGATGCCTGTGGTTCCTTTATTGTGTGTTTTGAGTCACATGTAATACTGACATTCTTTGCTTCTGAGGTTTCTGCTGATTAGAGCTCGAGCTTATAAAGTGATGTGATCCTGTACACAGCTTACAGCCAAAAGGTCCAAAGCACACTCACACATCTGTCGACCGAACGCATGCGACAACAAATCATCGAGGGCCTTGCCTTCGGCTTGAGCGGGATGAACTTTCGGTAATGTCCTTGTGTTTAACGTTCCCTTTCGTTAACAACTAGCATGGCCTCAACAGAGAGGGGCTTTTCCTTTGTTTTAGAGGGGAGAATGAAGGCAGAAGAAAATCAGTTACTCAGCTCTTGACTTGAATGCTGACATACAAAGGCACCAAGCTGAATCCGTGCAAAGCAACTAGAAAATACTGCTGTTGTTTGGAAGTGAAAATAGGAAGGAGCCTGAAGGCTTCACTGTACTGTACAGCAACGAGCCTGGAGTAGTTGTATCTCAGAAAAAAATTGTATTGATTGGTACTAATTTGCTGTATAAATTCTCCTAAGCTATGCTCAGATTTGTACATGAACCTCCTGAATTCTTGTCTGATTAACACATTTCCTAACTTATTCAGTTCCACATAAACTTGAAATATATTAGTTAATAAATCATAATTCTTTCTGTGTGTGTGATGAGAGGGTATAATTTTGCAAGTTTTGAGGCACTTAATACCCCCTGTGCTGCTTGCTAACACTGTGCTGGTTATTGTCCATCACTGGAAACCTGATCCACATGCATGGCTGTGCTCGCCAGTCTCCAAGTTGGTCCTTACAAACTACGTACTAACTGCATGAATTAGAAGGTAATTATTAAACATGAGCTATACATGATAATATGACCGATAACCACCCCAAGTGAAGGGTACCTAGCATATTTGTGATTATTCCTGAACAAAACTACTTACTAAGCAGACACTGTATCCACAGAACATTGCATTCCTTCTTTATCCAGCAAAGATTAATAACTTCTGAGTCAGACTTACGCCTGGATTCTGGGAATGAGGAAACAAAAGATCTTGTGGTTACTCGTTTTGCACAAACTGGTTCTTTTCAGAGTAGCGGTTTTTACCATGGGGTGAAATGAAAACAGCTGCCAACTGCAATTTGCTTCAAAAAGGCAGCATCCACTGGTCCCAGTCCGTACACGTCTGCGGCTCTGAGGATACTTTGATATCTTTGATACACTACAGCCACTGCGCGTTGCCTTTTTCCGGAGCGTTTAACACTGAATTCTCACCTTCGCAAGCGCCGCTGTGTCGGACCCGAGCGGTGAAGAGCGGGCTCAGCCCAGCGGACTCCTCACCCTTTTTGTGCACGCTGCTTGCTATAGCTTGTAGATAAAACAGCCGGCGTGTCTTTAGAAGAGCCAAGCGTGGCATTGACTGCTTCTGTACTGCCCATACCGTAAGGCTCCCAAATATATTTGAGCACTTCCCACACACTGTGGCTACTGGGACCACCTCAGTGCAGGGCTAGAAGTATTCAGTGCAGATGAGGAGCAAGTCCTAAGCAGCTTAGGTCTACTTTTACCCATCAGTGCAGGCAAAATCGAGGGAATTATTAGCCTCTTCGGGCAGGATCCTGCTCACCTAACATCAGGTGTGATATAGACGCTGCAGCTCAGCTAGCTGCCCCAGCCTTCTTTTTTTTATTCAAGAGAACAGGGCACTTTAGGTCACCATTCCTCAGACCCAGTTTAGACCTACTAGTGCCCAGCGAGTGCATCCGAGGTGACTCCGACGGGAGCCTAAGGCTAGCCCAGCAGCCCAGGTTGACTCAGATTTATCAGATGAAACCCACCTTGGAGTCTAGGTGTGCTGTGCTGCACTTAGACACGCTATAAATTGCTTCTGAAAATAAAACAGACGTTCATCTTCAAAACCCTTAGCACCAGTCCGCAGCCCAGGGGCTGGCGAGGAGCACACCTGGCAATGGCTAATTTTAGAGCGTCCTAGTTGCCAGCCTCGGAGGTGTTGCCTTCCCTCTGTCTGATACCTAAGTAGTCAGTAGGGAAATTAAAGGGGATTAAAATAACGAGGCTATTTCGTATCCTTCTCCAGATGAACCCAGCCTGAACCAGACCTCATGGAATTTTCTAATGACTCCCTTAAAATGGGTGTGCTCAGCTCCAGTTCAGAAGAGCAGATAAAAGGTGGAGACTTCATTTCCGTGAGAAAGGGCCTTTGGTTACTACAAACTACTATTTTCTCCAAAGGCTCCATTTCTTTTAAATTAAAAAAAAAAAAAAAAAAGCCCATTCTGTGCTTCACTGTTTAAAATCAGCACTGCAAGTTTTACTGGGCTTCCTTTGAAGAGAAACCGCATACCTGAATTCAGGTCAGGTCACCCTGAGAGCATTTAAGCTCCAGAATGAGGATGACTCGAGCGTCCTTTTCCCCGCTGCAGCGCGGTGTCGCTCGGCATTATTTCCACTGCTGTTTGCAGTTAAACAGAGCAGCCCTCCCTGCCCCGCTCCGTGAGGTCCTCTCACCTCTCGGGTGAAAAACAAAAGAAGAGAAAAATCATCTGTTCCTTCAAAGGCATCCTTAGAGCTTCTGCTCCAAGCGCCCGCTCCGGGCTCTTCACCCAACGAAAGGCAAAACTGAACGGCCCCAGCAAACCCCAGGGAAACCTTGTTGCGGTCTCATCTCTCCCAACCCCATCAGCGTGGTGGGGCAGCAGGGAAGGCGCTGGGTCTGGCCCCCAGGGAAGGGAGCAGTGGGAACGGGCAGCCCCAGGCTACCGAAGGGATGGGGAAGCCCTTGAAGCGGAGCGAAGCGAGAAAACGGCAGCCCGAGCCAAGGCGGTGCAAGCAGGGGGAAGCCCGGCGTGCCCGACGGCGGCCAGAGGCGATGCCCCCGACGCCGTGCCCGCGCTCCGTGCCAGCGGGACGCTGCCGACCTCGCCGCGTCCGCAGAAGTTCTCTCGGGCAACGGCTCCGGTGCAGCTCGCCCCAGCGGCGCCCAGGAACGCCGCAGCCCGGCCAGGGTGTTTGGTGCTGCCGCGGTCGCGTCCGCTGTTCACCGCTCCGCTCGGAGCTACGGGACGGAGCAGGTTCGGCTGGATTACAGCCCCATCTCCCAACCCTCGGCGAGAAACGGAAATTTCAGTGCTTTTTCCAAGGACCCGGCTCAGTCTGACATCTTCCTTTGAACTCAGGAGTCATCCACAAGGAAGTGTTGCCCATTTCTCCTTCGTCTTTTCCCTCCAGCTGACTCTGCCAAACAACAACCAGCGGAGGAGAGGCACCGGACCCACGGGACACACAACCAAGCAATGCCAGGAATTAATACAACACCCCCCCCTCCCTCACCTGGACAGCCTTTGAGCCTTCTCCGCTAGAGACAGGTAGGTGTAATTTCAGCTTTACGTTCGCTGTGTGTTAGGGAAAGACAAGTTGTGGTTTTCCCAAATACAAGGGAAAAAAATAAAAAAAGGAAT
>JAVJGG010000082.1:42000998-42013538 GCA_035590195.1 Aviceda cuculoides | reverse complement strand
TATATGCGTTTTTCCCGTAATCCTGATCACTGCCAACAGCTGACAAAACTCTTCTCATACAAAATTTCCCCTAGACTGTACAGATTTCTTTTCTCGAAAGCAAAGAAGAAGGAAAGAGAACAAATAAATCAAGGAGAAAAAAAAAAACAAACAAAAAAACCTCTCTTAAACAAGGTGTTCCCAGGTAGAGCTGTGCGAAAGCCAGTTGCGATGCCTCCTGCACGGCTACGGGACCTCTTTCCTAACCCCCACGCCTCTCTGCCGCACGGGCTTTCCTCCGGCACCGATAACTCGCCGCCGTCCCAGCCGTACCCCCCCGTGCTTCCCTGCGCCCACCTTGCCTGGGCTCTCATGCGCTTCTCCAAACGAACCCCAACCCTGCCCAGCTGCACCCCTCGACCTCAGCACCGCTCCTCGCCCGCTCCTTCCCACCAATCCTAACCTCAACCTTTATTTTTTCAGGACTTCCTAACAGCTCTGCTCATCCAGGAGGAGTTAATCCCGGACCTCCATCCCCACCAGCAGCACAACTTCCAGCTCAGCACCCCTCCTGCTATTCCAAGCACCCCTGCAGCGGGGATGCCAGCGCACTCCAAGCTTGCTGCTTGGTACGTCAACGCCTGCTGGGGATGAGAAGGGATTCACCCTCGGCTTTTCAGGATCTGGCACCCATGGCAGGAAGCCATGGGCCATGGACAAAACCAACAGCTCCAAACCAGAAAGGACTTCAGGAAATAAATGCAGAGAAAGCCAAGAGACAGAAGTGGAGCCGGGGCAGCTCCGTGCGCTCCAGATTCTTGCTCGCCCTGAAACGTCATGGCTGCTTTTGGACATTGCCAAAAAGTAAACAAAACCCCAACGATCCCTTGTTCCCCCATCCCACCCCCCCAACAGTTTCTTAAACACTTAATGTCCAGCTTAAGTGAAATCAACAGATTTTAAAATCCACACAGATGTCAAAAAGGAGAGTAACAAAAATTAGCTAGTTCCTGTTGTCGTCACAACAAAAAAAAAAAAACCCCAATCAAGCCTCGGAGGCAGAGGGCTAAATGCAACATCTCTTGTAGGGGCTGTGCCGCCCCACTTCAGAGGTCTAAGGGGCTCTTTGGGTCCCATTCCCAGCAGGGAACCCCCCTCGGGGCCCAACATCTCCCTCCGTCTCCAGACACCCTCTGTCCCGACCCTGGCACCGGGGACGCTGCTGCCGGCAGCCGAGGGAGGAGGATGGCTCAGCCCCGCTCCTTCCCGCACGGCTCAAAAGCCAGCCAAGGGCTTAGCCCTGCGCTACCTTCCTCCTCCTCCTCCTCCTCCTCCACTGCATCCTACACGTAAAACAGGCAACCACAAACACCCCAGCCAGCTGTGTGAAAGAACGTATATATTCAGCACGCACTCAATACAGTATAGCAAAAAAAGCTATCGTTTCCTTGAAAAAAAACCACAAACCACTGAACTTTCAAAATCGCCACCAACGCTTCCAAATCGCTCCCCACCCTACAGCCCTGACCCTCGTCCTTCTGGCCCGAACAAGGCAACCAGCGGCAAGCGACCCCAGCCCCACGCCGTCCCTGCCCGGCAAGGGACGGAGGGTGGCCCCGGCTCTCCGGCAGCGCCTCATGCCGCGGCACCCAGCTCTTCCCGCGGAGCCTGGGCTGCTGAGGATGCTCCCACCGGAGAGGGACCTGGCCAGCCGTTTGCTCCGGTGCTATCCCGCGCAGTTATTTGGGGGACGCGCACACCAAAGAAAACAGAAAACTGGGCAGGCTCTGGCTGCCAGCCCGAGGGGAGCGACCGCAGCCTCGCCGGGGCCGGACGCAGCCCTAGGGATGTGCCAGGGAGGAGAGGGGGGATCCCATCGCTGATGCCGGGGAGGGTGGGGGGGGTCCACGCTCGGGATCGCTGCGACGGCGTCTCCGCTGCTTTCTGCCGGAGGTGGGGGACGAGGCCGAGGAGGGGGAGAGGAGCGGCACGGTGGCGGGGCTGGGGGGCTGGCAGGGCCCCGGCCGCTGCGCGCGGAGGGGAGGTAGATCGGCTTTAGAGACCTCTTGCCCAGGAGGATGTCTTCTCGGCCACCAGCTCGGTTCCTGGGGGGGGGGAACGAGCCCACCGCAGGGCCCTGAACGCCCGCGCCTGCCTTCTCCCAAGGGGAAGGTGTCTCAGAGCCTGTTCGCGCCGCCGGCAAGCTCTTGAACTGGGGGGGGCAACTTTCCTCCAAACTTAATTTAGCCCTGAAACTGCCTCCACGGCTGCTGCAGGCAAACTCCCGGCAGCTGGGGACAAGCCCCGAGGTGGTGGCAGCGACCCGCGGGGCAGGAGGGACCCCAGCTCCCTCCGCTCGCCCGCCTGGCCGGACCCCAACCCCGACCCCAGCCCCTCTCCCCGCCCTGCCGCAACGGTCCCGCTGCCGCCCCTGCCCCCTGTGCCGTGGGGATAGCGTGTGCGATGCTCTCCGTCCTCCCCCCTCCCCAGGTCCCCGTCCCCAGCGTCCCCCCTGCCGTTAGTCCTGCTGCTCGTTCATCTCCATGTCCGACACCAGGATGTTCTTCTCGGCGGATTCGCTGGGGTTGGAGGTGGTGCGGCTGTAGCGGGCGCTCTCGAAGGCACCCCGCTCCGCGCTCCGCCGGCGCTTGTACAGGTAGACGGCGACGCCCAGCACGGCGCACAGCGCCAGCGTCGACAGCACCACCACCGCGATGGCCGTCGTGTTCTCCGGCAGAGCTGCGGGCGGGAGAAAAGGCCGGTGAAAGGCAGCCTGCCGTCTCCCGCCGTCTCCCCCTGCGAGAGGGGGTTTGGCTGGTAGACCCGGCCAGCCGGGGGCTCTCGGGCAGAACGGGGCAGAACGGGACAGGACTGCGAGTCTGCTTTGGTGTTTTGGGGACGTCCTGCTCGTGGCAACAGCTCCCGAGGCCGGGAAGCCTCTCTTGGTGACTCCTGATGTGCCTGAACATCTGGCAGCTGCCTGGGATGGATCTTTGGGATCCCAACAGCAGATGGGGTGGCCATCCCCCAGCCTGGGCAGGCCCTGGGGGCAAGGGCAGGAGAGCCTGGCAAGGGGCTGGTTGGACACACTCCTCCACGGAGGAATGGTTTCTGCTGCTGGGGAGTCCTAACCCAGGACCGAAACCACCTGGAAGTGGGATTTCCCACCCGCAAACACCATTTTTTGATTATCCATACAAGCCAGGCTGCGGTATGGTCCCCCAGCACTGGCTCCTGGTCCCAGTACTCTGCCCAGGCTGATGGTGCCACTCACCTGCCTTGGAAAAGCTGCTCTCCTCCACTGCAACAGCAACACAGACGGATAAGCGCGCGGCCACAGCACCCTCCCCTCTTCCCACCGCCGGCCCCACCGGCCCCGCGTCCTCCGCTGCTCCCAGCGCCGCACCGTGCAGACGCTGGGTGCCGCACAGCTGCGGGGGCCCGCTGGTTCTGCTCCACCACCGTCCCACCGCCCTCACCCTGCCCCGAGGTGCTGACCCAGCCACCGAGACACGCACAGCCCAATGGGGACCTGCAGACCCCAGCACCCTCCAACGCCCCTGCACTGGAACTACCCAAAACACGTGGCTGGTGCTGCCAGCGGGACAGAGCTCTGCCCTGCAGCACCCTGCCCGGACCCCCAGCTCACCCCACGTCAGCCCCGGGTGCCTCGGGGGGGTCCTTACCTCGAGGGATCTTGCAGATGACCCCCATGGTGACGTTGGTGCAGGAGCCCAGGCGCCACACGCCGTTGCTGCTCTGGATCCAGTAGCAGCTGTTCTGGCTGAGCATGCTGGGCCCCGTGTCGTGCTGGCCCCAGTTGGAGTAGTTCACGGCGGTGTTGTCATGCCAAACCAAGGTGCCGCCTGGGAAATGGAAGAATTAGGTCTGGGGAGGCTGAAGGGGATGTCCCATCTTTGCCCCAGTTCAGAAAGCACAGTGAGGCGTGATGGGGCAATGGGGACGTGCGATGGGGCAACGGGGAGGTGCGATGGGGCAACGGGGAGGTGCGATGGGGCAATGGGGAGGTGCGATGGGGCAATGGGGCACCTTCCTAAACCTGCAGGCTCCAGTGCCTTGGAGGAGGCTCTGGGCTTCAAAGCACCACTCCCATCCCACCAAGCCAGAGGAGGACACACTTGGCACATCCAGCACAGCCTGAGGCACTGGGGCTCCTGGTCACACCACGGCATGAGCCCCCCGCCCCGCCACCGGTGCCACCACCAAGGGCTTCCTCTGCTCACCACAGACCTGTGGGAATTCATGGTGGTGCCTGGGGGAGCACCTAAAACCTCACTCCTTCCTTTGTACCTTTGGGGTTGAAGGTCATGCCCAGCCAGGCACCCTTGGATGGGCCCTTGTACGCCTGGAGATGCTCCCACACGAAGACGTTCTCCACCTCGTCCTGGATGGACAACACTGTGCCGCCGACTGCGGAGGAAAGAGTGTCAGGGAAGAGCCCAGACCTCAGAGGACGGAGCTTGGGAGCAGCAGTGCAGAGAGGACAAAGCTGAGGAACCACCCACGAACCCCGTGGTAGTTGGGGAACCCCAGCACACAACAGCAAGGAGGAGATGATGGCTGACCGAGGCTGGACGTGGGCAGGGGTCCCATTCACACGCATCCTGGGGAGCCCACCCTCTTACATTTCCAAGGGTGCATCACCCGCTTCTTCCACCACAGCCCTCCCCCATCCCCCCCATATACCTTTCTGGCACCTCCTCATGGCATCCTTCTGCCCCAGGGTGATCTCCATGTGGAAAGTGTAGCAGTGGTCCCGGAAGGGGATCCAGGACGAGTCCTCCAGCGATTTGGGACAGCTGCCGCTGTAGCTCCACTTGTGCGTGCGGGGGGCACCTGGGGAGCACACGCTGCATTGGGGGTGGGTGTCGGGGTCTCACAGCACGCTGGGGCACCCAGCCCCACACGGATGCTCACAGAGCACCCCTGGTGGGATGCCACCTCCAACCCTTGGTCGCTCCCCACCCGGCCCGCCCTGCGCCGAGCCCCCCGTGCCCCCCGCCGGCCGTCACCTGCTCGGAGCTGGCAGATGCCCCCCTGCAGCTTGGTGTCGCAGCCGGCCGTGCGCCAGCTCCCGTCCACGTCCATGTAGGAGCAGCCGGTGACCTGCTGGGGCTCCCCGTCCTGCCAGTTAGCGTAGAAGAGGTTCTCCTCCGTCAACCACGAGTAGCTCCGGCTTCCCTGGAGAACGAAGCGGAGGAGAAGCTGGGGGGGCTGCCGTGACCCGCTGCGGACCCTTGGCCCGGGTGCCCGCCCCCTTCCCTCACCTCGTCGTTGGCCAACCCGATCCAGAGCGGAGCCCGCAGGCTGCTGACGGCCTGGGTGAGGAAAGCCTGGCTGTAGGGGTCGGGGATGGCGGCCAGGGTGGCGTTGAGGGTCTCGCAGAGCAGCAGCGCCTCGTGCCACCTGAGGGGTTTCTGCAGGATGCGGTAAGTGCTGTTGTGGTAAAAGAGGGTGCCGGTGGGCGAGGGGGGGTACGGCGTCCGCGCGGGGCTCAGGGATGGGTCTGGGGGAGCAAAGAGACATGGTCAGAGGGCACGGAGGACACTCCTGCGTCCCAGGGATGACCCTCTCCTTCACCACCCACCCCCCCACCCCCCCCCAAACTGGGGTGTGCCTGACAGCGCTGTGCACGGGGCACCTGGGGCCATCCCGGTGCAACAGGGGAGGGCGGAGAGGCCACGGCCCCAGGGGCGACAAGCAGTGACAGCCCGGTGCCATCCCCACCTTGGAGCCGTCCATCAGGATGGGACACGTCGAGCCAGGCTGGCGTCCACAGGTTTGGGGTTGCCCCACAAACGGCTGGGACCAGGGACCCCCTGCCCCCGGGTCAAGGCTGTCTCCTCGCACTCCTCCAGCACCCTGACCTCTCCCCAAGCCGAGCCCGTCGCCCCGAGCTCCCCAGCCGCAGCCCCACCACAGCATGGGGCACTGGGGGGGCGGTGGCAGGTCCCCAGCGAGCAGAAGCCGGGGCTGACCCCCTCCCTCCCCCCTACCTATACTCCGCTGGCAGATGTAGCCATGCTTCTCCTCCAGGCAGCTCCGGTCATCCCAGCGTCCCGTGAAGTGGGGGGGCAAGCCGTGCCACACCACCACGCAGTTGGTCTGCACAGCCAAGCCGCAAGGTCTTAGCATCGTCATCCCACCCCCCAACGCCAGAGACCCCCACCCTGCAGGGCCAGATCCTGCTCTGCTCTCGGAGACCCACCCCAGCACGCTATAGCCTTCCATCCCCACGGTGGGACATGGGGCTGAGACCTTCCCGGGGATGGGGGATGCCACGGGGGGGGGTCTCACTCACTGGCTTGTCGCGGGCGCCGGAGGCACCGCAGCCCGAGGGCTCGCCGGGCGCCCAGCTCGCGTGCCGCAGCGGCTCGCCCTCCGCCCACTGGAACTCCCTCTGGGCGTCGTGGAGGCCGATCCAGAGGTCAAAGGAGATGTTGGGCAGCATGGACGTGACGAAAGCTGCAAGGGATGGGTGAGGCGCTGAGTACCACCCCCGGCAGGTCCCCAGCCAGCGCGGCCGGTGGCGGCGGAGGGGACCTACCCTGCTCCAGGGGGCTGGCGATGGTGGCCAGGACGGCGCCCTGGCTCTCGCACGCCTGCTTCGCCTCTGGCCACGTCACTATCTCGGCTTTGTCGTGGCCGTTGAAGCTGAAACACTGCACGGGTGGGGGCATGGGATGGTCCAGGGGGTGCAGCCACCCCCCCCCTCCCTCCCCGAGCCCTGTACCCTCCCCACTCAACCACCCTCTGCAGCCCCATTCTGCCCCAACAGTCCTTCTCCCCTTTGCACCCTCGTACCTACTGGTCCCCCAACCCCTCCCGCACCCCCACCCCACGGCGCACCTCTCTCCGGGCATCCATATACCTGCACCCTCACCACCCCCTCCTGCTGGGGCACCCCTCCGCAAGTACCCCCCAAGCATTTCCCCCCGAAACACATGCACGCGTCCCTCTCCACCCCGCCATTTCTCAGCCACCCCCTCTCCGCCTCGGCGGGGCTGGTGGAAGGCCGGGGGGTGGCCGTCCCCATTCCGCCCTGCCTGTACCTTGCTGAGGAAGGGGAACCAGCCACGGGGACAGCCCCCGCTCGTGGGAGCGGGCAGCGGCGGGAGGGAAGGCTTCTCGGCCGTCCCGTTGCTCCGCTTGCAGATGTAGGGCAGCGCCGTCACGCACTTCTGGTCCCCCCAGTCCTCTGCGGGGAGGGACAGGACAGGCGTGACCCCCCCCTCTGGCTGCACTGGGGTGGGGGTGTCCCCGCTCGGCCTGCGGCCCCAGCCCCTCCGGAGCCCCAGCACGGCCGGATCCTGCCCCTCACCTCTGCTGGCCGTCATGTACACGCACTTCTTGTCCTTGTTGATGGGCCGGGGCTTGCCCGGCGCCCAGGAGACGAAGTTGAGGAGGGACCCGTCGGACCACCTGGGAAAGGCACCAGCGGGAGCACGAGGCCGAGCAGTAACTGGGCGAATGGGTCCAGTTGCATGCCCTAACTGGGAGCATGCCCCGCCACTGCCCTCTCTTGGGTGAGGAACCTCCATCCCAGCACCCCAGATGGGACCCCCGAGGTGCAGGCGCTGAGCCACGGTGCTCCGAGAGCTGGTGCCAGTGGCACGGGGACACGCAGGGACGCGGCGGCTTCGTCTCCGACTTACTTGAACCTCCCATCGTTCTCGTAGGTGTGCAGCCCGATCCACCAGTGCTGCTCCTGGCCCCTGGAGAACTGCACGCCCGGAGAGGACGCGTCAGTGCCCTGCAGGGACTGCGTGTCCCTGGGGACAACCGTGGCCACCCCGGGGCACGGGGACCGGGCAGCCCCCCTGCAGCTTGCACCGGGGCAAAAAGCGTCACCTTGCAGAGCCCCAAACCCGCACCCGGGCACCGGGACCTGCCGCCGCCACACAAGACCCATCGAGACCCCAGCAGAGCCCGGCTTTCCCCAGATAACGTCCCTCCGGCAAAGCACGAAAGAATCCGGGGAGGGAGCAGCGTGGGGAGGCAGCGGAGCCCCTCGGTGCCCCGGGACGTCCCCGTCCCCCTGGTACCTTCTTCAGGTTCTGTCCCAGAAAGCGCAGCTCGGCCTCGCCGTGCACCGACGCCAGCTCTGCCTGGAACCAGCTGCAGATGCGCTGCGCCTGCACCCACGTCGAGTGGTGCTCGAAGAACTTGTACTCGGCCTCCTGGTACTTCACCCACTCTTTGCTGCCTGCAGGCAGGGACGGGTGTCACGCCGGGGCTGTGCCACCCCCCGCCGCAGCCAGCAGCACCCGCCACCCTGTCCCTCGGTCCCCCGTGGGTTGGGCTGCTTTGCTTTCGCCCTTCTCCTGCAGCTGAGGGGCCTGGGTCTGCCCGGTCCCTGCAGGCAACCCCTGCAGCCACATTATGCAGCAAGGGGCAGCAGGACGCCTGGGCTGCCCTCCCTCCTCCAACCCTCCGCGGGATCCGTCCTCCTCCGGATAACGCTGCAGGGATGCTCTGCAGGGACTGCGCCTGGCTCGCGCAGGCGACGGGGCGGCAGACGCTCGGCAAGGACGGTCTACGTCGGATGGACACGCGTCCACGGCCAACGCACCTTGGGTTGTGATCTCCGGCTCCTTCACGTCGGCGCCTGGTGAAAAGGGCAAGGGGAGGCTGTCAGCGGGATGCGGGGCTGGGATGCTCCCGCTGATGCTTGCCTGCAGACCGCCCGCGGGCTCCAAGGGCGAGAAGCCCTCCCGAATGTCCCCGGCAAGGACAGCAAGCACCTCTCCTACCTCTCCCCACCCCTGAATTAGAATCACAGAATCGTTTAGGTTGGAAAAGACCTTCAAGATGATCGAGTCCAATCATCAGGTTAGGAATTCGGACTCACCCTCGCCTAAAAGTGCAGCCTTCGAAAGGGAGGTGACAGAGGGTGCCCCTGCACCCGCCCCACCGTCCCGCAGCCCATCCTCTGCCGGGTTATTCAAAGCTGAAGGGTTTGGGGGGGGACCTCTTCGCTGGGTACCTTTGGGCAGTTTGCAGATCCAGTCCAGCTGGGCTTCGCACTGCATGGGCATCCACTGCAGGGAGGCCAGGTCCAGCACTGCGCAGGTCCGGATGTCATCGTCATCGTAGTTACTGCGGTCAAAGTTGTGGTAGAAAAACTGGGGGTCGAGAGAGATGGGCGGTGTTGGGCATTTCCACCGGCGCCGGATTTGCCCACCCCCCGCACCCCAAATGCCAAGCGGAGTCATCGTGCCCACCCCCCGCCCCGAACTCACCCCCAGCCCGTCGCTCCACCTCCAGCTCCTGTCCCCTGCGGGGTCCCGCCGGTTCAGGCCGATCCAGAACCAGTGCTGCTCGTGGAGCTCCGGCTCCGACTCCCTGCAGGGAGCCAGGGGGAAGGGTGAGAACACAACTCCCCTCCAAACGAGAGCTTTTTATATTTATATACAAATATATATTTATAACCTGGCCTTTTTTTGTTTGTTTTCAAAGCCTGTTGTCCCCACAATACCCAAAGGCAGGAGCTCGGATAACAGGCATGCCGGCTCAGGGCTGAATATTTTTAAATCCAAGCTCTATCCCCCAAATTACACCAAATTTCCCGCACTTCTCCTGCATCCCCTCTTCAGTGTAGCCACACCAACTGATGCACCTTCTGCACGCAAGTTCCTACTCAGAGAGCCACGTCCACCCACCCACGTGTGCCAGAGCACGGGCAGGGGTGCGAGCTCGTGCCAAGCGCACTCGAGCAGCGGGACGTGTGCCGGCACAGCCAGCCTCTCACCCGAAAATCTTGTTGAGGGTGTTGGCGACGAAGTGCTCCTCCTCGTAGCTGCCCAGGCTGAGCAGCTGGGCCCCCAGCTCCCGGCAAAACTCCTGCGCCGCGATCCACGTCTTCTTCTCTTGCAGTTTTTCAAAGTTGAACACCTGGGGAAGGAGGAACCGGCAGCGGAGGGGGCTCAGCACTGGGAGAGGAGCAGAGCATCGTCCCCCACCCCGCGGGCAGCAGCATCCAGGGCCACGCTGCCATCACTCAGCCCCAACCAGGCTCACGAGGTCCGGCAAGCACCGAAATACGCTCCTTCACCCCTCCTGCACCAGTGGGGAGGCACGTGGACCCCCCACAACGGCCAGGACAAGCCCCCCCCCCCCCAGCACCCCTTACCTTGTAGCAGTGACGGAGCTTGGAGTCGGAGCTCCATCCCGGGGGGCAGGCGGCGGCGAGGCTGGGCGTGGGGTAGGGACCGGGCAGCTCGGGGTTGACCGGGGTGCCCAGGTTCTGCCGGCAAATGTACTTGGCCTTGAAGGTGTTGCAGTTCTTCACCTCCCACAGCCCCACGGAGCTGCCGGTGGCCAGGGCCACGCAGCCGCCCTTGTTGTAACCTGGAGCGCTCGCGGGAGCGGGGAGGATGCCAGCCTTAGGGTCAGACCGTGCCGGGCGGCAGAGCCAGCACCCACCCTGCATGGAGGGGACGTCCCCATCCCACCCGCCGCCGTCCCCTTACCGGGCTGGTCGCGGTTCCAGTGGGTGTACATAACCTCGTCGCCGCTCAGCCAGCGGAAAGCGCCCGTCTCGTTGATGTCCTGCAGCGCCGTCCAAAAATACTCCCCGTCCCAGCCGTAAATCAGGCTGCTGACGTACGCCTGCTCGAACCTGGAGGGGCGGCGAGAGCGGGCGACGCTCGAGATGCCGAGCAACCCGGGATGCTCCGGCCCTTGCGTGCAGAGCCCGGCTGCCGGGTCACACCTTGCCTCCGGGAGCTCGTTTTGGGGCAGAACCGCCACCGCCACCAGCGCGGCACTGACCTGTTGGTGATGGTGACCAGCGTGGAGCCGTAGTCGGAGCACGTCTTGCGGGCGTCGCTGTAGGGGACGCGGTCCTCGCCCAGCCAGAAGCAGGAGGGGCTGTGCCACTTCCAGCCCTGGGGACGGGTGACAGGGGACGTCCGCCACCGCTCACCCCCAGCCCTCCCCAGAAGGACGGGAGCAAACCCGGGGTAGGGGAGAGAGCAACGTCCCGCGTCCCCTTGCCACCACCTCTGCCTTTCTCCTGGGAGGTCTCCTGCCCCCTCCCACACCCCCCTCCCCGGCCGCCCCGGCTTGACCCCGCTCAGCTTTGGGCTCTAACAAGCCCCTGGCCCCAGAGGACATGGCTGCAAGGAAAACAAACACCCAGGCAGCTTCAAAGCCAGGGAAAAGGCTCTCCCTGCCAACGTCCAGCCCCAGCCGGGGCGCGGGGAGGGGAACACAATCCTCCTCTATACGCCGCAGGGCCGAATCCAGAGCGAGTCCCGCTGCAGCCGGCTTTAATCCCCCGCCTTGTTGATGTTGGAGCCTCTCCGGGGCCGGAGACACAATAGTGCCTGTTTTCTGCCAGAACAGGGAGCGGGGTGGCCCCGGGGCCGGCAGCGGCATGGGGAGGGACGCGGGGGGCTCATCCGCCAGAGGGGACGCCGGCATGATGGAAGAGCGAGCCGGGGTGGGAAGGGTGAAGCTGGGGTGGGAAGGGGAGGCAAGTGGCCCCAGGCTCAGGGATGCTCCTGGCACGGCAGGAATCATCGCCGGGGTTTTATCCCTGGGTCCCTCGGGCATTGGAGGGACAGCGGGGGGGCATCTGCCATCTGCAGCACCATCAGCACGGTGGGGAGGGAAGTGGGATTGCAGCTTTGGGAGACCAAGAGGAAAATGACCCCAAATCCCATTTTTTTTTTTTCCGCAAGTTCCTGCTCCTGCAGTCTTTCCCCAAAGTTAGCAAACCCAAGTAGGGACCCACCGGCTGGGTCCCACTGGGAACAGCATGGATGCCCCTGAGCAGCCAAGAAAGGGGCCTAGCCTGGGACAGTGCAGGTCCCCGATGTCCCCAGAGGGGTCCGGATGGTCCCAGAGGGGTCCCCAACCAGCCCTGGGCCTCAGCATCACTAAAACCACACGGGTGCTCTCCCATGCACTGAGCACCACGAAAGGCCCTGTGATCCAAAACCAGGGCCAGGATGGGACTGTCGACCCCAACTGCTGCCTTCCAGCTCCTGATCCTGGCGTGCCCCCGCATCCCTCTCGGGCTCTGCCTTTCCCATGACCCAAACCTCCGTCCCCCATTGCTTCCTTTAAGGCTGTTCCAAAAATAAAGGGGCTTTGGAAAGGGGGAGAACAAGCAGCAAAGGCACCAAGAAAAACCAGCATGGTGGCCAGAGAGGACGGCGGCCGATCCTCTGAGCAAGACGCTGCCTCCTCTCCATCATCCTCTGCATCTGGGTGGCAAACAGCCCCGTTGAGCATGAGGAGGAGGAGGAAGCATGGGAAAAGGTCTTTCTTTGGTTCATTTATCACTCCCAGTTTGTTTCCCAGCGGGTGCATCTCTGCTGGAGACTCAGGGCCAGGCTAAGACGGTGGCTGGAGAGGCAGGAGGGAGTTAAATCTGCAGGGGGACATCCTATTAGTCTTCAGGACCGCTGTGGGGACAAGCGGATGGGTGGCAGCGGCACACTGCCATCGAGCACCTCGTCCCCAGCACCCGCTGACACCGGGGCTCTTCCAGCTCTGGCTGGCAGCCCCCCCCCCGCCCCGAATCTGGCC
>JAVJGG010000082.1:41984812-42000546 GCA_035590195.1 Aviceda cuculoides | reverse complement strand
AAGAGAGAGGCAAGGGGGAAAAAAAAAAAAAAAAAAAAAAAAAAAAGAAAAGAACGTCCCTGCTGGCAACCAAGCCAGCCCAAAGGGGGAGGATCTTGGACGACGGAGACGTGCGTTTTGTCCCAATTTCTTCCCGTGGCCTCATGCAACCATGGAAGCGAGGGGCTCAGCGGCCCCAGGATGCTGTCACGCCGGCAGCCCCCCGGCGCAGACCCACAGCTCCGGGTGCCGCTCAACCAGGGCTCCCTGAAATGGTTTTGGGGAGAGGTCCCCTGCGACCCCGAAGCCCCAAGCATCAGGCAGAGCCACGGAGCAGCCGGAGCCACCTCCCGCCGCAGGTGCCCCTCACCTTTCGGCACCCGTGGTCGTCCTCCTCCTTCTCCTGGCTCACCCGACCGGGCTTTTTGCAGATGGACGGCAGGGTCTGGTTGCAGGGACTGTCATTCCACCTCCCCTCCTGCACAGCGGGGAGAAGGGCAGGACTGAGCCTATCTGACAGCCTGGGGAATTTCCCAGCCCATCCATCCCCATCTTGACTCCACGGACTTTCCTTCCCTACATCAAATCCCCAAGGATGCCGCGCTTGGATCCCTCCCATCCCAACAGCCAAGACGAGCCAGGTTCAACCCTATCCGGAGATCCTCCCCGAGGAATCCCTTCCCCAGCCATGAGGATGCTGCAGCGCTCTCCGCAGAGGTGCAGGATGGATCCCCCGCCCCGGGCTCTCACCGGTCCCCAGATGGTCACGCAGTCTTCCAGGCTGTCGCGGAAGTTGTTGGGCTCGAAGGGGTGCCAGTAGGTGAACCTCACGGGGGTCCCATCCGACCACTCGAAGTTCATTTGCAGCTTGAGGTCATTTAGGCCAATCCAGAGCTCCTCCACGCCTGCCGAGACAGGAGGGGCGGGGGGCCAAATTGTCTCTGTCTAGCTGAAACCTTGCAGAAACCCACCCCCGGTGACACGAACCCCCGTGATGGGACCGTGCCTCTGCAAAGCACCTGCCAAAACCCCCAAAACTAAAACCCGCGGCAGGACTCGGCCTCTAAGGCCAGCGGTGCCAGCAGGCAGGAGAGGGCAGGGCAGGGCAGGGCAGCTCCTGCCCGCAAGAACGGACCTCCAGAGGGGGAAACACGGGGACATTTGCCAGTTTTCACAGAAGCGCTGGCAGCAGCAGAACGGTAAAAGTCCAGACCCGCAGGCTCAGGTCCAGTGAGCTAATGGTTTTCAACCATTCCCTCCCATCCCATCCCCGTCTGGCAGCGCTGGCACGTCCCCCTCCTTCTTCCCCCCGTCCTACGGCTCCTGCCTCCCTCGCCATGAACTCCCTTCAGCCCCCAGCCCCTCCGCGGTCCCCACTGGAGTCTGGGTCCCCCCATGGTGGGTTTTGCTGCCAGGGTCTTCCTCTGGGCCACAGGGTCGGGCTGCGGGCTCGCGGGAGCGCGTAATTTGGCCGGAGGGGCTGCGCTCACGTGGGAACAGCAAAACCCGAGCCGAGGGTGACCCTGACGAGGGGTGGCACAAGCAGGGTCTGGAGCGTGGGGACACGGCTGCTCCCCTCTTTACCACCGAGTGATTGCTCTGGTTGAAACTTCCCAAGTACCATCCCAGCTCCGGCACATCCCGATGTGGGGAATTTCAACCCACTTACAGCTGGGTGAAGCCAGAACTGGGAAGAGAAACCTGGGATGCCATAGGCAGGTGTTCCCCCTTCACTTGACCTGCTGTGGAGGACACTTGTGTCCTCGGCAGATTTAGCAGTAAGAGGTGCAGCCTCCTCCAGCAAGCCCAGCAGGACTTTTTTCCCCCTCTTTTTCTACATTAACCAACTGGGACTACTGCCATTCCCAGCTGCAGCTGCGTATTTTCTTCCTTGGCACTGCAGGCTCCTGGGAAAAGCTTTTGTATTTGCTGGATGGAGGATGCGCCTGGCACACGGGCTCCTCCAAGCAACACATCACCTCCCAGCCTGGGGTCTCCACTCCCTTCACAGTCACAAATTAATTCAATTTTGCAGCCTCCGTCACACAGAGGTGACCTTTCCACGGACCCCAAAATGGGACGGGAAGGGTCCTGCTGATACGGCGGGCTCCCCCTTACCTTGCTTGATCTGCTTGGTGACGAACTCCAGCTCGGAGAGGGTGTGGATGCTGACCAGGTCCCCCCCGCTCCGCAGGCAGGTCTTCTTCGCCTCCTGCCAGCTCTTCTTCTCTCCCACCAGACGGTAGCAGTTGGACTGGAAGGGCTGCCAGCTGGGCTCGCAGTCCACCTTCACCTCCGACCACGAGTCTGGCAGGACACGAGGCAGCCTGAGGGCTCCCGTCCTGCTCTCCAGCCCTCTCCTTGGCAGGGAGGGGACCACGGGGAGGGCACCACAGTCCCACGGGGTGCTCAGGACACCAAGCCAAAGCAACAGTGGGAAAGCTACGGCCGAAACGTAACACGCAACGGCAAGGTATGGGCAAGGGGGGGCTTTAGAGCTCCAGGGACAAAAGAAAATCCCTTTTGTTTGCAGAGGAGCGATGGCAGAGCAGAGCAGAGAGCACCCCATCCCCTGGGACCACGGGCGACCTCCCGCTGCTCTCGATTCCTCCCCTACCGCCCAACCTGTGACGGCGCCAAGCGCTTCTCAGGGGATGCTCCTCGGGGAGGACTTTTTCCAAATCTAGGCAACCCTGGGGAGCTCAACCGCTGCTCCGCACATCCAGGGCACCAGCAAGCCGGATACACCACGGGCATCTCCGCGGGCTGCTCCGGCGTGCCGGCAGCACCCCCCGACCGCGCCAGGATGGGTGCACACCCGGGATACAGGGCTACCCATTCCCGGCGCTACTCATCCCCCTGCTCACCCGTCAGGAAGGGGTCGGCCGTGGCGTTGGGCTTCTTCTTGCAGACGTAGGGGAGGGCGATGCCGCAGTCGCGGTTCTGCCACCCCCCGGACGACTCGGTGCGGATCACCCCGCAGTTCTCCTCGCTGGGGTTGTCGGGCTGGTCTGGAAAGGGGGGAGAGGGGGGGACACGCTGCTGACGAGCTGGGGCAGAGCTGCCAACGCTGCCCACGCAGGCAGGGCACCGCGCGAGGGCAGGCGCCGGCAGGGCGCAGCTCTCCCGGCTCCAACACCGGTAAAGATCTCTTTATTTCGCTATTTTGCATGACGAAGACGTGACCCCGCGTGCCCAGGATAGTTTGTTGTGCCTTGATGCACGAGGACCTGGAGCATCGCTATTTTACCTAGAAATGTTGGATGGCAGTCGGGGGGGACACGGTACCAGACCTGAACTGCTCCTGCCTGTCCCCAAACCTCCTCCTGGGCTATCGCTGTCCCCACAAGTGCCTCTGGTTGACGGCACTGGACATAACCAGAGCAGCCCTCGCAAAGGGTCCTTCTGTCCCCAGAGCACCCCAGGGCTAGAGATGGGTGTCCGCAGCTGGGGACAACTCCCCGAGCTGGGATGCCACGACCCTCCAAACGAGGAATCTCAACCCAGGTTATCCGCAGGACTGCTGAGGGCTTGCAGAGGGACAACCCCCGCTCCAGCACCCTGCATCCCCCCGGCTCCAGCTCCACCGACGTCCCAGGCTGCTCCGCAATCCCTCAGGGCTCTCCATCCCCAGGCAGCAAGGGGACACCCTGCAGCAGCCCGGGCCACCTCCCCTGCCATGGGGCCACCTCCAGCGGTGAGAGGCTGTTCCCCCGCTCCCCCATCACCACCGTGACCCCCCTGTCTCACCACTCTCCCAGTTGAGGTACTTGAGGGGCGAGTTGTCCGACCACTGCCAGCCTCCATTGATGTCCAGGTCGTTGAGCCCAATCCAGAGCGTGGAGCTGTACCCCGTCAGCAGCCCTGGGACCGAGGCAGCCAGAGGGGCAGGATCAGTCCCACCCAGCCCCAGCTCAACACTCAGCCTGTCACCATCCCCAAACCACCCACCCGGGGCAGGCAGAGCGACCTGGCACCGGCGATGGCCGCGGTGTCACCAGCTCTGCCCCGGGTGAGGAGGACAGGGGTTGCAGCCACGCTGCCACCGTCTCACCGTTGATGTAGGTCTGCTCGTGGATCTCGGTGATGCTGAGCAGGTTGGCCCCTTGCTGCTCGCAGCTATTCCAGGCCTCCCGCCATGACAGCGTCGACTGGAAGTTGAACTGGTAGCAGCTGTTGGTGAGGTGGTCCTTGTCCCAGAAGGTCTCGCAGTCGTTGCCTGCAGGGACGAGCGGGGTGAGCACCCGACGCATCCCCACCTGCGGCTCCAAAAGACCCCAATAACCCAGAAAAGCCAGAGAGAGAGAAGCCAGCGGGGCTGCTCCGGCGCTGCAGGCTGCTCGTGGGAGGAAGGACGAGGCAGAAGGAACGGGGAGAGGCAGGAAAGCCCCCGGGAGGGATGGACAGGGATGCGTTCCCCCCCACTTACTCTTTATGGGGCAAAAGCCCCATCGCTCGTCCTTGCCGTAGTCCTGGGTGGTGGCACACCAGAGATGGCCGTCCTCCCGCCCCGTGCTAGTGCACTCGTGAAACCACTGGTTGTCGTACTTGAAGGGGATGGTGCACGGCTTCCCGTGCGAGTTGCCCTGGATGGTGTAAATCTCTGCGGGAAAAGAGGAGCCCTTGCTCGAGGCTGCGTCTACGGGGGGGCTGGCGGGAGCTTTAGGGTGAGAGGTGCGGGTTGGCCTGGCGTGGGGGCTAGCGGGGTGCCCAGAGGCTGCCTGCTCCCCATCATCCCGATCCTGCCGGCATTGCGGGCAGGATTTGCAGGCAGGACCCGATTGCTGCAGCACCACGGCCTCAGCTCACGTTTCAGGGCTGCTTTGGGTTACGGGATAATACTAACGCCCAGCGAGGCATTACCAGAGTACGGCACGGAGCACAGATCCTCCTCGGTGCCGTACGTCCTCCACTGCGAGCCGTGCCCCTGGTCCCCCCTGTCCAGGGAGGAATTGCTCGGGCGGGCGCCGAGATGCTGGGAGAGCTGCTCCCCGAGGCCGCGGCAGCTCCAGCGCATGTTGACGGACTCGCGGTCGCACTCGTAGGTGGCCAAGGGGTGCAGCCCCGCCGTGGCGTTGGCCCCGTGCCACGACACCCCCAGGCACTGCATGGCCCCCACGTTGAAGAGGCGATTTCGCGAGACCCATTTCCACTGCTGGGCCGGGGCGCTGGCGTTGCAGCCCTTGGTGAGTCTCACCAGCGAGTCCTTCGTCTCCAGGCAGCCCTGCGCGCCCGCGTTGTAGACGAGGAAGACTTTGGAGTCTGGGTAAAAAAGAGGGGGAAAGGGTTAAAAGCATCGCTGAGGATTCGGCGTCGTACCACGCCTCGCCCCCGAGCCTTGCCGGAGCATCCTAGCTCCCTTTCCATGCACGTTGAGTTTTGGGGTGCATCCCTGCGCACGGCACCCGGCACGCCGGGGACCACCGCTTGCCCACAGAAATAACCCTGGGTTTTGCCCCGATGCCTGTCCTCGGGGTGATGGGCTCCAGACGGGGTGATACGGATGGGTGTTTGCACCCAGAGCCGGCTGAAGCCTCGCGGCATCCCCGCAAAGCACCGGCAAGCGGCTTCGGGGCATCGGAGCCGGTTCGAAGAGCTTGCCCGCTCTAACAGCATCATCAGAGCCATTTAAAATTGAATTCCCAGCCGCAGCATCCCGAGGCATCGCAACGAACCCCGCGCCGGCGCAGCCCACGCCAACGGCTTCGGCACCGGCCATCTGCTCCGGCTGGAGAAAAACAGAGCAGGGAAATAGCGAGCGCATCTGCCGGTTTTTACGTGTATTTGGGGGCCTGTTAAAAAAAAAAACTGCGGAGCACACAAGAACTTCGGGGGAAGGTCTCCCAGCGCGTGAGCCGGGCGTGATGGAAAACGCCGGGATGCAGCCGCGGCTCCCGCAGGCGCGGCCCCGGCCCCTGGAAATACAAAACGTCGAGTCAGGACCCTCTGAAATCCCAGCCCAGGCGCCGGGAGGCGGGAGCGGAGCGAGGGGAATCGCTGCCAGCAGATAAAGCGTTAGCGCAGCTGCGGGAGGGAGAAGGGCCGATCTCAACCCCAGCTCGATGCACGTCCACGGCGACGGCCCAACCCTGCATCCCCACGGCAATTCTCCGAGCCTCAGCATCACCGAGGGCCGCCCCAGCACCCGAATCCATCGCAAAAAACCAGTAAACCCCGGACATTACACTGGGACACGTTGCTCCAGCTGACGTGTCATTTTTAAAAGATACTTTATTTCTTCAAACGCACGTTTGTAAGCTAAAAAGCCGCCCCCGGGCTCCGCGCAGCCGCTTCTTGCCCCAACCCCCCAACAAAAAGCTGCCCAAAGCAGCACATCGACAAGACGACTTTTGTCGGGGTTTTTTTTTTTTGTTTTAAAAGCGACCCTTTTTTTTCCACCACAAGCATTCACCAGAAGTCAAAGCGAACTCACGGGCCCTGCTATATTTAGCTTTGGTTTGCTTTGGTTTTTTGCCATTATATGAATTTTTTTGGGCTGAAAAGGTTTTCATTTCCTATTCCCCCGCAACCTCACCCTGCCCCAGCTATGTTGTTACAGGCAGCTCCGGCACATTCGAGCAACAAACATCTTGGCTCAGTGAACTTTCCTGACTTGTCTCTGAAAGGAAAAAAGAAATGGAGGACGAACGACACCCCATTTCATTTCGGAGCTTCAGCATCGACCCAGCTCCAGAAAAGAAATGATGTAAAAGGCCTGTTCCGCAGCCGAGACAACATCGGTGATGACCTCAAATAAAAGTGAAGCCTGTTCGCACGGCCATCTCCGGCGAGCAGGCTCTGCGCACGTGCACCAGAAAAAGGCAGCGACTGGCAGAAGTTTAATTTCTGGGAAAACAGTTTTCAAATCACGAGTGAAAAAAACACACAAAAATTCAGATGGGGCTGATTTTGCCTGGCTGAAGCTCAGGTCCCTTAAACCAGTGCTGGTGTTTCCCCAGCTGGAGCTGGCTTCATCCTGACCTGGACATCAGGAGACCAGCTGGTGCCCCCCCCAAACACCCACCTCACCGTGCCAGCATCAGCCACGGCATCCCCAGCCCATCGCCCCCCCCTTTCCCGCACGCAGTGAGGGGTGGTGTAACCACCACCAGCACTGGGGACGTGGTGGTAGGGGGGGTCTTTAAGCCCTTCGAGGGCGATGCAGCATCAGTGCCGTGACCTGCTGGACCCAAGTACCAGCGCTCGGGCAGGATGAGGCCTCCCTGGGTCACAGGCTGATGCCCCAGTGCCTTGCAAGGAGCCAAACCCCGGCCCTTTGGTACTGGGAATAGAAAAAGCTGCTCTACCGCGAGCACCGCCGCTGCCGTCAGCAGCAGGGGTCAGCAACGGGACACCCTTCTCCGCTTATCTGCTAACCCGGCTTTGCAAGAAAAAATTAATAGCATCTTGGAAAAGCCCTGGAGCCAGCGCCTGGAGTGGGCGTCAGGGTGCTCAGCGCTGCGTCGGGGCCGTGGGGCACCGCGCGAGATCAACGCTCGACGGCCACCACGCAGCAGCACGGCGCTCGGAGGAAGCGGTCCAGGCCGGAGGGGGCAGCCCCGGGGCCGGAAAAGCATAAAATACCATTTTACTCTAAAAAGAGAAGAGCTGGAGGTAGGAAATTATAGGCTACGGGTTTCGGTCTGCCCCCACGCACCGCAGGCAGCTCAGCCCATGGCCCCTTTGCTCGAAGCAGGCAGAAGAGGACAGCCAGTGCGTGTCCCCTCCAGTCCCCACTGAGCCCTGGAGGAACGGGAAACCTTTAGCACCAGCTCAGCCCTCGCACCTCCCCAGCGCTTCCGTCTTCTCCCCTTGCAAAAACCACGGTGCGCCAATGGGAGGGAGCTGCTCCCAGCGAGGCTGGAGCTGGGGAGGATGACCAGCATGAGCTCAACACACATCAGCAAAGGCACATGCTGTGCTTCACCCAAAATACGCTTTTCTTTCACTTATTTATAGGGAATTTGGGGCTGACTTGACCCCGTTGGGGTCCATGACATTGGCAGCCGTGCTTGGACAGGCCCCCGATGCACCGAAAGGAGCTTTCGCCTCCCTGGCATGGCTGAGCCCAATGGGCTTCCATGTCTACAGAGCAAACAGCTCCCCAGTGGACCACCGGACTTTTTTTGCATGGATCTGAACATCTCCCAGCCGCTGCTTGCGGAAAAACCTCCAAAAACTGGCCCCAGCCCCTGTGCTGCCGAACACCAGCCTGGCTGCGACCGGCTCCGGCTCCACCAGTGACGCTCAGTGCCGAAACCAAGGACCTGAGCGAGCTCTCCCTGCTCCCACCTGGCTGCTGATGAACGGGATGGATGCGGAGTTGGGTGGGATGGGGCAAGTTTGTATTGATGAATCCCTTCTCCTAACCTGGTATCTCGCAGAGCAAACCCAATCCTTGCAGGAGGCAGGGCCAGAGCAGCACCCCAGTGGGACTGGGAATGCCCCCGTCCCTTCCAGGGCCTCCTCCCCTGCACTGCCCTCCGCAGCCGTGGCACAGCTACGGGTGACTCCTTTCAGAGATGCTCCTCAGGTTTTTGCACCCACCTGCGGACCTGAAACCCCTCCGGCAGAGCTTCCCAACCGCCCTCCGGCTATGGAAACCCAACCACGGCAAACACCGGCAGATCCTTCCCAAAGAGGAGCTGCCCTCCGGCGCGGGATGAAGAGCACTGGAAAATGCAACTGCTGGATGCTCTGGCTGGAATCACCAAAATTAAACCCGGGCTGGATCTGATGAGCGCTGGGGTAGGTACCCCGCGCACTCCGTGCCTCTCCCTCCTGCATCCTACATCTTTTGAGCAGGACCAGCTCAGAGCAGCTCTGCTCCATCATGTCCTGCTCCTCCTCCTCCTCCTCCTCTGCAGAGGAACTGTGAAAGCCAAGTGAAAACCTACACTTTCAGCAAGGATGCTGTCTTGTCCCAGACACGCAGACACCTGGATGCTGCCTCTGGCTTACTGGTATGAGTGTAGAAACCAGCTGGTGCTATGAGACAGTGTGATGGTGGGGATGGCGGGGAGCTGGGGCTTAGAGCCAGACACCGGCTCTGCCCGCAGAAACGTTCTCCTCTCCCACGGGGGGAATACCAGGATTCTCGCCCTCCGGCACAGTGGGAGAAATCAGCCTTGGCACCGGCAGCTGAATGCGGCAGAGATGGAGAAGCTGCGACCCTTTGGGGCAGTCCTCAAGGGAGTTTTTACACCCCGTGCCTAGCTCCAGGTTCTCTTTTTTTTAACTAAAAAAAGGACGTTTTTAGCCAGCACGAAGTCTGAATTGAAGGGAACTCAGCCCAACCCTTCCCACAACAGCTTTACCACTCCATGCCAAATGAGGAAAGCTTCACAACCTACAATTTTGGGGAACGTGGGCAGCACTGGATGAGAGAGGTGACGGGGATGGGGAGGCTCCAGGGGACAGAGGTGGCTGCCGGGTGGTGGTGGACGCAGAAAGCGGCACGGCACGGACGGGCGTCCTCGGCACCACCCTGCCCCGAGCGCGTCCCAGCCCGGCCACCCACACCAGGACACCCAGAGCACCCCTGCTCCATTGCGTCTGTCACCCTCCCATCGCCAGCAACAAACGCGGGAGCAAATTTAAGAGAGGACTGAAGCTACGGCTGGACCCCGGTCCCGGTTACCCCCGGCTGGAGCAGCTCCAAGGCTCTGGCCACAATTTCATCCGACCGCAGCCAAAAGCCAAGGCTGGCCCCGGCCTGGCAGTGCCACCCTGGCTCTGTGCCCGCATCCCCTGCCACCCACTCGGCTCCTCTGCGAAGTTTCGTCGCGGCACCCACTTGACGGCAGAGCCCTTCGTGCAGCTCTGGGGCTCAGCCCCGTCCTGCAGGCGAAGGTGCTCCCTGCTCGGTGCTCTCGCTTGGGATCGCCCTTTATTTGGGGTGTCCTGAAAAACCCAGCTCCAAGCCCGCTTGTGCAGGAGGCTGAGCACACACAGAGCGATGGGGACCATCCCTTCCTGGAAGGTTTCTGTGCGGCAGACACGGCCGCAGATGTGGTTTGCTCCAAACCACCCACCGAAGGTAGCAAATCCTCAAAGCCCGGTGTAGTGCCCCAGCCCCAGCAGCAAACTGGGCTCCGCTGAGGCTCCGAGACCCAGGAGCTTCTCAGGGGCTGCAGAACGCCGTGCGAGGAAACCAAACCTGCTAAGGAACACCTTTGTCTGACTTTGGGAGCCCATGCAAAAGTTTTACCCATAACATCCTGCAGCAAGAAACCCACTCTTCACTTGCATGCACCATAAAGAAACCTCCTTTCAGCCTGAACCTCCTGGTTTTCATGTGCTCTCACCCACTAGAAAACAGGGCACACCAGCCCCAAGCCGCCTGCTCTAAACCTCCAGCTTTTCAGCCCGTCATTGCTGCCCGAGGGTGAGCAGCAGCTCCGAAACCCACGCCGCACGGCTGGAAGAAAAGCTGCGGCAAGTGGCAGCTCCTTCACAAGAAACAAGGTGGGGATGCACCAAGCTCGGGGGGGGAGATCAGCAACAGAGAAGCAAAACCCCCTGGAATGAAAAACAACAGAAAAAGAGCCAAAAAGTGTTGCTCGTCGGATACAGGAGGCCTTCACCCAACAGAGTGAGCCTCCGCCGGGCTCAGCTTGCACAGCCCCGCAGGAGGGGAGGGAACTGCTGGGATGGGGAGAGAGCCATCCCAAAAATTCACCCTCCAGTGACATTTGGGAGTGCATCCCAGCATTGTGCCCAGCTGGCTCTGCTGACGGATGCTGCAGGGGCACAGAAAAGCCCCCAGCTCCATCTTAAATCCCATATTATTGGACGAAATATTCCTCTGAAGGAAAACTCCCTTCCTGGAAAAAAGGTCCCAGCAAAGCCCAGCATTACCACCCCTGGCATCCGTAACCCCAGGCGTGGTCGATGCCATCCCCAAGGTCTCGGCGTGGAGAAGAGCAAAAGCACGGCCATTGCCACAAAGAGCAGCAATTTTGGGCCCGAGGAAGGAGCCTGTGCAGCCCTCTGAGGGCTGAGAAGGGGAAGCGGTGATAAGGAAAGCAGCAGCCGTACCTGTGGGAGCTCCCGACAGCAGAGCTGGAGCATCCCCGCTGCCATCGACCACAGGGTACGAGAGCAGCCCCAGCCCGCTGGGAGGGCATCGCTGCTCTACCTGCCCCCCGAGCTGCTTTTGGGCATCGATAAACTCTATGCAACCCCTTAAAGAGGTAATTCAGATTTAAAAAAAAAAAAAAAGGGAAGGAAACGCAGACTACCAGCAGCTGCAGGGCACGCCGTGAGCCTCTGGCACCGGCACTGCTCCCGTCTGCTCGAGAACCGATGGCACACACCAACCCACCCACCTCTGATGCTCCTAAAATAGCGTTTGCATCAAAACACCACTGCTGCTCGACGTCCCACAGGCTCGCCCCGGGCCGGCGCATCCCGGGAGCTTGACTGGGGCCAGACTCAGCCAGAAGCAGCTCTGGGTGCTCCAAGCCAAGCTCCAGAATAAAAGATGGGCATTGTTGTTTTGGTTTTTGAAAAAATAAACTTCAGGGAATATGGAGCAGATCTCTTGTTACGGGGAAGAAAGTGAAGCTCCTGATGGCCTGGTTGAGGGTATGGAGCAGCAGGACCTGCCCTTGGAGCCGAGAAACTCCTCTTGGCTTGCCCAGCGGCGTGGAGAGAAGCCGCTGTTTATACGGTGGGAGCTATATGAGACAAGCTCCTTCCTTGGCCGCGACCACGAAGGCTACCTACCACCCTGCTTACTCTCCGCTGCCTCGTAAAGATTTTGGATGGGGTCCACATACCACATTTCAGCCTCTCTGCAGACATTAAAAAGTCCCTTCTCCCCGCACCCTGCCTGGGATGCAGACGAAACGCATTCCACGGGGGACGGTCGCCTGCGGGCAGCTCAAGCCACTCGCCCACAGCTGAGCCAGGGGACAAGGGAGCCAGGAGCCCCCGCGTCCGCCCCCCGCTACCCAGCAAAGGGTCGAAAGATGTAAACGTTCCCCAAATTTCCCCCAGCCCCGCTCCAGGCTCCAGCCCCGCAGCGGCTGTAAGCATCCAGAGGTGGAAATCCCAGGTTTGCCGACTCCCTGGGAATGCAGAGAGAGGAAAGCAGCCCCACTCATCTAGCGGGCTCCAGCCGGGATGGAGGAGTGCGATGGAGCCCAAGAGCACAGCGGGGAGCGGCGAAGGACGGGGGTCCCTCAGCTGCCGCCGGCCGCATGATCCCCCCAGGACGCAGCGGCCGGGCTCCCCGCCAACGTCCCGTCCCAGTACGTCTTCTCACCCAGCCACAAAATCCCGGCAGCCTCGGCCATGTCCCAGGGGACCGCTCTGGCCCTGGCTCCTCTGACGACCCCCAGTTTGCTCGCCCTGAAGCATCGCCCCCCAGTACCGCACACCCTCCCGGCCAGCAAATTCACGGCCACGGCCAGGGGCGTGATGTGATGTGCGGGACAGCCCCGACACGGGTCCCCATAGACGTGGTTCCAGCCCAGTTGGCTGAAAACTACCAAATTTTTCAAAACTACTAAAGAAATTCCCAAAGAAAAGAAAAAAAGATCCAGAGATTTCTCCTCCTCTGTTTCTCCGGCACCATTCCTGATATTAACACCCCGAGCGGTGCCATCGGTGTCTCAGGACAGGAGAACCCCTGTTTCACCAAAACCAAGCACATTTGCACAGCAGGGATCAGACGCTGGTGTCCCACAGCCTTTTTTTTTTTTTAATTAAAATTATTAACATGAAGCTTTTCTCACCAGGTGCTCTTTGCTTGCCTCGTGCCCAGCACTCAAGGGCAAGACTCGGGTAAATGGGGCCATTTCCACAGAGCCCAAAGTGGCCACGTCTAGATTCAGGCAGAGGAAAGGGAAGGGCTTGATCTCCCCACTCCCAGTCTCAGCGCCATCCTGCAAACACGCTGATTTACACGAAAAATCCCATTTATGTCCCTGTTGCAACAGCACGAGGTGCAGAGCAGGATTGAGCTCTCTCCATGATAGGGGTGAAGGGAGCATCCTGCTGGAAAAATACCCTGTGCCCCCTGCCAACAGCCAAACCTCCGCTCCTGGGCTGAAGTGCACTCCCAAGAATTTGCAAGTCAATCCAGTAATCATTTTCTAATCCTTAATTAATTAAAGATGGGTCCTTTAAGAAAAAGAGCATCTGTGTGGGTCTCTTTTGGGCTCCGAGCAATCTTAAGAATGAGAAAAATGTCGATGCTCCGCAGACTCGGCACGGTTCAAATTAATTAAAATCCTGCTTCTCGGCTGCATGTGAAGGACAAAATTTTACAAATCGCTGAAACGACCTTTCGAGGAAATGGCTGGGTCGGGACGGGCTGGAGCGGGCTGCACGGGCGGCCGCCGCAGACGCTCCCACCCGAGAATCGGCCGCACTCGATGGAGCCGAGCAGGGCGCGATGCTCCGGCGAGCAGCTCCGGGACCTCCGGCAGAGCTGCCGACGTGGGCGACAGCCCTTCGCTGCCCTTCTCCGAGCACCGGCCGAGGTACTGGAGCCAGAGTCTCCCGCTATGGATTTATCGGCTGAGAAAGATGATTTAGCAGACAGCAAATTCTAGCCCCTCAGCAGCCATTTGCTTCGATTTCGGGGCAAAAAGTTTCCCTGGAAAATATTTAAGGAAGAGGGAAGGCAGGAGCATGCCTCTGCCCTGCAGGGGAAGGTGCAAAATCCAGCCAGATATAAAGCCAAAGAGAGAAACCTGCGACGTGGCTTTAGCCATCACCGGGACCTCACGCCCGAAAACACCTTCTCGTGCGCCGGCAAGGTGTCCCCGGGGTGGCACCTTCCCCTGGGAAACCTCCTGGGGCTACCACACCGCGCTGGGTGGCTTTGGGGGGGAAGGGACAGTTTTGCACCGAAGGCTAAAATCTTTTTCGCTTTTCATTCTTGTCATTCTTGCGCAAGCAGCCATCCCTGTCCCGCCCGGCTGGCCGCTGAGGCTGGAAGCGTGCCGGGGCGGCGAGGTCCCCGCTTGTCCCCTGCGTCCCGCCAGGCGCAAGAGCCACCGGGATCTTCGCCGCGAAGCCGACACCTCCATTCCTCTTTCCTGCTCCCGAATAATCCGAAGAAGATGGAGTTATGATTTCTTGGAGCCGCATTTGCCGTGCCACGAGCTATTTCCATCGCAAAGAGGAAAGTGGGGGCGGGGGGGGGAAGCTTCAGGCAGAGGCTGCTCTGTTTGTTTTACAGGCTGTAAATCCTTCGTCCCTTTCCCCTCGCCGCAAAGCCGACGCGGCAGCTCCTGCCGGCGGGTCCCGCACCCGGCTGATCCAAATCCCTGGCAGCGCCGTGTCCCCGCGTCGACACGGGGACCTCGTCCCGCCTGCAGCCACGGCGGGACAGGAGCTGCTGCCTCAGTTTCCCCATGACAGGCACGTGGGTGCTCAAGCGATGCTGCGGAGATGGTGATATCTCACCGAGGAGCCACAAACCTCCTGCTTAAAGCCCCGCTCCGGCTTGCCGGCTGTCCCGGAGGCGAGGATTTGGCACAAACCCCTCAAGGAAGCGACAGCTCCCCAGGGAAAGCAATGCCGTCCGCCCGGCCGGCCCCCACCGGCAGCGTCCTTGCAAACAGCACTCACTCGTGGGACTCTTGCAACTAACCCATCCCGATCCCCAAAATCCCAGCGAGGATCCTTTCCGAGCTGCAAACCCAGCCTGGTGCTGGGGGACCTCGGATGTGGCACCTCCGTCGGTGCCGTCCCCTGCCCCCTTCGCCCACTGGGACCAAGCCAGGGCCCATACTGGGAAGACCAGCGGAAAAGTGGGGCTGGGGTGGGGGGAGAAGAACGGTGGGTGCTCGCACCCACTCGCCAGCGGGACGCTCAACGTGAGCAGCACAACGCCCTGGGCTGGAGGCAGCTGAAAGCCGCCTTGTTCCTCGCCCTGCCCCGGCGCGGCGTCGGCGGCCACCGCGCTCCCGCCGCACCAACCGCCGGGACAGAGGTGCCTCTGTCCTCGGGCTCGCCAGACCTGGATCCCACCGGCATTTTTCAGGGGGAAACAGCCAGACTCGCTCCTTACAGGTAGCTAAGCCCAGCTGAAATCAAGCGACCCCCTTCAAAGCCGTAAAAGGAGAAATTCGCGGCCCTGGAGTAAATTTTGGGGAGGTTTAACGGGGGTTCAGCTCGGATGTCTCCAACCAGCAGCAAACCCCGGCGACCGCTCTTCCGAACGCCGCGGGGGCGCGGGGGTCTCCTTCCCCATCGCCTCCTCCTTTCTCCGTCTCCCAGATGAGCCGTTTCTCCCGGCCGTGCGCCTCCGAGCGCTGGACCCTTCGCCTGGCACCCATCGGTGCCCCACGGCATCGCACCACAAAGCGAGAGCGACCCCCGGGTTGCCCCTTGCGATGCTCGGCCCCCCGGCTGGTGGGGAAAAGGGGAAAGCGGGGGGCAAGGAGCGGGGGGGAGGAGGAGAACTGTGCCCTCCCATGCTGCCGTTTCCAAATCTGCTTTGGATTTGCTAAATGTACTCTAATAAAATAGGCCAAGGGTTTACGGTTGTTATTGTTCAGGCAAAAGTAGCCAATTTTGCTTTTTTTTTTTTTTTAAAAAAAAGTTTTCTCAATAGGGCCAAATTAATCCAAGGAAGCAACAAAAGCAGTTTCTCGCTTCTGTGCTAGGCTATTCTGGGGTAAAAAAGTGTCTCAAATGGCAATTCCAGGGGCCGTCCCAAGGATCCTCAGGCGTCTGGCACATGGTGTCTTGAGAAGGTTTTTAAAAAAAAAAAAAATGCAACCCGTTGACTT
>JAVJGG010000082.1:41931824-41982816 GCA_035590195.1 Aviceda cuculoides | reverse complement strand
TTGGGGTGAGGGGTGGTTGGAGGTGATGTTAGGTGAGTTTTGGGGGTGAAGGGGGGTTGGGGGGTGATGTTAAGGGGGGGTTGGGGGCAAAGGCAGGGTTTGGGGGTGAAGGGGTGCACAGCCCGGTGCATCCCTGCAAACCCTCAGGGGGGGCAGGCCCCCCATGCAGCATCCCCCTGAACCCCGGGCAGCCCCGGTGCCCCCGGAGTAAGGCCGAGGGTGCGTGGGAGATGCCCGCAGTGCCGCCAGCCCCACGTTGGGTCTCGCTGTGCCGCAAGCAAACGCCTCCCCCCGGCCGGGACCTCGGCGTGGGACTCCGTCTCCGCCGGCGAGAGCAGCCAAGGGCCCTGCGAGCCGCTGTCATCCGTTTTCGGTTGCACCTCTGGGTGCTGGGAGGGGTTATTTCATCCCAAGTACGGTGTTGCTGAGCCAACCCAGCTGAATCCTCTTCCATCCGTCTCTGTGGCGCAGAGCAGCTCCCATCTTACCTGTGGATGGGGGAATGCTGAGGTCAGACACAGCTCGTTGCACCTTCCGTCGTGGGGGTGTCGGCGCAGCGCTCCAGCCTCCCGGTACATCACGCAGTATCCAATGGAAATACATCCCATACCCAACAGCTGCATATAAAAGGCTTTTAAAAACTTTTAAATGTCTTTTAAGCTTCTTTTTTAACACCTCCCCTCCAGACAGGCCTGCCCAACCTCCCAAAAGCCACCCGAAGAAGGCAGTGTATGTGGAAAACGCTGGAAATCAGCATTTTCTTGGCTTCGTACGGCCGTCGGGCGGTTTCTGTGCAAGGAGGCCCACTGCAATGGGAGCCACGTGGGCACCACAGATTCCCGCTTGGGGGGTTTCCTTCGGTGCTAAAAACCATTCGCACCTTAAAAACCACCAGCACCGAACCAGTGCGGCTGCTCACACCTCCCCGGAGGTCTGGCCGGAGGTTACAGGTCATCCCAAGGCACCTGGAGAAGACTGAACATCGCAATTTGCTTGAACCAAACAGAAGCCCCAAATCCCTGAAACCTGGGAGGAAAAAATCCCCATTGGGCAGCCGGGCACTGGCTCAGCTGGGCATCGCCGTGCCCGGCCGCTGGAGAGCTGGTTCTCCTCCATTTCTGGAGTGATGAAGAAAGCTTTGAGCGGGGACGTGGGAAAACTCGCGGCACAGTGCAAAGATTTGGTCGCAGCGATGCGGACCGGGTGACGCTTGCGGTGCCCATCTCGTGGGAGCATCCCTGGGGATGCAGGAGCCTCACCTCTTCCTCGAGCTTCCTCTCGATTGGGGCAGCACGTCAGACCTCGACAGGCAAACTCTGACATACAAAAGTCGGGCGAGACGATGCTTTTAATCAGCCCAAGACGATGGCAGCGCTTCCTTGAGCGGGGGAGCAGGATCTGGCCCCGAGACGGCACGACGCAGGGGGACGCGTGTAAGCCAGCCACGTGTTTGGCCGTTCTTGCAAAAATAAATGAATCCATTGTTTCCCAGCAAGGCAGGAAGGACCTGCAGACCGGTGCCAGGACGGGCTTTGGGGATGCAAACCCTCCGGGGGGGGCCCAATTAAGCACATCAGCATCTGGCCTGTTGGGGTTTTTTTAAGCCAGGGATTATTTTTTAATTGAAGCAGCGCTGGGAGAACAGCCTCGCTCGCCTTCCACAGCTGGATGCGTGCCGGGGGCTGCCCATGGGTAGCGAGCACGACAGCCCAGAGGAGAGGAGGGAATTGCCCAGATCCTCGCTCCCATCCCTAAACCTTGGAGACCCCTCCTGGGGGATGCCACCCACTGAGGTTCCAGCGGCTGGACGCGATGGAGCCGTTAAGTCCCACGAGTGGGACCCTCCATCCAGCCTGGACGAGCCTGACAACCCTTTCCCGGGAGGCAAATCCCATGCAAAGGAAGAGACATGGAAGAGCTGAAAGGCTTCGGAGCCCATGGAGCATCCCCGCCTCCTGGCCTCGTTCACCCCATGTCTTGGAGGCCCCTACGCTGCATGTGATTAGAAGATAATTAGCACTTCCTAATAATTAATTCCTCCATTGCGGGCCAACCTACTCTCCTCCTAATCCGGTTTAGTACCAGTTGAGTTGCTACTCGTTGGAGTGGATCAGGAGGAAATGCATTTTTCCCTTTCCCTGGGATGTTTCCAAGCTGTCTGACCTCTCTGGCCCAAACGAGTTGCTGCCAGACGAGGGGACGCGGCCGCGTGCAGGGGACGGACGACTGTGCCGCCGGCCGGGCTCTCGGAAGAGCTCCTTGCACTGGGCGATGGATGGGAGCGATGGGCTCGTCCCGGGCTTAGCCAGCCCTTGGGACGTTCAGCATCTGTGGCTGATTCCTGCAGTCGGAGCATTCATGTCTGTTCCCTAGCTGGAAAAATAAATGCTGTTTTTTGGCCGAAGCAACATACTATACGGTAGTGGTGGCAGTGGAGGGGGTGTGATGAGACAGGGTGAAACAGCATCGGCTTGAGCGAAAGTCACCCTGCAGAAGGATTTGGAAAACCTTTCCAGAGATGGATCCGTGCCACTCGCCCACCCTTGGCTGGAGGTCTGCCCTGGTCAGGAGCACTGGCAGAAAGTGGGTCAGTCAAGATGCTCAACCTCCCACAGGTTGGAAAATAAGTGTCACTAACGAGCTGTGGGATTCGGGATGGGGAAGAAAAACCCGGATTTGAAGCTGGGGTCCTCAATGGCAGCAAGGCACCCTGTGAGTACTGAGTTTGGGGCTGACACAGGGCACGTTTGAAGCTTGCTCATGCCAGAGGCACTAGAGGACAGGATGTGGGGGCCCGTGGACCACGAGAGCAGTGTCCGTAGCACCAGGCTTGAGGGCAGATGCTCTGGAGGAAGGATCTGCACCAACCCATCAGCCACCTCTGAGGTTCTGGTAGGTCCGAAGGGTCTGTTTTAGAGCCTGGGGAGGACGTGGGGGTACATTACATGACGAGGGAGGCCGCGCGTCCTGCTCCATCGTGCTCTTCCAAGGGTGTTCCCCCCACCCTATGGCTCTCCGCAGGACTGGGGGGCTCCAGGACAGCGCTGGAGAGCGAAGCCCTGCCTTGCAGGCACCGACTGTCGAGGGGCTGCCGGTGCCACGGACACTTTGCTCGGCTTCGGCAATCGCAGCCGGGGACCGGCAGCACCTGCCAGGCTCCGCCGCGGGCTCAGCCCTCCGTCCGCGCCGCCTCGGCCTCATCCTGGCCTCCGAAAAGGACCGGCCAGGCCAAGATCAACAGCCACCTGGCAAGCGCTGCCGCGCTGAGGTCACTGCTTAGGGAAGAGGCCGTCTTGGCGTCTGCTGGCTCCTCTCTCCCCCGCGCCAGCAGCGGCAGCAGAAGGCGGCCACGTCGCTCTCCCCGTGTTGGAGACAGGAGGGGGGTGGCCAGGGCAGCCCCAATCCCAGCGATGGAGAGGGCTTCCCCGCTCCCCAAAGCCCGCTGCCGGGCTCTGCGTTGCGGGCAGAGAAGGGTGGTCGGCAGCCCCCTCGCTGGGACGTGGGGCTTGACGCGTCCCCTGGCACGGTGGGGAATCTGCACGGGGGTCTGGCAGGGGACTCATCCCCAAGGCACCAGTTTGCATTTGCAACCTTCGCCCCCTGAGGATGAGCCTGGGGGCTCAGCTCCTCCATGGCCCCAGGCACGTTGGTGGCCATCGGGCGCCCGGGTGATGCCGATGCTCCCAAAGATTTGGTTTTCCCGAGTGCCGATGGGTTTAGTGCTGGGAGAGGAGGGTCTCGGTGCTGGTGGCCGGGGCTCCGCGGGGCAGGGAGGTGTCGGGGAAGCACCCTCGCCTGCACTGCAGTTTGCTCCCCGTGCTCCCCGCCTGAGCGCAGAAACGCAGGATTTAAGATCAGCCCCGGCTTCGCTCGACACCCAGCTGCGGGTAGAAGGATCCCGGCCAAAAAGAAGGGCCGTTTCCCTGCCTCCAAACCGAGCGTCCTCTCGGCTCTTGCAAGAAGCAGACGGGGCTTTGCCAGCTGCTGGGGTCCCTCCAGGGGCTCGGTCAGCCCCAGACCCCCTCCCCAAATCTCTCCCCAACCCTCCTCCCTCCCAGCACCGCAAACGGGGTCCCTTTGTGGATACCCCGCGCCGAGGCTCTCGGGGCTCTTTACTGCTCTCTCTTCTGCAGCCCTTAAAAGTCAGGCAAGTTCAAGCTGCAAATAATTTATTAAAACCAGATGTGCTCGCTCAAAGCTGCCACGAGGAATCTCAGGGCGCTCCAGCCCTGGGAGGGCCAGCGCCGAGATCCCTGCCCTTCCGCCGCGGGGGCGAGACGAAGCCGGGGGCTGCCCGGGGAGCAGCACTGCCCTCTGAGCCCGCTGCCTCTCCTTCCTCCCCAGGGCTCCTGGAAAGGAGCAGAGAGGAATTCCAGCCATTTGCAAGAAATTCGCCTTTTAGAAAAACACTTTCTCTGCACGACTCAAGAGCAAATTAGCAGAGCTGGGCTGCAGAGCGGGGAGGGAAGGCAGCTGGAGAGCGGTGGAGGACAGCACATCCCAAATGGCATCTTCCTCCTGCTGGAAGCAGGGATGGGACCGGGGAGTGGAGATCCCACCCTGTCCCGTGGGCCTTTCCAGCAGGAGCAGCGTGGTCCAGCGGCCACACAGTTGGCCCCAGATGCTTCGTTTCCCCCTCTGCCACTGCCTTACCTCGTAGCCACGGGCATGTCCCCTTCCACCTCCGTCCCTCACCAGTCCCTTTAGCCTGAAGGGGTTTTGGCATCAATCCCAGCCGGTCTCCTGGGTTTGGGTGCGAGCGGGTGGATTTTTCAGGATTAGCAGGAGCTGGGATGAGCCAATGCTGAACAGAGCAGGTTTTGAGCCCCGATCTCGACGCCGAGCTGAGCCAGGCCAAGAGCGAGGAGGTTGCCGACACGGCGGCCCGTGTCCCGTGGACCCCGGCCAGCGTGTGCTCGTGGCTCCCACGCAGCTGGCAGCTTTGGTCAAGAGAGGACAGGGCTGAGCAGAGCTCGGCTTTTTTTCTTCCCATGAACGCAAACCAGAGCCAAGCACCTTATAAACCCGCTGCCTGCGTTCCCCGTGGCTGCTCCAGTGGGAATGGGAGATCTGGCCTGCGTACAAGGCCGAGTCTTCCCATCTTCACTCTGCTGCTCCCCGCAGCATCCCTGCATTTTTAGCTCCATTCCACATGTTTTTTTAGCTCCAGCTGGACCACAGCACCCCTCTCTGCCCCGTCCCCGCAACCCAAGTAAAAGCGGATGGGAAAGCAGCCCCGGGCCAGGGCTGCCTGCGGGCTGGTGAGGCTCATCCCACACCAGCGGGGCAGATGGTGGCTAACCTCTGTTTTCAGGCTTTACTGGATCAGCTGGAAGCACCGAGCCTCCCCTGCGCCGACCCAGCAGCCGGCCAGCATTTAGAAATGAGGAGCAACAGAAACACCGAGCTGCGGCCGAAGGATGGAGGGAGAAGAAAGGTTGTGGCAACCCATCCCACGGCAAGCTGCGGGGCTGGGAGCGAAGAGGAGCACGGAGGAGCGTGCGGAGCCGGCGGCAGCGTGCGGCTCCTCGCCAGACAGCACGCGCCAGCAGCTTTTCCCGTCCTTTGCACCCCCACGCAATTAATGCATGAAATGAGAGCGTGTCTCAGCCCCGGTCCTGGCTCCCGCTCCCCCACCCAGCACAGACAATAGCATCCTTGTGGCCAAGACCCACGTTCCTGGGTGTGAACGTGGCGAGGGGAGGCCGAGGGGCTCCGCGTTTGCTTGGCCTCTTGCCCCCCACCCAGGGTGATGGCCGTGGGGCGCCCGGCTGCACCCAAGGGCAGCGCTGGGGCCAGGGCAGAGCCACGTGCAGCGGGTGAAATTCAGGGTCTCGGTGCAAAGATTCATCAGCGTGTGGTAGAAAAGGCACCTCTGGGCTGGGTGGGGGTCAGGACTGCTCCGGGTCTTGCTTCCATGTGCTGCAAATCTCCTCTCCCCCTCCGTGCTGGTGGGGGGGAAGGTTTAAATCAAGGCTGCTTGAGCCAGGCTCGCGTAGCACCCAGAAAATAACATCCTCCGGCAGCAAACCCCAGGGAGACACTGGCAATGGTAGCTAACCTCTTGTCGAGGGTTTGCCAGGTCACAAAATAAACTGGGACTGGCCCATTTGGCAAAAGGAAGCTCGTTCCGTAGCGTGACTCCTAACCGCTAACGCAGGAGGCGAAGCATCCAGCGAGGCAGCCCCTCGGTAAGTCTCGCTGCTGCCGGCGTCGAGCTGAGCGTGTAATCCTGCGTAACATCCCCGCCGCCGGGCACGCCACGCAGGCGTGGTGGGTACCTGGCCCGCAGGCCCGACCGTCACCGCAGGATGCTTGTGCATTCGCTGCTGAAATGCTGCCGCCGCCTCCCCCTGCCCAAAATCTGTGTCGCATCATCAAAACTGGCACCAGGGGCTGAAAAATAATCAATCGCAGCAGCAGGGAGGGAGCCGAGTTGCTCTCGGTGTTCGGTTTCACTCACGCTCAAGCCGAAAGCTGACTTTAACTTCAAGTGCAGCAAGGGTGACGTCAGGTTTGCAGCAAAATCCCGATCCCCAGCAACTCTTCCTCTGGAGGAACGGGGATCGGGCGGGCAGGTACGGCCCCGCTTCATGGCAGGGGTGGCCGGGAATGCCCCGCGCAGAGGTCGGAACACGCCTGTGGATGAGCTCGGCGTGTGAACTGGCACTCCTCAGTTACTAGTCCAGATATAAGCAGAGTTGACACCTTCGGCTGCCAAGGTCCTTTTCCATTTTCTGCTGTATGTTTCTTTTTAAAGCTGACAAGACTCAGCCATAAGAAATTAAAGGGGCCAAGTTTCTCATTGCTGCTCGACACTTATTCTGGATGACCGAGACCGGAGCCTCGGGTGCCCACAGGGTTGTGGCTGGCGGGTTGCAGCCACGGCATGGGAGTTCGACACAAATTTTCATCAACAGACACAAAAAGGGTGTTTTTTTGTGTCCTGAACATATATAGCTTCTAAAGGCAGCTGCTACTCTGCTGGAAACGAGGGACAAACCCACCTCAGATGTCTGTCTCGACGTTCCAGAACAAGATCAATGCCAGTAATTAAATAAAACCTAGTAATTTTCAGCGATTCCCCCCTCTGATGCAGAGATCTCACTGCTCTGAGCTGTTGAATGCAACCTTCCTCCATCCTTCCTCATCTTGTCCCGCGTCACCTCTGCACAGCCACTGCAAGAGAGCTCGTGCCAACACTATGAAGAGCAAAACAGGAAGAGCCAAGCAAATCAGTTTCTTAAAACTTATTTTAATATCCATGTCTCATCTGTTGGGTAGAGCCAAAACAGTCTGGCCTGGTTTAAGTTACAAATTCTTCATACACTTTTCTTTAAGTAAATGAACAGTGTGGCAATAGGGTCTGTTATTGGAAGTGAAACCCATATTAACAAGGAAGGTGTCGCAGCCAGAATTCTACCAGGGTTCTTCACCGCTATCAGCCCCGGGAAAGCCCAACGCTGTTCCCAGGCCCCTGGATGGGTGTCGCACAGCAGGAATAAATGCATCTGACACAAAACTAATCACACCCACAGAGATAGCACACACTGTATGTCCAAGAAACAACGGGACTGGGATAGAAAAAACCCTTTTAGAATTCTCCCTGATGCGGACAGACACCAAATCATCAGTTTCAGCAAACGGGATGAAGCATCAACCCTGATTTTGCCTGACAGAGGCTGAATAGACATGTTGAAGTGCTGCTTGTTAAACAGTTAACTTCTGAAATAGAGCAGTAGGGATGGAAAGGGCTAAGAAATTATGGCTGAGGATTTAAAGATGCAGTATTTCTTTGTTTAAAACGCTACAGTTTAGAGACCACCTTAATGCAGCTGCAAGAGAATACACCCAATTAAAAGCCCAAGAGTCACTACAAAAATAGTAATAAAAATCAGAGCAGCAGAGTTCTTCCCTTCCCAGGTCCATTGCTTAATTTCGACAGACGACTCCATTTTTCAGTTAACCACCAGTTCCTGATCAGGTTTAAGCATTGTATTTGCAGATGATGGCTTACAGTAAGGCAGACAAGTGCTAGTTCTCTCCAAAAGCGCGTGACGGAGAACATCACTTGCCACGAGAACGCCACTGGGGTATCGAGCACCCCAAACAGCCCACGCGCTGCCGGAGCTGTGGGTACAATCCTGGAGGTGCCGCACAGAGGACAGTCCACACCACAGTGGTCTGGGTATTGGGTTAGGAAGTGGGCACAGGGTAATTTGTTTTTTAAACACCACCCTGAGTTGCAGTAGTGCACTACTCAGCTCCCTCCCGAGACAAACTTTGCTCTTGAACACTGCATCTTTAAATATTTCTGGCTATGAACTCCTGCCACATGTTAGGAGCACTCCAACCTGGCTGCCACATGTTCAAGTGCTGTGCTTTTTGTGTGTGTTTTCAGTTTTCCTTCAATGTGGGGGGAAAAGGGGGCAGAGTGGGGACAAGAGGCTTGCGTTTCACAGCAGGCAGACTCCAGCTGAAGGTGCAAGACCCCTCCAGGCAGATTACAGAAGGGAGACAAAAGTATTAATTAGGGTGTTTGCTCCCTTCAAGAACATTATCTCATTCCCTCTCATCTGAAATTGAAAGCAGCGATGGCAGCAAGTTAGGAAAGTCAGCAAGTTTTAAAAGGAAAGTGTTAAGAGAGAGAGGAAGCTTTGCTGCCAAGTCACCTAACTGAGAAGAGCAGACAAGTCTTCAGCTTCAGATTTTTGTAACATGAACAAGATATGTACAGTACTGCGTGAGCACGGATCACACCTGTGATCAACTGAGCTGTGCTCTGATTCTTCGCCGTTTGCTGCCTGCCTTTTCAACAGTCAACAGATACCATGCTCACGAGAGCAGAGAGCATGTCGTGAACATGTCAGGGTGTGTCTTCAAAAAGTACAGCACTTCAAATAAATTAAAAAGGCGCAACTGTTGTGAGAGCTATGAAACAGCAGCTGAAAACCTTGTGGCAGTCTGAGCTGTGATCCACTCTGATCACAGGAGATCTACGCAGGCCTGTTCTTCTATGGGCTTCGCTGCCCTCCTGAGAAGGTGAATTATTCCTAAGAGGCCACCCCAAGGGAGCAGAAAGCTGCACCATCCACAGAATGGACATTGCCATGAACCTGCTAATACGGGTTTCACTTTCAGACCAGAAAACTGTTTTCTTCCAAAAAATTGTTATTTTTAAAAAACTGAAATTAATTAGGGGTAAAACACTAACTCTAGTGCCATGAACAGGCAGGATCAACTTTTTTCCCCTCCAAAGGGCAAAGAGTCATATACCATCCCCAGCTGAACCTTGGTGCTTCGAGCTTTTCAGGAGATGTTACCTAAACTTTATTAAAAGAAAAAGAACAATGTTTAAATATCGACACTGGACTAGCCCAGTCTTTTTCCAAAGTCCACATTCTTCATATGAAGCACACACGGCGTCCTGGATTCCCCAAGGCTGCATGTTCAGAAGTTCACAGTACATGGAACCATGTCTTTTTGTATTTTCTTGAGTTTCCCCTCCTTGCACAGAGCAGCCATCCTTTTGTGGTCATTTACTGGATAAACCTCAAGCCATCTCCTATCCACATGGCTTGGCCTAGATGCTGAAGGTTTTCTTGATGAGAGTTGATGTTGTCATGCTCTATGGATGGAAAAAAGCAAGAGAAAAAAAAGCACCTGGTACAGGTTTCTTGAGACCCTTGTGGATTCCTCTATTCCAAAGCTGTTTCTGAAAGTCTTTTTGCCGGTTTCTCAAGCAGTTTTTGGCCTATTACTCTGACTCAGTTTGAAGAGCTGTTATTGGATGATCCAGAGGTTGATGCAATTGCAGCTCCAGCTGGGCTGCTTGTGGATACAGATTTGCGGATGTGAGGCAGCAAGTATGGGTCACAGGCCAGCTGCTGGACATCTATCCGATCCTCCTTTCGGTAGGCCAAACAACGTCTGATAAATGCCTGCAGATACCCCAAAGGCAAAACAAGAATTAGTAGACGGACAGAAACAGGAAGCTTTCTTTGACAGATAACTCTTTGGGAGCGAGGCCAATCTGACAAGCCCAGCACTAAAATTCCTTCCCCAGTGACCACAGAAACGGCCCAGCTCCTACACCAGAAGCTCATCTTTTGTCAGGAGAAAGCACGGGCAGCGGCACACACTGCACTCTGTTCAGTTCTCAGCCTGACAATTACAACAACGCAAAGCCACTGACCACTCTGCAGGCGGCACGCATCAAACGCAGAACTCTTGCTGGTTTTAGGGAAACCAAGAGGATGGAACTGCCAGTGCCCACCACTGACATACACAGTGAGGTGAAACTCGCTGCAAGAAGATTTACCTTTGCTTCTGGCGTGACTACTGGCTTTGGAGGGAACTGCACCTCGGTAGCTTTCAGAATTGTGTTCTCCTGCAGAATATCTTGTTGCGACTGGTTGTGACCGAAGGGCTACCAAAAAAAATGGATGACAGTTGTTAAAGGTTGATGACGGGCCTTAAAAAAACCATAACACTACTGTTTATCATCACTTGACATCAGCATTTTTCCGGGCAAGAAGCCCATGAATGTTGTGAAGGTGCTACAGATTCCAGGCGGATGAGCAGGACACATTGCTCCCATGCTTAAACTGAACAAAAGGGACCAAGCTGGAACGTGTCTAGGGTGTCTCCAGCTCAGACAGGAGGGATCTCCACCTGTTTCCACTTCTCGTAGGTCAGCTTCAGCACGTGCAAGAGGGCCTTCATCCATCTAAGCTCACAGGAGATTCACTCACTTCAACCTTTGCTGGGCTGGTTGTACCGTTTATCTGACTGACAACAGTAAGCAACACAGCGTGTTTGTCAGCCCAGGCTTTCACCACACCTGGTTACCAAGGACTCGTGAAAACAAGAGTTGATGGAATCCTTTTCCTGCTCCAACCTATTTCTTCTGTTGTCATAAAACAGATTACTTTTTCTCAGAACAAATCACCTTTTCCTGATCCAGACTCCTCCCTTCCAAAAGCCATCCTAAGAACTCCTGGAGTGGGTCTTCGTACCTACTTTTTTTTCCTAGAACACCTGCAGCTGTCAAGCAGTACCAAGCTCGACAAAGACTTAGTGCACTGAAAGCATCACAAAACAATGCCAGAGCACGAACCACAGGTGTCTGGCCCCGAATGATACACTTGTCCTGCCCATAAGGCCACAGTGGGAATATGACCAGTGGAAAAAGATTTCTGCACAACACTGCTTTTGAAGGCTTTTGAAGGAAGTGCCAAGTAGAGCAAAACACAACCTAGTAAATTCTCCCCACTTCATTAGCATGGACTCTGTCTTGGAACTGACGGCAAGGAGACAAGGCAGAAGCACCTTCTAAGCCTGGGGAGGAGAAGGAAGCAGAAGCCAGGGCTGCCCCCCAAAAGGTTTGGGAATCACCACTAGGAAAGGAGTTAAATGCCTTCTTACCTTTCTGCCATAGAGACACTGATAGAAGATGACTCCCACTGACCAGACATCAACTTTATTTGAAATCTTTGGAGGTTCTTTCCCAACCACAAAACATTCTGGTGGCAAATACCTGATTAAAAGGAAGTGACAACAGGTTATGAGCAGCATCTTTAGATATTTTCAATCATTTCCTTTAGAAAGGAAGGAATGAGCTTCTGTGATCAGGTATTTGCTTGGGACTCAAAGGACCCAATGTGATCCCTGTGCATCTTCGGGCCAAGATCACCAATGCATACCCCTTCTGGGAACAGTGATCCCAAGGACTCTCCAGACACTCATGGTCTGAGCTAGTCAGCACAGTCAGCTTCTTTTCACCAGAGCACATAAAATAATCCCATTTTCTTTTATCTTCAGAACTGGTATTTGTTGTTAAAAGGGCTTGGCCAACAATTCCACAATAGAAACACACAGCCAAAATACATATTTCTAGGAATACAACCCCAGATGCCACGTCCTAGTTAGAGATGCTCAGCCTCGCTCAAACTACAGTTAGTTTCATTTTTAGGAACAGAACAAAACCGTACAATACAGAATGCCTTAACAAACGTTCCTGCACAACTGTTGCCCATAGTGACAGTCTGCAGCTTGGGTAATATTGAAGAATCGCATTCAGTGGCACTCACTGTAGGTCTTACTCTCAGTCACGGGCGATGCAGTGACAACACTTGGCACTGAGGATAAAGTATTACTGAAAACACCTTTCACATGATGCTTGAAAGAGAAGCTCTGGCTATAGACAGCACTGTGAGATGTACATCTTTTGCAAGAGCTAACTATGGATTTTCACCTCATTTCAGTGGCATACTCTTTCGATGTCCCTGATGTACCTGAATTTCCAAACAGGCATGGTACTCTCCTCCTCCTTGCTTAAACTGTTAAACAGTGCCATTATGGACTGTGAAATAGCAGCCAAGCTCCACTCCAGAGCTCGCTATCTCAGCAGCATGCAGCATATGCATTTTTTCACCAGGCCCTTTGGATAAGAGATGGTTTTCAAATGTATAAACACTAATGCACTGAAAAGTTGAAAGCTGCCAGCCTCAAGAGGAGCTGTGTGACAACAAGAGCAGTTTCCAGGGTCTCAAACCTCCAGTGTCTCAAGCTGTCACAGACAATGGCAGCACATACAGAGCTGACAGATCCAAAGCTGTTTATAAACTGTTCTTGATCCGTAACTTGCAAGTGCCCCAGGCAACGCTTACCAGTAAGTACCAGCCCCCTGCGATGTCAGTTCCATGCCATCAACAGAGTTGTAGCTGTCATCGTCCATGATTTTGGAAAGTCCAAAATCTGTGATTTTTATCTCTCCACATGCAGTACCATTGACTAGAAGAATGTTACCTAGACAGAGGAAGGAAACAGCCCCTTAGGATACATATGTAGCAGGAGAAAACAAGAATAAAATTGCATTGAGCTCTGTCACCCTGCACAAGAGGATGAGGAACCTACACAGTGAGCTGCAGCAGCCTGGGGTAGATGTTTTAACACTCAGTACCCCAAGCTCCAGAGACAACTCAGCTCCCACCAAGTGCTAGAACTGATCTGCCCATCCTCGAATGATCCAGTGGCCTGACATTACTTGGAGCCTCCAGATTCTGAGCCCTATTAGCCAAATGAGCTTGATGCCTGTGCTGTTTTGACCCCTCCCAAAGGTGCCGTTGGAAGGGCAGGTCAAAAAGGAGGATTAAGGAGAGAAATACACATACACACTTATGACTCATTCTGCCCAGAAGTCCTGACTTGCCCTGGCCTCTCAACAAGCCAGAAACTCTCTCCTTCCTGGCAGTGCTCCCCAGCAGCTTTCTAAGCTCAAAAAGGACAATTACTGCTTAGGCAAGAGTCTCTTACAAATCCATCAAGGATCTGAGACCAGTCCCTATGGGCTGTGGGGACCCTCACAGCCAGTCCCTACAGGGCTATAGGGACCCCAGAGCCTGGTCCCTGTGTGTCAGATCATCACTGTTTTTCTCAAAGCCTACAATAAAGCAGCAGAATCGTGCGTGATGGCAGTGGATGAATCACAACTTTAGACAACTGTAGGCAGAGCTCTGCGGCATGCTCAGACAACATGAGAACAGTTGGCAGCTGGGGGAAGAAATAGGGTCACTAGAACTAGTGCAACAGCACCACCTCCCGTACAGATTCCTCACGCTGATGCAATAAACCACATCACACACCAGTTACACAATGCTGATGAAGTGCCATCAGTATAGGGAGACAAGCCAGGGATAACTGCCCAAAGAGATGGCTGAATTTTACTGGACTAGTAAAAAAAAAAAAAAAGCTACGTAGCCAACACACATCACCCCAAAAAAAAGAGAACACTTCCATTTCTCCCCTCATTACTCTGCCCAGTGGTAAAGGGAAATCTGCAACAACATTTGGAGAGAACCTTCTACATGGTTGATGTTACTGAACCCAAAGGCAGACCTGAGCAGTTTGACTGTAAGTCCTCAGCTTTTTGAGCTGCCACACGATACGAAAAACTGAACACTTCCAAGTTAGCTTCTGCCACCAAATTTTCAGGCAGATGATTACAGAAAGAATAAGCCAGAAGAATGGGGACATGAAACACAGTAGTAATTATGGGAACCTTTATGAAGCAATAACAGAAGCTCTCAACAGCAGAATACAAGCAGGACATTAAGAAACCAAACAGACACTTGGTGGTTCAAGGGCTCATTCTGAACAAGGAGGCTACTTTTTCTGGAATGTTACTTCCTTGTTTTATGTTGCAATTCTGGGAGACAATATCCTTCTCACAGCATGTTCTATGCATTTTAGTTTTTTTCTTCTTGCAAGTTAGTTTTCCCAGACAACCCTGTGTCCTTTTTGCTGACCAAAGTAAACTTCCCCATGTTACTTATAATCCATTACCTTTAGTTAGCATCTTTAAGCACGTCAGCTAGCAGCACAACATACCTGGTTTAAGGTCATAGTGTATGATGGGAGGTTTGATTTCATTTAAGTATTTTAAAGCATTCACAATCTGCATGATAATGGATCGCGCCTCTTTCTCCGACATTAACTTGTGCTGTTTCAGGTAGAAGTCCAGATCATTTCCCTCACAGTATTCTAACACTGTACAAAACCTGAAGACAAAACAGTAGTCATTGTAATTAAGGCACCTGACGGAAACCAGAACACTTTGTTATTGCTTGTCTGTAAGACTCACCTATTTGGTCAATATATTAAATTAAGAGTCCTCCAGCCTATGAATCCCTTTCTAAAAATAAGCTACCAGGAGCACAGTCCTCAATGCTCAATAGTACAAAGGTCAGAGATCCCCCATTAAGTGGTAGATCCAGAAGCGGACAGCTTATCAGCTGGGGCATTTGCCCAGGCCAACAAAGAGTAGGATTTACTAGTAAAGCACCACATCTGACATAATACAGCATACTGGTTTGTGAGCTAGCATCTCTAGAAAACCAATGTATGCTGAAACTGCCTCAGATCTCTGCAACACAGTCTGTAACATTGGTGTGGACGTTCTCTGGACCCTACTGGCAAGTTTTAAGAGACCAAATACTTAGTACTGAACGGGTCAAACCAAGTCAAAGGACACAACAACATAACTTACGAGTCAGTATCCAGCGAAAAGTAGTCATATAGCTTAACTATTCGAGGATGATCCAGTTCTTTGTGAATTCTGTACTCTCTACACGCATGTCTGAAAATAGGAAAGTCTGAGCATTAGTCATACAAGTGACTTAATTCTAAGTTCTGCAGATAGCGAACCCAGACATACCACACAGCAGTCCAACTTCAATCAAACCCATGCACATTATTCAGACAGCTTAAGAAAAGGCGAGCAAACAAGGAACAGCTCAGTACAGATCTTGAGAACCACAGAATCTGAGTGCATCTCAAATGCTGGCAATACTACAAAATAACTAATCTTGATTAATGGTACTGCTTGCCAAAACAGAATAACCTCATAATAAAGTTAAGGGATCCAAGATAGCTGAATACAAAAATCAGCAAGTTCTAGAAAAACTCCATAACGCTCAACAGCCCAAGTTCCAGGCTTCAAATTCAGCTTAGTTTGTCCCAGTGACATGCTGGGGAATTAATATCACAGCTTTATCTTTGGAGCTCTGTCGAGAAGGCTTGGCCGTCATTCTGCAGAGCTTATCTAATCCATGGCATTAGGGAGCAAGTGTTACCACACGAAAAGGCTTCTTGTACCTCCCTTCTAGGCCATGACATAGGTATAGTCCTAATCATCTGTGAAAGGATTAAGTGTTCTAGGAAACAAAGAGAAGGGGAAGGCTTTCAGGGAGCACAATGCAGGTGTGTACCTGCAAGATGGGCATGAACAGCTGTTTCTCACAAGAGCAGAGCTTAGACATTTCAGAGAGGAGAAGCCACTTTAACGCTTTCTTCATAGAGCGCTACTGGTGCTTTAAAACTTTGTGCTGTAGTCCTTATACAAAACCGCGCGTGTGTGTGTGTGTGTGTGCATGTTTAAAACATTTCTAATTTGACCATAATTTTTGCAAGTAGCTACTGGGACAGAGAGTGGCTTTTGAAGTGTGACAAAACACAGGAATAAAAATGGCAGCCTGTTTGCAGGCACTGGATAACCAAATACAGGAGGAGTACGGAAACATGGCTGGCTGCTTTACAGCCTTACTTACTTGTGATAGTTTTCTTTCTTCTCATCTCTCCAGTTTTTATTTAACTGGTGTATTTTCACAGCTACATATCTCTGTTCTGTTAAATCAAATGCCTGCAGAGAGAAGAGCTGAAAATCAGTAGGAACCACAACTTCAAGTTAATACTGCAAAAGCAGACAAGCTCTAGCAAACCAGTATCCCCACCCAGGAAATAAGCATTACGACATACTGAGCAAAGAGCAAACCCACATTTTGATGTAATTAGTTTCACTAACGAAACCAAGCAACTCTGAAAACAATTGAATATTCTGTGCTTTGATCTGACCTTCCCCATGGGCTCTAACTAATTCTGCATTTATTCTGACATTTTACCACCAGAGCTACAAGGGGATCAGAAAGGCCAAATTAGCAAAATAGAGTTAATCACACTGGAAGAGACCTTGCCATTATTCTCCCAAGCCATCTAACTGATTTTCTGCACTCAGTTAAAACAAAAAAAACCCTAAAACCAAAAAAACACACAAACAAAATATACAGAAGTTTTTCAATACGTTGTTTCACATTGGTAGCTCAGCTCTCCAACTTGGAGCATAATTTTCAGCTTATTTAGAGGCTGGAGAATTCAATGGCAGAACTGCATAAATCTTGTGCTGCATTTTTCCCTCGCGTTTCTTGCTATTTAGGCAGTCTTTAAAGAACGGACCACTGCAACTGTGCTCTTGGAGAAATGCAGAAATTTCTTACCTTCTCTGAGAGCAGCAGCAGCTAATAATTTAAAGGACGGGGCAAAATTTTATTGTAAGCAGACAAGGATAAACTGTGACCATCTCAAAAGTTGTATGCTTAACTCCTAATGCTCAATAGATTGGTCAAGACCCTGGAGAAGAAGGGCTAAGCATTTCTCTGTTTTAATAACATAGTTACAACTCTTAAGTCCAGTCAGGTATAAAGCATTCATACCCTCTTGCTTTCATCCGTGGAGCCAAGGCTTTCTACTTAGTCAGCAAAGCCTCCAAAGAGCCATTCACAGTACTTACATGCAGATCACACTCTTTTTCACTACCTGAGCAGTCCAGCCCCCCCCGGTTTAGATATTTATTGTTGTACTGCATCAAAATAATAAATCACCATGAAGTTTCCAATATTTGCATTGGCATAGTTATCTTCATTCTAGCCAAATTCAACATGAATTAAGAACTACTGGGTACAGATGGGGAATATTTAGAACTGGAAAGGCTTTAAGCATAATAGTCAAGTAGCAAGCACCAAAGTATCACAGGTCTTGGCCATGCAAGAGTGCTGACACACAAGTGATCCTCAGTACCAAGGAAATCCCAAGACTACACACGCACCACGAAGTCTGCTACTTCAGAGCGTAAAATGAAGACACAAGAAAAAAGCCTTCTACCCCCCAGGAAATGAAGGCTTTGCTCTTATTATTGGAGCTATTTTCTCTTATTTATGGTGACGTTCAGAATTGCTAAGCCATACTCAATAAAACTTCACTATTTAAGGTATTTGTGTGTAGCACTTGAAGAAACAAGTGGTTTGCTTCTCTGTCCTGACAAAACTTGCAGACTTGGTGCCATATTTTCTTGAAACATACATTTGCAGGAAATCTGACCTCTGAGGACAAGGGCAGAACCTAAAAATCTCAAGCCTGCTGTCTAACGCAAGCCAGATGCAACATGTGCTTTGTCCTCCCTTCTTCCCTCCACAACCACACACAGCATTGAGAAAACAAGTGTAAAAATTCTGCTTACTGCAATATTTCACTGCAGATTCAGATTACACCACAGACTGCCACTTCAAATTTACCTTATATACTTCACTGAAGCCGCCTCTACCCAGAAGATGTAGCAACAAATATCTATCATTTAGCGTTGGATGGTCTTTAAATCTGGCAAGAAAGACACAGTTTAAGAACACTGGCAGAAATAACGCAATCTATTGCACAATAAATTACAGCTACTACACAGCTTAGAAACAACATTTTTACATTAAGACAGAAAAATATTAAAACTGTGTTAACAACTGACAGATTTGATACTATTTGATCGCTTTGTACTGATGAAAGACTACATAATGGTACCTTGACGCACTTGGAAGCCTTTGTCTTACATGAACTTCAAGCTATATTGCTGTGCTACCCCCCAATCAGGTGACATATTAAGTTTTCACACCAATTTAAAAAAAGATTCATTGTTTCCCATTATGAAGGGGACAAATAAAAAAAATTGTTATACATTCTTGTCCCTGAATCCCATGTGCTTACTGTGAATTATCTTCATTGTGTATCCTTTTCAATTCCCTGATATGTAGATTTCTAACTCTCTCTAGCCGTTCCAACTCTGCCTGGATCTCTGCTTCTTCCTGCACACAGGAAAACCAAAAGAAAAACACAACACTCTAAGATAACGCAGTTAGCATTTCTGCCTGATTTACAGAAACACAGATGTAATTCTGCTTGTGAAGAAGTTATTGGTAAATAACTTGTTTGGGAGATTAGAGAGATGGTCATAGTCAACTAAGAGTCAGGTGGAAGGTGACCGGCATGAAAACTGACTGGGCAGTTTTGTTTACACCTACACACAGACAGGAGCAGACATATCTTTATGCCTTCTTGCTTTTACATTTTCTGTAATTAAGAAGCATTGTTCCTCTGGTCCTGCTCCTTCCCTGATTTAAGTGCTATGCAGCTGTTTTTGTAGGAACTCAGCCTCTGCTGGGACAAGAGAAAGAGGACAGCCCTCAGAAGTAAGGAACAGGGATGTCATGATGCCACATGGCAATGGGGCAGCATCCAGAGAGGATGAAGAATGTGAAAGAACATTGGGTCCTATTAGCGGTAAGTGGTAGAACAGGTCAGAGCGTAACTTAGTGCCATGTGGAAGTTTTGACATGCTGTTCGTACAGTTGGAAGTTCTAAGTGCCCTCAAACACGACACTAGAATTCACATCACTGCACAGGGTTGCAAACCTCAATTAAAATGTGCGCCTTGAGCAGTATTATTTGGTATATATGACTCAAGGGACATAGTTACCCATTTGTCTTGCGACTCTGTTCCTTCCCTTCTCAACTTGTTCTATTTTTAGGCATAAAGAATGAGCCAGTTTCCAAAAGTGGAGAAGGATAAGCACAGCTTCAGACAATGCCACAATCCCAGAACATTACTTCATTTTCCATTAAGGTCCATTTCCAAATGGATTCCTCTGCTCCAGGCTGGCACACTACATGCCGGCATAGATGGACCTGCAATTAATCCACTCTAGCAATGCGGAAGCCGTAGAGCAAGCATGCCTTTATCATACTAGTGCCCATATCACTTATCTTTGCTCACAGGTCAATAAAACACAATGGGCAGAGTGCCAGCAGATTCCATGCCTGCATTAACTTTCCATTCCCACTGAAAATAACAAGGAGTACAGTAGCATTAATGAGGCCTTGCATTCAACTTGTGTGTCAAGGTTACGAGGAAAAACTAAGCGCAGAGCTCAGGCACCTTCTGAGAAAAGAAGGGGGACTCCTGCAATGCATTTGCACGCTTCCTCTTTGTTTCATTGGGGAAAGAAGACTCTTTGGCCTTAGCAGAGATCACAGCTAACCAGGAAATGGCAGAAGACATCTATTTTTTTCAGTACTTCATCTGTTGAAGTGTCCCAGAAAACTTATTTATAGGTTATTGCCAACATTATTATCTTTAAAGGTAACCAACAGCTTATCTAAATATAACATCACTTGCAGGTACAGTTCCTACTGAAGCCAATGTATTTGAAAGCAAATGTGCATTACAACTACCTGAACAGTACTAGTTTCTAAAAGCCCAAGAGATTTTATTGGACTGTTACTGATAATGCTAGTTACTCGATATTGCAAAGAAATAGGAAAGTCAATAATGGTTGTAGTTTTTGCTGTGTTCTTGTCATTTTCTTCCTTTGGTCCATTCCTTCATGTTCACCCATATTAGACACATACAGAGCTCAGCATGAAGCAGGTCATAGTGACAGAATAAGATGCATCAAAACAGTGGAACTCCCTGCACGAAATCACAACCGTAAGGAAACAGAAATCTATTTATTGAAGCAAAGAGCATCCTTCCTGAATACCACTGCCTTGTAAAAAAATTATTACAAAATACTGGCCATACTTTAAGCAACAAAATCCTCTCAATTCTCAAAGAAACAGTAGCGACCTCTACAGAGATGCTATTGTTCATAGAACACCGAATCAAAAACCTACCTAAAAGCCTTTTTTGCAGTTAGTTCTTACCTTTTTAAGATGACCTAGTCGGAGTTTGAAGATTTCTTCCTGTTCGTGGTATTCTGCTAATGTTAACCTGCATAGAAGAGACAGATCCGATGCATGAGGTTTCAAAACGTGATAAAGTGAACAGTCTGCAGAATACACATCGCCAGTGGAATCGCCAGCAGACTATGTCAACAGCTGGCAGGAAACTTTTTAGGTAAACTCTGCAATCTATTTTTTTTTTTTCCCAAAATAATCAATCTGAAGGAGACTGGAAGCTTAAACCTTGATAAAGTACATACTAATTTTAAATCCAAGTCCCTAATAACACATATTTAGGCTAGTGACTGACTTGTAACAAAGAAGGCTAAACCATAATCTAAATATGGAACACTGAAGCACAAGTATTCCACATCTTAGTTTTCCATTTAAAGTTTGCTTTAGTGACTTGTTTTCAAATTTTTCTTTGTAATAAAAGCTGGATAATTCAACCCATCTATTCACTCCGGGACTAGTAGTACACCTGGCCACAGAGCTACTGCAAACAGAGCAATGACCTGGGATTCAGAACTGTTTCAGGCTCTGCAGAGTGGCTTCCAGGAAAACCTCGGGAAATTTACTTCACCTTACCGTATCTTTGACTTCATGCGTAGTTATGAGAAGCAATGGGATAAGGGGAATAATCCCCATCTTATTGATGGTAAAAGACATGCAAAGTTTCCATCCTAGGTGGCTGGTCAAAAAAAGTTCCATAATGTTTTTGATGTCTTTTATAGCCAAAGTGTGCCACGTAGGACAGAGGCAAAGCACAGCCTTACACTAAAATAATGACAAAACCCATCACTCATGAAATGTAATAAAGTGCTGAGAGATAAGGTTAGAAAAAATGAATTGCTGTATTACTTTTCTCACTACTGCCAACAAGGAGTTTGGTAAAAGCATCACGCATGTGACCATAAAGCTATGAAGCCCATATCAACTGCATCTATTCACTTTGTAAACAAGACATGCATGTGACAGCATAGAAATATCTTTTTTGAACCTAAATTGAGTTCAAAGCATATCTTAGGAGTATTCCTGTTGCAGCAGTTATGCTCTGCATAGTACTTAGTACGAAAATTAGTGTATGAGGTCTCCACAGCATCCATACTACAACTAGTTTCAAGAGGAGACCGAATCCTATGTCTGTGCAGGGCCGTGGGACCTTGGCTCACTGTACAATAAATTGAAAGGATGTAGTATTCAGCTGATGAAGTGCTTATCTTGAAATGCCTCAACTTCTCTCCACTGTTGATAATGCAGTGGGTCCCACATAGTTGAAATAAGCGCTAAAGCAGCTGTTAGCTGATACATTTAATGCAAAACTCACAAGCCAAGTTCCCTTTGAAAGAATCTCAACCGTAAGGAACTGCTTATTACAAATAAAAGATACATACAAAACACAGCAGGTACTATAAATGTTTACATGTTGTCTCATTTCATATAAAAGCATGGTAATTCACACACTCCCCCATCCTCCCCCCGACAGCCTGAATTTTGTTCAGATGCAGCTAATCTAAAAGACCATCCCAAAAGTTTAGGTCTTTGGTCGGTGTTGCTGTGTTAAGGAATAGAAAGACAATTGAATAAACCAGCAACAAGCTTTCCACATATTCTTGTGCACTAATGAAATACAGGGCTAAACACCAACAGTCTACTCATTAAGCAAGAGATGTAATGAGTACCACCAGGCTAACATTGCCTAAAATAGCTGCCTGTTAGCAGCAAGCATTACAAAAATCAAGGGGGCTGTAAGATGAATACTGTGCTGTTTCACAGAAACATGCTTGAAATATGCTACTTCTAGTGCAGCTGAAGACTCTAAGGTTGCCCAAGCTGCCCTAATAAACCTCAGAAAGCCCCAGCAGATTAATCTTCCTGAATGAAAATCTTTTTCTCATTCACAGGCTAGAAACTAGTTTCAGTAGAGTGCATGTTTAAATCTGCATCATGGGACTTTTCTCTCCTTTTTAATACACAGCAACAACCATGATCCAAAGAGGAATCAAAACCCAAATGAAGGCATTTGGCTGTCCACTTCTTATTCAACTTTCAGAAACATTTATATTCCACTTGCTTAAAAGACCACCTCTGTAAGAATTCCACGAGAAAAAAACCTCCCTCCAAAAATCAGAAAATTTTGTACCCGATACACATTGGTCCAACAAATGCATTTACAGGACAGCTAATGATCAAGCAAGTAGCCAGATCGTACAGTTGCTTCAGCTGACTTGCAAAAGCAATGTTTTCATAAGCTAAAACAGTCCACATGAACTACATCCATACACTGGCAAGCAGTTTTTATCAAGAATGCCACAATGATAAAACTCTGAAATATATCAGCAAAGAATGATAAACCAGCAAGAAACACAGAGAAAATGACCTGGTAGCACAAAAAGGCTTACTAGCAAACCCAGGTAAAGCTAGATTACTTCAAGGCAGGCTCACAACATAGGCAGAAGCTCACTAGGTATCACAGACATTATCACGATTTCCAGGCACATCAAGACCTGTGCTGCCATGTCTGCAGAATAAGCCACACTACAGCTGCACCAGTCTGCTGAGAAAAACATCCTTACAGAAGTGGGGAAAGCGTCATCCTGTCCGTTAGAAGTGAAAGGTTACCACAAGGAACAGCAACACTTCAAAATATCCATGCACAGACATTCAATTTACTTCTCCCAACCCAAACGCTGCAGTGCAAAAGGATGGCTTTAAAATTTTATTTCATTTTTTTTTAAGCTCATTTGGCCAGAACGTAGGGTTAATGTCTCTATTCAAGCTACTTATTTGCAGAAAGGACACAGTGCCCTCCAATACAGTACATCTGATCTGCAGACACCAGCATCCTATTTGGGGGCACCACCCTGGTGGCTGAGAGTACCGTGAATATCACGATTCACCCAGTCATGTGCCATCTCTGCTGTGACTGCAAAAGGCAGTGGGAGCTTTTGCTTCATATGCACTTCTAAAGATCAAGACCAAGAATTCAAAGGGCTCCAGGAACTTTGAGGTCAAGTCATGCCCAAGAGATTTAGCAGTGCAAAAAGAAAAGTGTCATTGAGAGTTATGATACTAGCCAACAGCAATAAAAATCAAGACTTAACGAATTTCCAACTCACAGAAGCTTAAAAAATAATGTTCTAAATTTGTGAGACAAAGTTTTCCTCTGTAAGAACATCAGGACCCTTCGAGTATCAATAATGTCAAAAGAGGTGGTCAGGGGGAATCTTCTGTAAGAAGAAAGAGTAGCACTTCAACTACCTTTCAATTTCCCTGACTCGGGTACCTGCGAAGGACTCCTTTGGAGATACGGGTCAATGCTTAATGCACTGTCTTTACAGCAAGCATTTTTTTCTTCAGTATACCAAATAAATTGTTTGAAAAGCCTCACCAGAAAGTACACGGAAATAAAGGCTTCTAAATGCATACAATTTTTTTCTTCTGTAAAAAAGAGCGCCATGTATCATACCGTGATACTTAAATCAATTCTGAAGTTTTAACACTTAAGAAAGATATCACTTTTCAAACTTGATGCAACAGGACTACTGAAAAAGTTACTGCATTAAAAAAAAAAGTTAAGCTCATACAAAGTTTGGACTCAGCAATGATCCTTGTTTTACTCCAATGAAAACTATTTAGAACTGCGGCCAGATGTTGCTGAATGCCAGGCTTATTCCACAATATTCATTTGTGCATGGAGTGAAGCCTGGAGGCAAGGGCAAGATTCCATTTCCCAGTAGATATTTTGTGCTCTAATCAAAGCATGCAGCTTTGCAATGCACCAAGAAGGCCACGTAACCTACGTTTCATTTTCTGCTCCATTGGTCTTGTTCTTGCGCTGCTTCTGCTCATTGCTTGCTGGAGGGGTCTGTCCCATTGCAGGCGGCTTCCGTTTTGCTAACATTTTTCGTTGTCTTTCTATTTCTTCCCGCTGGGAATTTATCCTTTCCTGTTGCCTGGAAAGCAGAAAGTAGAAAAAACATGAAGCAGATAACTAATGGTATGTACTTGGTTGTCTTCAGCATCTGTTCTTAACAGATTGGAGCAACGAATTTCAAATCAGTTGTACTTGTAAGATTAGTAACAAAATATTTTTGTACAGAAAAGGGGGATGTGCCAAATATTATGACTCAGATTTTTAAAGGTACTTCTACATAAAAAGGGATTCTTTTCCTGGCCCACAGAAACCTTTCAGTAAGTGAAAGGTTTTATTCATGCAGAGGATATCCAAAAACAAGGAGTTGCTAACCTCACGGAAAACCCAGTGATCCATGGTAAGTCACTAACTTTCCACATACTTTTTCCTAGAAGGCTCTGTTCTAAATCTCAGACTTTCCTGTTAAAACTATTCCTGAAGTCTGGCACTGTCTGAGAAAGTATCCTTATAACTTCAAGGGTGCAGTTAAACTATCCTTAGTTCTCTGAAATATAACCAACACCATTCCCAATTTCAACTAAGAAAACAGTCTCTCCTCCAAGATAAAAAGATCAGCTTAAAACATTTTACAGTGATAAAAGCACTCTTGAAATTTCAAGACTAAATGATTTGAGCATTTACATACTTAATTCACTTTTTAAAAGAGACTGAGACTGCAGGTAAATATTCCAGAAGTATTTCTTCCATGTCTTACAGCACAAACTAAGGAAAAATTATAAACTCCTTAATCTGTGCCTAACAGGAGCTGCACCTCCCTATCAGACTACAGAGAAGTGATACGATTTTAAAGGATCACACATAGCATTCTCTACTGCAATTAATTTGCCAAGTCCTACTTAAAGGTCTAGGCCAGGTGGGAATTGACTGGATATTTCCATTAACATCCTGCATAAAAGGGTCTCTGATCTTCATTTCCAGGTTTCTGCAGCCCCTTTGATCACTGTTACCAGGAGGCAAAAAAAGTTAAATAGTATGGATTTTCTTTTAAGCTTCTCTACTTTCAAAAAAAAAAAAAAAAAAAGGCAGCAAAAAGCAGCTAATTAGCCTTCCTTGACTAATACATGCAAGTATGAAAATCAAATTGATTGACTCACAATACATGTGAGAATTTGGTCAAGCCCTTCACCCTAAGCATTGCACAGCCAGGTAGGTGCACTAAGAATACTCAACGGGGCAGCCTACTGCTTTCCAACCCAGAAGCCAACTCAAAGAATTTGATTCCAGTTCAAGTCTCTGGAGGTTTAAGTGGAAACATGTTTCTCACTTCAATGCAAAAACATTCCCCATTGTCAGTAGCCGAGTTCCTATCTGATCCTTTCATGCATCAGTCACATCATTCTCACATTTTGACATGCAAGACATCACACACAACTGCTTAGTTTTTCCGTCTCTGTCTCTGAAGTTAAAGACAACTCTGTCCTCACTTGATGAGGTTCTGGAAGGCATAGCCATCTGTCCACTGCTCGGTGAAAGACGCCCCGTGCCGCACCGTAGTGAAGTGACCTAGCCTCAATCGATCCTGCATGCTCTTATCTCTGCATGCCATCTTCTCCTGTTTTGACTGAAAACAAAATAAAACACATGTAAAAATAGAAGCCATAAATTAGCAGCTAACAGCTGTGCTGTGTTTTAAATCACTACCAATTCTTACCACTTTCCATTGTTTCAGTACTGCTTATCTGAAACCCAGCTGAAAATCATTGATCAAATTATTGATGGTGCTTCACACTGATCTGACAGGCATTTGTTTGACTGCCTCCTTTGTGACTTTTCAGCCTCACCTCTCCTTCCTCATTACTGCCTGGGCAGCTAACCCATTCTATGATCTGTTGAAATCAGTCTAGCAGTAGGATTAAAACTATCCCTTAGAACCAGTAACTTAGCTAGACTCCAGACCTGTCTCTGATCAGTCCCTTATTCACACAAACGGGAGATGAAGGAAGAAAGTGCACCCTGAATCACTGTTAAGACTAAGGTACAGCAATCAGCCAGTGCAGTCCTAGACTCGCGCCACTCCCAGAAGTGACACAATCTCAGTTGGGTCACCAACATGCATAAAAACTGGTGGTGGTGTCTGCCACAGAGCGTTTCCGGTAAGTGAGAGAAAATTTCCAAGGCCTGAGACAAAAGCAGCAAAGTTTGTTAGGATTAAAGATGAACCAGCAAAGCTCCTCCCTGGAGCTACGCACCACCTACCTGAATGCCAGGTCTACCTAGCACCTAGCCCAGAGTTACAAATCCTCCCAGAAAGGGGAGTCCCATTCAGCCAAGAACAATCAGCTCTGTGACAAAATCAACTCAAAGAGACTGCATGTACTGGCCAGCACCCTGGTAGTTCTGCCCATCCAGTGCCCACAAACAATACATGTAATTGGCCAACAGGTGAAAGAGCAATCAAACCCCCACATTGTTTAACCATCAGCAAATCTGGAAATCTTTCAACACCAAAGCAGGCTGGATGCTGGTAAACAGCAGCCTGGCACTTTCCCCAGTGTCTTTAATGTGTTGTTTTGAGTGTTATACAAAGCAACGATCTCCAACTTTGCCGATCTCCAACTTTGCCATTCGAAAGAAGGAAAGGTCTAAATCACTTGCCCATGTCACAGAGCGCATCTGGCAGTTTCACTGCACAATGGGATATTGCTCCTGTATTGCCAGAGCTGGACAATGTTGCTTTTCAGGTGTATGAGTTTCCAAATCAAGTGATGCCTGCTGCATTTAGAGCTCAGACTATTTCACTTAAGCAAGGGAGATCACTCTTTGAGACTGTGGAAAGTAACAAAACCAAAACATTCTGAACCACTTCAATCTTAGGACTACATTCCTATTTGCAGAGAAATAATTCAAGACAGAATTCTAGTTGTCTTTTATCACTAAAAACAATAGGAGCAGGTTTTCACTGCTCAGAAGATAGAAAAGTTTTCAAGGACACGAACTGTGACTGCAGAGATGCGGTAAGTCCACTGCTCACCTTTTCTATAAGAAGCTTCTTGCTCATCGTTACACATCTATTCAACCGCTCCTTGTACTTCTCCAGCATCTTTTGCTGTTCATCTATCTGCCGTCTCAAATCGCAGTTGGCCTAAAAGTGAACAGAAAAGAAAAGCCTTTGACTTTAAACCACTCAAACAGCCAAACTAAGCATCACTGAGGAAGAAGTTTCTCCAGCTAGCTCTAGGCATCAGATTAAAGAAAGCAAACCAGCAGGGTAAGAAAAAAAGACTAGGTTCCTCTTAGCAAAACATCCAAGCCAACCTCCTCAATTTTTAACCCACTTAAATCTTATTATCCCTCTAGAACAGGGAAGTGCTATCATTCTGGTTTACATATAAGGAACTAAGGTACAAAGAGAGTAAACACGAGCACAAGGATTTTTTTTATTTTTGTTTTTTTTTTTTAAACATTTAAGACTTTGCCACAGCTACCAAGTCTCAAAATAGCTTAGTCATTCCTGGACTATCCTCCCTCTTTAGCCACAATACTGGCAGAGGAAAAGGATGGAGTAACTCCCTTTGCACTCTCAATTAAATTCTGGTTCAAGTTACTATCCGTGAGCCCCACTATATAGACTGCTCCCAGCAACAGCTGCTGTTTTTAACACCACCACAGCATACAGCAGAATTTTATGTGCAACCATTTTCATTGATAAAAAGTTAAATTTAACCACCCCCCTTCCAACCAATAGACTGGCTTCTGATTAAACAACAAATGGTAAAAAAAAAAAAAAAAAAAAAAAAAAATCTATTTCCTGCTTCATGGCCTGTTTTCCACAAACTCACGTGCCCCTGTGAATGTCTCTATGAGCTTGTCATAGCTCTTTTAGGTGCTGAGACCAGACACACACAGAGAGCCTTCCCTCTTTTCCCTTTAATGTGTTTTCTAATCCTTTTCAACACTTCACAAGAGATGCCTCTCCAGCTGATGAAAGCTAAATCAATTAGAACTCTTCCATTAAGATAAGATCCTTGATTTAAAGGTATTTATCTTTTACTGAAGAATACTAATGGGTTAAGAGAAGCTTTACTCTTTCAGTTTGACCAAAAAATATTCTCCTCATCTCTGTACATGTCACAGACTCTCATGAATGAGCATTTCGGAATACAACTACCCAGTCTACTGAGAGGCTACTGAACATGCTGCTAAACAAAAAGCAGAGTCAGCTCCTCAGTACTTAGAAGAGGGGAGTAATTCTGCAGAGAAACATTAGGTTAGCTAGCAAAATACACAAGTGTGCAACAGATCAAAGAAAGGCCAACAACGCTGCTGAGCTATGATGACTCTGCACTGTATAGCCTCAGTAACTGCTATACTGCTTGTGGATTCAAGCAGGCCCAAACAGAGTATCTACAAGCCAGACAATTATCTTGCAAGTAAGGGATGACCAGATTTGTTTTACCCTGCGAGTGTTGGTTCTACAAATGGTATACAAAATCCTGCTCTGCAGCCTAGCTGGCACATGCATTCTAGGTATCTTTAAATAGCAGCTTTTAGAAGCGTTGTCCCAGTTTAAATACTTACTCTTAGCAAGTCATCTATTCTCCCCTCCTTCTTCTCCAAGTCAGAGTTCTTACTGTTTTCTAGTGCAGATATTTTTTCCATTGTGAGGTCAGACTGTAGGGAAAAATCACCATAAACCACATTTAAGAAAAACAGATGATATTTCAGATAGTCAGCTTGCAACATCACAGTGTAACCCCCTCCGAACAGTTAGGCCTAAGAAGGAACTGATCCCCTGCATCCTAGCAGTCGGGGGAAGAACTTTCTACATTCTTCATTTTCTTATTGCATGGTGGGCTCCTCCAGCATAGGAGATTCAGTCAGCTAGCACAAAGCTGCTCTGGAGAACACAAACTGGTAACATGTAAAGGGCTACAATATCTTCTGTGTCCTGCAAATTTTGTTTTTATAGTTGAGTTCTGCCCACTACTTGGTGGTCTCTGATATTTACTGTCTTTTCCTGCAGTGCAACATAACTTGTACAGGAAAAACACTTAGGAAAAAACCCCACCAAATCCCAACCCTCAGCTGGAATATCAAATTTATGAAATATTTCATGGGCACAGACAACCACCTGCTAGAGAAAAGACAACACCTGTGGGTTCTAAGGTTGTCTTGACAGAAAACACAGGTCTCCATTTTAAAAATTTTATAACGGATTGACAGCAGGAATATTAGGTGCAAGCCTCTGTTTCTAACAAACTGATGTATTAGTGCCCACTAGGGACAGGAGCTTTATAGTTTTTGAGCGAAACCTGTTTGGAAAGTTTTATGGGGTGCAGCACATCTCAAATACCTTCACCAATGAAGTCAGAGTTATACCCAGGAACAAAAGACAAAAGACATATACTATATTCTCTAGCAGTAGGAATATTTCAAACTCAGCACACTCATTAATGAGTGGGGAAGAAAGAAGAAAAGGGGAAGAAGTCAGTATGTACATGAACACAGTATCTAAAATACCCAAGTCAACACAAGGGAATCTCTCCCCATGACTGCATACACAGACTTCACATTTATGGCTAGCAAGAACTATCCTGGTTCTGAGAAGAGTTAGCACACACTTACCTGTGGAGTTGTTATATAACTGTTCTCCAAATTTCAGGCTTGCCTGGAAGCCAACGCCATGAAGTAAGACACAAACTTGGCTGACTGTTGCTTCTCTACATATGCCCAGTATGGGAAAGATCAAAAAGAACACCAGCCAGCATTGCACATCAAGCAAGATGAGCCTAAACCCCAAAAGACAAAGAGGAGGCCTGGCAGGTCACCTCACTTCTGCCTTAAGTTAGTTTATGCTTCCTGACAGTCTGCGGGAAGCACGCGTGACAAAAGCTTTTGTCACTGAAGGCAACAACAAGACTGTCTCTTGAAAACCTATGGCGCATCCACTCGCGTAAGCAGCAGAAAGTTTCTTAAGTGACTTATGTCATTTCACCGAATGCACAGACATGCTTGCACTGTGTCAGATGAAGTCATGTTTCAGGATGCATGCTCTTACATGCGACTTCATCACAACTCACCTTGTCTCAGAGCACTTGCGAGGGCCCTAGCACTGACTGAAAATGCTAAGAAAATCATGCTCATGCTGACTTGCTTTTGTCATTGCCAGAAGTGACTCAAACTTGAAATCACTGAAGATTTTTTTTTTTTTTTAACCTATCAACTCCAAATATATTTGGAAGGGAAAAACAAGAATGTATTCACGTCCTCATCATGCAGCCAAGCATCTTTCTGGATTCTTTGCCTGAAGTGTATGCTACATCTAGACCTCTGGAGAATATCATGAAGCTGAGCATTGGCAGAAAGCACACTCAGATAATGTCTTGCCCTTTTCAAAGACGACGGACCATGTTAAGCACACGAAAGAATAAAAACACCTTGCTCCCTGCAGGTGGGACCACTATTTTAAGCATGGGTGTTGGGACAGCAAAGATTGAAAGATATTTCTGGCAGGTTCTTGAGTTATAGCATCATTCTCACACAAGTATTCTCCATGCACTAGCAAGAACCGGGGATCTTCACAGACCAGCATTTTAACGATACAGACAACAAATGTGACCCTAGTAACAACAGCTCAGAGACTTAGGCTAGTAAGTATTCCCAGAGGTAGAACTGCTCTTCTTCATGCTCAAAGAACTTGTACCACCTGCTGGGGAAATGGAGAAAGAACTTCCCCCAGCAATAAAATCATCTCTGACACACACCGATGTGAGAAAATGATTGACACAAAACTGATTGTTTAAAAGTCACTCAAGGGAAGGGTCAGTCACAGGAACATCAGAGATGAAAATCAAAAGATTAAAAGCAGACTTGGAGAAGAAATAAGCAAGGTGCACTGCAAATAAAGCTGCACATCCTTACAAGCAACAGAAGATGATGACACAGCTAAAAGTAAATCTTGCCATAAAGCCACAAGAAGAATCTTAACAATTTAAAAGGCACCAAAAAGACAGCAGTACGGTCAAAAGAGCTACTCCTCTTCTTGAGTCCAGGTCAGTGAAGCTGCTGAGAAGCACTGTCAGGAATACATCACGTTCCTCCTTGACAGGACAAACTATTCCATGGGTGTACTCTGCAGAGGTCAAAGGACTTCCAGCTAGACTGTGGATATTTTTACTATAAGCAGTGTGGACGCACCCATGACCCTGCGCTTGAATAGAGGCATTCACAACTATCACTCAGGTTTCCTTCACGTCTTCACTTACAGAGGGAGGAAAACATTCAGGATACAACAGAACTGAAGCAGACAGAGCTAAGGTGCTCCTCTCCTCAGCACATTTGCACACAGTTGAAGAACTGCCCACAGTATTGACACAGAAAAGCCTCAGTAACAGACTGGACAAACTCCAGTAGCAGCAACTGAAAGCATCCTTTACAGGATAAGGAACAAAGTTCAGAGTGATTCACTTCAATCAGTAGTTACAGACTGAGTTGGGACTACTGGCTCTTTTCACTAGAAACATTATGTCTACTACAAGTGGCACGCTCTGGTATGGAAGACAATCTGCATCAAGCTTCAATCTCATATCCAAGAGATGTATCGTCTAGTGAGCTATACCTGTGACTGTTTGTGCTGGATGGAAATCTGTTTTTGGGAAGTGCAGGAATGCTCAGTGTTCCCTGATCCGGTAGAAGATGGGCTGCCTTGCTGGGCCTGTAAAAGAAAGTTAGTGTATTGTTATATGCTCCTCAGCATGATCACTAGTGCCCATGCAGATACACTTATCTTTATTTACACGGGAGGTGCAGCCTAGCCTGGGTACCATAATTTCATGTTAAGGTTTAAGAATGCTCTAGAGATTTAGTTCAGTAAAACAAGAGAGTCAGTTTCTTTCAAGAAGCCTGGCCCAACCTGCTAAAAGACAAAGCTTTTAAAAGACTGATACAATTCATGTCAGCTGAGATTAAGCAAGGCCAAAACAAACACTTCTCACAGCAAGACTCTACTTTGTTCTTTTGCATCTATCAGATTAGCCTCTCGTAGCCTATTATTTTGATCTACACAAGATTTGGAGTCATTAAAAATCACATAATTTCATTAAACAAGCAAAGCCTGGGACCTAGAACTCTTCACAAGGAAGAGGAACTTACCAGAAAATGGTAGACTTGGTCATCAACAAACCAGGCTGCGCTTGAAACACTGTTTTTGAGCAGAAAAGCTTCAAATTCCCCATCCCTTAACTAGAAACATCCCTTAGGATTCAAATCTTTTCAGAGCTGCTCACCGAGACAAAAGTAAAACAGAGGCCACCTCCCCTCTGTGCCAGCTGCTCATTCTCTAGCCGCTGTTTCGCCAGCATCACCGACATCAGCGTTGGCAGAGCAGAGTGTTCCTCCTGCGGTTCCTTTGCTGTGCTGCCGTCTACCCCATACAGCGGCTGCTCCACTCGCCGCTGTAACACAGTCAAAAAAAATACAATGAACTTTTTTTTTTTTTTTAAGTGATTCTCTGACTCTGCCAAAACTGTTGTCAGTGAAGCAGCAGCTCAGGAATGGGCAGGAGGCATGGTGAGGATCTGATAACTCAAACAGGACTCCTGGAGCGATTGTTCCAATGGCAGACATCAAAAGTAGATGAAGTTAACAATTAAAGTAACAAATGAACACACAGGACAGAATTCCTTGTCAGTTAACACACACCCTTCCTTTGCAAACACATGTGTTTCAGAGCCAATGGGACAAAATAGGTTGTAGATCCAAAAACCCTAGTGCATTGTGATTTTGGTCAATGCATTAAAAAAAATATCAAGTAGTGTAATTTTGAAGGACTCATTTTAAAACAGCCAATGTCTCGATACATTCATCATTCTGGTGAAATAAACCGAGTCAGAACTGCTAAATGTCAGCAACCTAACCACGTCTAGGACCCAGACGTCACAGCAAGCTCACTTCTGTCATTATAGCTGGGACCAATCTCCTGCAAGATAAGCAAAGTACTAATGCGTTTCCAAAATCTTTTAAAGATGCATTACATCTCTTAAAGGCCAGCTCTTTTTTCCTGCAGTATACTCATTTTCCAACTGTGATACAGGAACTGGGTTCAATAAGAACAAGAATCATCTGAGCTACATTGATTACAGCACTCAGAATCCCATTGCCCTCGCTTTAAAAGCCAGCCCATCACTGCTAAAACTTGGCAGTCTGGGTAATAACCATCTAAGTCCTTCCAAGCTGTAACTCCGGGCCAGGCATATGCCACATAGAAAGTAAACAGTCAGGTCAGGCTTCAGTTTTTTCTTAAAAACCTAAATTGCAACCTGAAGCATATTTTCTGGCTAACATTACAAATGTCAAGAGTGTGCTTTCTTCCCCAAAAGAATGCTTGTATATGACAGCGACCTTGCAAGAGTCTGAAGACCTGCAGATCATTCTGATCAAAGGAGAAGCAAGGCAATTCAAAGCAGTCAAGAGATTTGAAGACAAGAAGTAACATCCTGAAGCCATTACAATTCCTCTGCAAGTTCTGATTGCAGAAAATTTCCAGTACAGTATAGATTAACTCACAGGTTTGGAGGAGGTTTGTGTCACTGTGAAAGACATTTTAACACTCTGCTCTCTTCCTGGACCATACTGACATCTGTAATGGGCAAGATACTCAATCTTCTCCAATTTTCACTCATTCCCCCATTTTTGGGGAGTTAGCTCAAACCATTGATATTCAGTTTGTAAGAAGAGGACAGATCTTGCAAACGCACATAATAGTTTGTTGTGAATAAGCAAACATTACAGGTTTAGCTGCAAGAGTAAAGAACAGAAGATAAGAAACACAAAGAGCACCTGTGTAAGGAGACAAACTGACCTAGCTGAAACTAACTAATATCAGTATTCACCATGTGAGAAATACTCTTTTCAAACTTTTACCTACTTAATACATACAAGTGCAGAAGAAGAAAACCAAAGGAAGAATCCACTTGTCCCATTATAAACACCTGTAGGGTACCTCATCTGCTGGAATAAAGAATGTCCCTAATACCTCATGCGTCTACAACATTCAGAGATGGTACTTCTTTCATTAACTTCTCCTTAAAGAGATGTACTAGTGAATTAATATAAGATAGAAGGAAGGGTCATTCAATTAACAAGATATATTTTAATTTTTATAAACATAAAAAATATCAAGAAGCATATGTGAAGCTGTCTCTTAAAGCAGCATTACAAAGCTTCCAAAATCTAGCAACACATATTCAATTCCAAGCAGAGCATTCAGTGTTGGGATTTAGTTCAGTACACATTCGTGAACTGTGCAAAGGTCTCTGCAGAATCATGTAATCGGTAAAGACTTTGCATTTGGTTTTCGGAATACTAACCTTTCCCACAATACTCCATACTTCTGTGACACTCAACAAATGCTGAAAATTTTTAAAGAGGGGCCCAGGCATTGGTCAAAACCAGAGATCAGACACCAGCGCCTCTGAATATTGCTTTGCTAGTTGAAAGAAATTTCTTTAGCTCCTCTCTGCTAAAATGGCTTAAAAATACTGGTTATTTCTTCACATTCGTATCTTGCAGAAATGCTGCGACAGCAAAATGGAATTACGTAACAAACAAAAAAAAGGCAACAGATGTGCATTTATACACATTTCTTTGCAAGCTTTTGTGAATGCTCCTTACAAGTCACATGCATGTAAACAGAAGTAAAAGACCTTCCCAATATCATTATGGTATGCATGTTTTTCAGTATACCCAAAGGGTCCAATCAAGATCAGAGTATCATTGTACTCGTGCTATAAAAACACACAACACACCCAACTCGGTGGAGAAGTTCATGAGCTACAATGGAATACAAGATAGTCAGTATGTCCTTTTATTAAGGACAGCGATCTATCTGTAACCACACAGCATGCTAAAAACATTCATCTTGCATGCTTTAAGCTCAGATATTCATATCAGTTACAACTGGACTAGCCACTGTTACAGCATCCTAGACATCTGGCTTTGCTGCCTGAACCCAGAAAAAAAACAAACCCAAACAAAAAACACAACCAAAAAAACCCACAAAACCGAATAAGCCAAATCACTCACCAAGAGACACTTCCTTTTTCTCTTCAGAACCTGTTATTACCCATCTGAAGTACGGCCACCAATCTAATCAATGCCATGCCACTAGCTCTGTCCCCAGGGAGAACACTTACCGGCAAGGGGTTGGATAAGGAATGCTGCGGTGACGACCTGGCTACAGGCGGCACGCTTCTACCGGGACTGGTTCCTGGGCCACTTCCCCCAGCAAACTGGCCAAAGGAACAGATTTGATCATCAGTAATTCCACAGAGATATTATATTTAAGCAAATTTAACAGACAGAAGAAACACATTAATCTTAAAAATGAAGCCTTACAGGCTCCAGGGACGCATTCAAACAAACTGAAGTTGAGCTAAGAGGAAAACCTTAAAATTTCATGCACTGTTTTCAAAAGCAACACCAAAAGTAAGTACTTCATACAAACATTCACATGTGCACCAAGTACATCTTTCATTTTAACACAAAAAGATATAAACCTTGGATACAGATCAACTATTTACTGGAAAGAATTAGGAAGACTATTCCCTATGAGGAGACGTGTCTAACTATGCACCACAGAAGTGGTAAGAAATGTACACCTTCACTGAAGCACCTGTGCCAGTCACTGTTAAAGACAGGATGGGTAAGCAGCTGGGCAACTGGTCTAGTTGGTATACAAATTCATACGTTCCTGCACCACACAGTGTACCACACAAAAAAAACTTGAGCCAGGAAAAAAGTAAGCACTAATAAGCACTTAATTTCTGACTCTAAGTTACTCAGTAAATAAAGAGCAAACTTAAGAGAAAAGCTAGAGCTCTGGATTGCACAGACCTAGAAGAACTTCAGGGACTATACAATAAGAAGAATATTGATTATTAGATTGTCCATCGCTGTTTTGGGAGGGGCCTCCATCTCTTCTGTGGTGCCAGTCTTCCATGGCAAGCTTTTCTAAAGAGGGAACCCTGTAAACAACTTCCTACTCAAATCAGTGGGACTTTGCAGGTAGGTTCTTTTGCAGCACTGCACCTGTATCAAAATAGGTTCACACACTAGGAGATACCCTCATATGAGATCCAGGTTCCAACAGAAGTCAACCTCCAACACACACTTATGTGGCTGCTCTTTTTAAAAGAGCAGCAAAAAATTGCTTTATGAACTGTTCAAAGAAATGTTAATTTAAAAAACCACTTCCAAAACTCTCATATCCTCTACCTAATCGGATTTGAGCATATCAGGTAAATATCGTCAATTAATGACTCCAGGCTATTATTTATCATGATGGACCAAGTAACAGAAGTCACATTACAGACTTCCATCGACAGATTTTGCACAATGTGAATTCAAGCAGATATCTCAAGTAATATAAAGATGCTTACCTCAAAATAATCGCTAATTTTATGTCCTCTAGGAGTGCCTTTTCCTAAAAAGGAAAACAAAGGATGAAAATAAGAGCTGATTATTTTTAAGTGCAGAAGGTATGATGCCATTCTGAAAAACTACTCCTATATTTTGACACTCCTTTCCCTGTAGAAAGGTGCAACACCTATGACAACAAAAGCTTCTGCACAACAAAAGACTGCCCCAGGGTTACAGCTCTTGTGCTGTTGTTGGGAGGGTTTACAGTTGACAATTCAATTAACTCTCAATTCCAAACATGTCAAATCCAATCAAACAGTATTTGCACTTGCTAAAGTACTTAGAAAACACTAAATGTCATTGAATGTTGCATAGTTCTCCAAAATTTCCTTCAAGATAAGGACAGAGCAAAGGGTACTTTTACTCCTCTGCCATCAGGTAAATTACTGCATATCAGATCTCTCAAGCATTCCTATAAGAGTTAAAGAGATAATTAGCAGTGGCTTAATACCAGCTTGTTAAAACTTAACTCTTTTCTCTTATTGTAATATTATCAAAGCAGTTCTGTCAACACAATCCTCGTTACTTTCTTGTTGAAAAAATGAAAGAAATGGAAAACTGCCCCTATGCACGTTTGCTAGAAAATCTGAACTTGGGCTTGAACACGCTGGGTTTTTCGTAGTACTCTGAGACAGTACCGACTGCTTTATACTTGAGCACAGTTTGTTCTCTATTTGTTATGGTGAGAACTTACTCTAACAAGGCAGGCATACGTCTCAAAAAGCAAGGAAGAAAGTACAGCCTGTATTTTGAAGTCTGGCTGCTGTATATGTAGTGACGTGGAACCAAAACAACACTTCAGAGAAGCCATACTAAGCCTTTGGGCAGTCTGTCCCATAAAAATGCAATAGTTTGTGCGAATAAGCTGAAGATTAGTATTTTCCTGCCAATGAGGATAACAAGGCTCCCAGAAGAGAACTACACCATCATGGAGTAGTTTATAACAAGCTGCCTGACACACCCTTGAGAAGAGCCATTAGTTTCCTAGGACACTGACTGTGCAAAACGTGCACAAATTACCAACCGTCCTGCAGCAGGGTCAGAAGAATGAATTACCTTGACTGGTCTCATATGCTTCTGCTTTCCTTTTTCTATTCCGCTGGTCATTCTGTTTTTTCTCAGGAGTCTGTCAAACAATACTTCAAAATTAACATTTCTGCAGTTATTACAAGATTTAAAGAAAATGCCAAAACACAATAATCTGCTCCATATCCCCAGTGGCCATTTCACTTCTCTGGTGCATTCGTTTCTACCGCTGGTACTTAAAGAAACAACTGCTCTCAAATAGCTGCTACCTTCTGATGTATGTGCTGCAGAAAGGAGAACATGGTTAGGAGTGAGGTTAATTTTTTTTTTCTATTTCAGCTGCAGCAAGCCAGCCTCTACTGATCAGTTACCTCATATGGTTAGCAGAACAAGTTCAAACACTTGTAAAAACCTATGTAAACCATTTCACAGCAATCACAGTACTGGTACAAGAGGAGTAATGACAAGAGGTTTGAGTACAGACATCCAAATTTGCAGTCCAGTGGCTACTCACAGTCTACCAGGACAGTTCATCTTGCCTGCAGCTAATGGTTCTTCCCAAAGCCCTTTGCAGATGGCTACAAAAACTTTCCTGTCCACTGGTGCACAACTGCAAACTTACAAAAAACAAGGCAGAGCTCCCCAAAATGGCAGCCAGGAGAAAGCTGCCACAGATGCAGCAATTCATCTGCACATATCTCTCATTAAAGTAAAGGGTCAGTTGCATCTGCCATTTCCTGAGCAACCAGAGACCTGAGGGGCAGGTTGTCAGTGGACAGCAATATATTTATGCACAGGCACAATACAGAGCACGGGTGGCAGCCTCCAGAAGCGTCAGGCCTGTCTGTCTGTACAAGGCGAGCAAACCTAGAGATGCGAAGGTGGAGAAGACCCTGGCTCCGTGCTTTCCCTGGCACCAGGGTCACTTACGTAGCCAAACCTGCTGAAAACATTAGGAAGCACTGCACTAGAAGCAGCTTACTGAGGTTGCTGGAAAGAAAGATACCTTGTCATTTCCATCACCAACATCATTTTAAAACCATCTCTTATTCCAAAGGGTCCCAAATAATTTCCAAGCTATATGCTTTACAATCGCTGCAGCCACCACTAAACTATAGCCTGGGGGCAGGAAGAAAAAACCACAGTGTGCAAAACACAACTCTGGGGGAGGGAAAACGATGGCCAGAAAGTTTGTGGTAAACCTAAGTTTCATGCTCTTTGGAAACCAAAGTCCAAAGTACCCTGTTTAAAGATCTCTGCCAAAAGACTTGCACACAGTAAGCACAGAAATCAATCTACCTCCTTTAATAGGATAAAAAGGATAAAGCTGACACAGCCAGACTCTAAACCTGGCTGTGTCCCCAGCGGATGCTGGACATCTACAGTCCCATGTTACCAGCTGGGCAGTCACCGACATGTCATTGTTTTGGTAAGAGGATGAAGGGGATGTTAAGACAAAGGTGGCTATTGTGTCTGCAAAGCACTTTTTAGAATGAGGGGACTGAAAACTCCACAACTATCTAGAGACTTGCTGTACCAGCTCCTGTATGTGTAAAAGTCAGTGACATAACCTCCTCACTGTGTAGTGAAGAGCAACTCATGAACAGCGTTGGCGTGACTGTTAACACCACAGGCTCCATTACAGCCTCCATGGAACTGTAACCATATTAATGAGATTCAGTTTAAGTTGTTTTTCCATTCAAGTACTTACATAACAAAAATTACACATAACATTATCTGTTACAGACTGAAAAAGCAAGGAATGGTAGTTTTGACTATGTCAGCTTGGCCAATTCAAATCACTCCACAGAAGTTCATAAAAAAACCCAAGTAAAATGAGAACAAATACTCAGTTTTTCACTATTAACTATACTTACTTGTACAGAGTTTAAGATACTGCATTCTCAAAACACTTAGCTTCACTAGACACCTCATATCAGTACTGTCATGTAATAGAGGGAAATGTGATCCAAAACTTACCTGATAACCGTGTGGAAAGTTCTTTAAATGCATAAGCAAATGCATTTGAGATTTTGCTTTATTAATGTGGAATTTTAAAGTAAAAATGTAACTCTACAATTCATTTTGCTGCTTTAGCAAGTGTTTTGAAATAGTTAATCCTAAAGCAGTGAGATTAAACAGGGACAAAGCATCAATTTTCACCTCCCCACACTTCCACAGAGCAATTCATAAAAATGCTCCGCTTTGTACAGACTTCTGCAAATTTGAGTATTTGATAGGTAAGGCAAACTTTTCCATTAGCGCTCTTTGGCTTTTTATTTGGCCAAAATTGTATCCAAAACCAGCAAATAAATCACAACGCAGCTGAAAATTTCATATGCTGAGCTTTATGAATGTTGTGTTTTTGGGGTTGGGTAAAATCTGCCTGCTATGGTGGGAAGCTTGAAAGGACAACTGTTTCACCGCATGGTCCAAAGACTGTAGGGATAAGACTAAATACTTCCACTAGTCCCTTTCACCCCCAAACCAAAGAACACTGTCACTCACTCTCACACAATTCCTTCTATGTTTTGAGTTCAGTCATGTCCACCTTAAACCCGATTACTATGAGGATTTGTGCCTGCTTACCTCCAATTCTTTATCACTCAGGGAACCCACGCTGCACAAGCTCTGGTTGGAAGACTCACTGTTTAATGGACCCTAGTGAAAAACAAGCAAAGACTGTTAGAAACAACTTCCATACAAGGCAGATACGTTCTATCAAACATTGCATCTCTGGGCTAACTACGCTGCTCTATGTCACATGGATAAAGCAGCAACACAGGTCAAATACCTAGACACATGATGGGGCGCTAAAAAACTTGAGAAGTCATTTGGAGCAAGATGAAGCTGGACTACCAGTTGGATAGTCTTTTCTCAGTATACTGATCCAGCCTTTGCAATGGTATTTCTGCATCAGTTTATATCCTAACTGCTCTATTTAACCACAGCCAAGGCAGTATTCGTAAAAGTCTAAGACAACTGGTTTGAGAAACAAAACTTCTGATTTGTTGAGTAGCAGTAGTTCCAAGCTCAGCTCTTCAGGCAAGCATCTGCTTGACCTGGGCTAAGAATTCAGAGGCATCTTCCATCTGGCCAGGCAGCTATTACTGTTATCAGATGCTGGCAGTACCACTGATTTTTTTTTTTTAAATGTGTATTTTTTTAATGCTTTTTTTAACACTAAGAAAGTGAACAAGTGAAAGTTGTGTCAACAGCAGTACAAATGGCATCCATAAGACAATCTCTCCCACTAGGCTATTTTATGGAACCATGGCTGACCTGCCAACAGAACAGTTGCTCCTACCAAGCTAAAGCACAAATTCAAGAGGCTGGAATGGAGTTACCAAAATAGCATCCAGGTACCTACAAAAGTCTGCCTGCACCTTTGCAGGCTCTACAGGATACACATCTGCATTTTTACGTGTCCAAGCAGTTTTGAAAATTATTTTTTTAAAATCTATACTAAACCTGGTTTTAAAAGGAAAGAAAAGTGAATCATGCAAAGTCACTGTGTTTTAGCCTAGTGCTCTGACACAAAAGTATCCTCCTACAGATCTAACTTAAGAAATCTAGACAAATTTGACAAAGATATAAAAACAAAATTCACAATTACTGATGGAATGTATTAACAGGAAGAATGACATGATAAAGCCACCACTCCACTAATAACTTGTGAGCATCTTTTCCCAAAGATTCAATCTATTTTAGCATTCTTATTTTTGCAGTAACCACTTCCCACCCATCAATCTTTCCTCAAGGCAAAGCCACTTATCATCATATACTTGAGCAGAACACTTATAGGAGAGGTGGGGGAGATGCCTTAACACCACAGAGAAATCCCACAGTAGATTATTTTTGGGGGTAGCAGTTCTCCCCCATTTATAAGACAAACATGACCATCAAATTAAACCTGTGACACAACCTAGCTATTACTAACCCCAACTTCCAAGCAGGCATCCACAGAAAGTAAAAGTTCTGTTTACCTTCTGTATTACACTGTGAATGTTAACTACCAATCTGTTTCTCCTAAAAGGACATGCTCAGTTGCTTCCACAAAAAAAATAACAACACTTGAACAGCTCGAGAAGTCACACATTTAGGATTCCCTTTTAAAAGCAAATTACTTTAAGAAAAAATGGCAGATGATATTTCTTAAGCCACACCATTACCCCTTCAACTCATCACACAAATAGCTCAAGATCAGAAAGATATTTTACCTCTTCAGCAATACAAAAGCTTAAAATGTAGTTGCTTTTTAGACGAAGAAGCAAGCTCCCCACCACCCAGTGCGATGGCTCACAAATCTTATAGGTGCAACTCTTGGTTATGCGAGGGATTTATTCCTTGGCGAACAGGATTTAAGAGAAGTGCCAACACTAGCCTTAGCTACATGCACATGAAGGCCTCATTGACAAAAAAAAAAAAAAAGTAATATCCTATGGCAAGTGGCAACAGAAAGTTAATCTCTTCACCCATGTAAAAAGCTTGTTTATAAACTGCACAAATGCTCTCCTCTAAAATCCTTCACTTCCTCTCATGCACTCAAACCCCAGCAGCACGTCCAAGACACCAACCTTCTGTGCAAGCGTGAAAGCTTTATTAGGTGCAGGAGCATCTCAACATATCAGCATTTGCTGGTCTCAGATGGACAGGCTTGGGTTCTGAGATGATGAAGACGAAAGTGAAAGTTGTCTCCACATTTGCTTAAATCTCACTGCCTCCATTTTGCACATGGATAGCAAATGACAGGAACAGCTGCTCCCAAAATGCCACGTTTGAGCTTTTCAGGAACACTGTGGTTGAAAGGGTACATCAGCGGCTTATGAAGGGTCAATGTTTCAGCAATGGACTTGTATTCTAGGGTTGCCTGGAGAAATACACTGATAAGGCTGTCCATCGTAGAAATGATCGTAAGATTTCTTTCAGAAATACAAATTTATCCTCTCCAGTACAAAAAATCCACTCGGTTTGCATCCAAATGTAAAGGTCTGGATTGTAAGCAGCTGGAAAAATGCCCGATACAAAACCCACAATGTTTTTCTCACTTCCAGTACCACAACTACCTGTACCGACTATTTTGTGTGGGAAATTTACAGCTCTAGCTGTTGGAATCAAACCCATTTTTTGCATCAATAAAAGAGCAGTTCAGTTCTCATCACAGATTCTTGAAGAACACAAACCCTATTTTCCTTTTACTTTAAAACTTCCTCTAGAAACTACACTGACAAAATCATAAAATTGAACTCAACGCAGTAATAGAAAGGGTGAAAAGAACTAACTACTTAGTTTTGGAACCAGAAAAGAACAGCTTGTCAGATGTCTCTAAGTATCCAGCAAGTTCACTGTCATGTGTATTGATACTGTGAACAAATGCAGAATTAATTCTTTGTAGGCATTTCCACTGCATGAGCGTTCCTCTCTCTTGATGATCTTCTAGAGGGCCTTCCACTGATACTTTTCTTACAGTAAAGGATTAGGCCTATCTCACAGGCAAAGAGGCGAAGCATCTTGTTCATGCCAAAGCTGGCAAAAAAGTCTTGTTTTGAGGTATTCTGGCTATAGAAACACAAATTGTTCATTAGAACATGCTGTACTCGAAGCAATAAAGATGCAATACCTAGGATGTTTAAGGAACGTGGCCTAGTCCTCAGCTGCACCTCTTCCCATGTAGTTATGCCAGAGAAAGAAAAAGCAAGTTTTCCTCATCATCCAGCTAAATACCTAGTTTCACACATAACCTCACGTTATCAACTGCTTATAGCAACAGGTTTAGACAATGGATATGAGAAACTATACATCTGAGCATCTCCCCCTCAACTACCAGTCAGTGAGTGTGTGTATAAAAAAAACCTTCAAATTTATGTTTTATCATTCCTGACTGTTTATATTTAACTTGGCCACTGACATTGGATAAATGGTCAGTACTTAATTTAGCATACCATTTTAAGTGGTCATGACACAAAAGGAATTAAAGGAACAAACCTGAATTTGGAGGGGGAGGCGGGGGGAAGTAAGCAATGGCAAAGAATACCAACATCAGAATATTGCTGGCGAAGTAGCAGTAGGGAATAATAAACATGCAATAGTTTACACAGGAAGGGCTTATAAATTTTGTTCCTGAAGAAGTCATCTGCACTGGCATCTGGCTTTTCCAGCATAGACTACTCTGGGATAATACTGCACTTCTCTGATATCACTTACAGCCCACTCATCCACTGTACCCTGTCAAGAGAATTGGTGATGGGGCTCAGCAAAAATTCAAAATACGTGGGTCATCTGAAATAAGCTAATAGTTTCTATAGTGTTTACCCAAATGACAAGCACAAGAACAGCACACACTTCCTCCTCCGCAAGGAATTTTTTTCTGAGATAAGCTGGCATGCTCTTTTCCCTTGTGATTCACCTATCAACTGCTGCTTCTAAGTCTGTGACCTACCTATGCACAACAAAACCTCCATGTTGAGAAGTGGATGCAACAGTAGCAGGTGCTTTCAAGACTCCTACTCAAAGGCAAGAATTTAAAATCTGTCCATTCACACAAGCTGGTTAGTCATGTCTCCCTTTACAAGAGCCCTGGAAAGGCCACAAATGAGGCACAGTGGCTGAAGTTTCAGTAGAAACAACTTAGCCCCGTAACAGCTCCCATCGTCTCTTCCATAACAAAGCTAGCCTGACTCAGACCACCCTTACCTATCTCCTCTTCAAGTCTGTCTACTGCCTCGCTTAACTTGTGCATTTCCTCAGCCTCTCCAAGCTCCCCAAAATGACCCCTCAGGCCTGTCCGCAACTCTTTTATGTTGGGCAGTCTCCATTTTGTGCTCTCCAACTTCTCATATTGAAAGAGAGCTCTAGGAATTCAAGCTACCTGGCCAGAGTCTCCAATGTGGACTTAGAGCAACATGCATTGCAAAATTCTCTTGCTACCTTAATGGCGGAGACATGCTTCATTACCTTAAGCTGAGGTAACCAGAGTTCTTCTGAATTCTGTAGCAAATCAAGAGATTTCAAAGGGAAAAAGTCAATCCTTAGTTCCACTAAAAGTTAGTGGTGACTCCACAGAGGCTTACACCAAAGTGAAATGGTTGAATGGTTTTCCAGTTACTCTGGTCCAGTGCTACTGTATAAGACAGGTTTAATTAACATATTCTTATCTTATTTCAAGTATCACATAAGTATGAGAATTATAGCCTGCTTCTTAACTGGGCTTTTAGAAAAGCTTGGTATTATAGCCAAAAATGAAATCCCCAAATCACCTAGGTCTTTTTGCCATGAGAAGGTAATCTACTATCAGATGTTCACAGGTAACCTCCTCTATATCAGATGGGTAAGCAGATCTGCAACAGGATTTGCTTGGCTTCCATTATGCCTCAAGAGTTCTCTCAGGTTGAAAAAACAGTACTTTTATTTTACTGACAGCAAACTGGACAGAAGGGTCACACAGTTCCAGGACAGAAATAGAACTGAGGTCTGGCAATTATTTCTGGGCTCTAGTAGCCAGACAACACATTTGAAATAAGTAATGTTGCACACAGAAGCAGCCAAACAATTTTCAAGTATCTGGCATAAAGTTCTAGCACATTCTATGGCAGCTAATAAATTCAATTCTAAGTTTCAAAACTCTTAGTAACTAGTTTTTCTGGTGGCATGTGACACCTGTTAAGGACTACCGCTATGCAGCACCACTTCCCTCTAAGGAAGACATGATTATTCTCAAACACAAATTCTCAAATAGGTAACTTTGCTGCTAAAAATGTTGCTAAGTAGACCACACAACTGGTTTTACTGAACTGATCAAGACTGCCAGAGTGACAGACGAAGGGTAAAAAGCAAAATAATCCAAGTAAATGCTGTTCTTTTTTACGAGCAATTCTCTTTTTGGAGGCAGATGTTCTGCGGCCTAAGTGACACTCTTCAGGTTATTTTCATTTCCTTCTTCGTGATACCTCAAAGAGGCAGAAAGGGAGCAGCAGCTACCACCAAGACCAATACTTCTTCAGTTCTAGCACAGTCATCTGGATGACAGAGATGATGACAGAGAAGGTTACTCTCTCTAGAAATACTTCACCCTTTTTAGTTTAGCTATAATAAAGTGGCACACACAACTTAGTTTGAAGATCTCTGAAAAGACCAAACTTGTCAAAGATATGCGTGCGGCTGTGATGATCCACCCTCGTTAAGCCTGAGACAAGCCATATGCAAACAGAGATTCACTCATCACAATTACCTATTCCAATTCTTATCCAGGAAAAGTCTGTGGAAATGACACAAATCCTTTGGAGTTAACCTGCCCAATATCTTAAAGGCAGCACCCAGACAGGGGGAAGGGAGGCAGAAGATGAGAACAGACAAAATTAAACAATGTTATCTAGAGAAGCAAACTACATTTTGTCTTCTGTACCTACTGACCCAAGGAAGATGTCCGAGATTACGAGTCAGAATAATGCCTCAACTGAATGCGCTTAGATTTCCCTTAGTAAGTAAACATAAACAGGAGCTAAATAAGCAGGAATACTGGTAGGTGTCAGATAGTCATGTGTTAATTCGAGGACTTGCTTTGCAGATTTGGGGAAGAATGGCACTTTACCATATGGCAAGAATAGACATCTAAAGCATCACTGGCTTTTTGAAGCTATCTAGTGACCTGGATGAACCACACGAGTATAACAGTTGCCTGGAAACATTCCTTGCTCATAAATTTAATTCCATGTATTAACTCCAAGCTTCTAGAGAAATATATTCTCCCGCTACTAAGTGAGATAATTCATCACAGACTTGCAACAGAATTTTGAGGCATTTGGGACTGCAAATGACCTCGGTCACTGGGTTGTGCCTTCAGCTACCACAGGAGGTGACAGCACACAGCTGTTTCCAAAACAGTTTAGGATTTCTGTCCTCTACTACTGTTACTGGAAAGCTCTTCCAGAATCCCATGACTCTGATGGCTAGAAGCTTTTTTCTAGTTTCCAGCCTAAAAATTTATTGTAGATCAGCTTAGTCTTACTCATTTCTCAGAAACATGTACAGTTCTTTACTTGCAAACATGGAGGGAAAGTGGGCTTTAAAGCTGCAGTTTTATTAAGGATGTAAACTAGTGCATTAGATTTATGCAGGTCCAAAATATACCCTGTATTTTTAAACATTAAGGAAACCTAACCAAACACACTAAGTGATACACCCAGTCACTGGAAGGCAGGAAGCTCAGTTACAACTGCCTGCTGCCTTCACCCAATAGGAGAGCATCTAAGATGACATTTCTTCCTTTTATGCAATAAACAGCAACAGAATACCTTCTATCCCAGGAGGATGTGCCAGTCCCGGTCCCACTAGATGGCACTAACTTACCCTATGTAGCTAGCCTTCCTTAAACATTTAATTGGAGAGAGCTAAAAATCTTAGTTGAATCATACAAATTGTATCACAGCTTTCCCAATATATTCCCTTTAAGACAATGACCTACCAATGCCAGTGCGGAGCATGACGGACGGAGACTTGGGGGGGTAGGGAGGGAATTTGAAGCACCAACCTGGGAGGGAATGTAGTATCTGAGATTAATATTGCAACCAAGATTTGCTGCAACATAGTAGAGTCATGCTAATTCATATCAATGGTTGGCTGATCTATTGCAAATTAGCAAGTATGCAAGTAAATAAATATATATTGTTTGAAATAAGTGTGATGCACTTTAACAGTTTACTGACTAGTACAAAGTAAAACACTATACTGCATAACAAAAGGTAAAAATAAAACTCAGTAACAGAACAGCTTTGTTCAAAGCAAAGCCTCCAAGAAATGAGGCATTTTTACTTGTATCTGCTTTAGAAACAAAAATGAGTTTTCAATATTCACCCATACAGAGAAAGGGCGTGTACTTTCTGCTCCAAATGTATTGAAAACGTAATTAAGACTTGCTCTCCTGTATCTCTTAAAGGTTATTCCTTTAAAAGGAATAGTTCCTAACATTCCTTGTGAGCACTGAGTATGTTGGCACTGTTTTAAAGCAACGACAGCATCTATGCTTCTAAGTCTCAGCTATTCTAGAAAGTTGTTTGGCTTTATCTCGACTGGTACAGCTAAAGATGTTAAAGTGACATACACGGGGAGAAGAGGCAAGAAACAGATGAAAAAGTACATAAAAAGTGGTAATGTTGTATGAAACAAGTCTTTCAAGATCATAAATCCTAGCATAAAAGTTTATGATATGTAATGTAAAAGTCTTAAGATTAAAAAAAGCTTAAGAGGGGGTGAAAAGATCAAAAAACACCCACACTCTTACTTCAGTAACTGAAATTGTCACCCCTTAACAACTTCAAGTGTTAAGTCTTCCTCACTACACTACCTTACAGCTGAACATTTTCCTTACTCAACGCTCCATTCCAAGACTTAACCTTGCTTTGAGTCCTGGCTGAAGTACAGATCAGAGAGAAAAGTATGAACTCAAACTAAACCCTTTTCAAGTTCCGATTGGCTTTGAATTTTTCTAAGAAATACAGCATGTACAAAGTTTCTTCTCAAAATAATTCCAAGAGGCTTCTGAAAATTATCTAGCAATGATATGTTGTTTTACCATCTACCTTGATGTTGTCCAAAACTCAGTATCTTCCTTGAAAGTAAACTCCTTATCACTGACCTAGTTTCAGATGAGTTCTGCCACCATTTCATTGCTCAGAGAGACTATCAATTTAACACTACCAACATCTGGAGAACTAACAGTTTAATGCTAGTATATCAAGCAACCACACAAAGATTTAAGTGCCTCACTCAAGAAACGCAGCTGCTGAACAGTTACGAAGTTGTACGTGAGGACAAAGATGGGATTTTACTAGCAGGTTGTGGATCACAGATATAGGAGAGCTTACCTTCAAATACTTTTTGTGTGTGTGTTCTATGCGACCGAGTACACAATTTTAGCACACTGCATCCACAAAGAACTGAACAAATTCCTGAGTATATTAAGCCTGGTTACATGTTGTATCAAACACAGTAAACTTGAAACTGGATCTAACAAGTTGCCAAATTCAGTTCTCAAATGCGTTCTTGGAGAAAGGAAGAGACAGACGAGATTCCCACTTCCAAAGACAAAGTTGTCACCGTTTTTTTGGGGGCATATATGCTGCCTTAAGATGGAGCAACTCTCAAGAAATTAATTGGAACCCAAAATCTTCTGTATAGCAAAACATCTGCTCATAGAGATCCCATTTTCATTCCTCTTAAACATAACTGCAAGCAAATTAGTGGTCAAAACACAACTATTGATCCAAAACTGCTAGCAAAGCAAAACTATAATGTAGAAATTAAAAAACCAAAGTGCAGCGCAGGATGGATAAGCAGTCATGCCTGTTACCAAAGGTACTTATACTCACCTTAGCAACCCCGACTCCAGTGAACCTGGCCTCCAGTAGTTCCTGCCTTCGTGGGTCCAGGCTATGCAATTCTTCCATCATTTCTGCTGCTATGGGAGAAGAACACTCAGATTATGCAATGCAAGGAAAGGAGAGGGATTTAATATTCTGTGCCACTGATGAGACTCAAAAGTCCCTGTTTTGCAGCATAACCATGTAGAAAGCATTTTATTGAAAGAGAAATGCAAGATTACCATGCAATAACAACATGATTTTGCCACCATATTATTGTACTTAAACCATAACCCTGCTGGAGAGTTTCCTTTTCTATCTGTTGTACCAGCCATTTCAAGATCTCTAAATCCAAGAAACCAATTATGCCACATTCTCCCACTGGATGCTTTATTAAAAGGAAAACATGGGACCTGAGTGTTATGACTAAAAGCTTCAGAGCTTTTCATCTGTGCTGCATGACTAGGAGAAAAAAAAGCAACATTCTTTACCCCATAATTTATTTTTGGCCAATCCTGGAAATACTAGATCTCCCCGAACTCCAGATTTCACTGACAACAGCTTTGGTTCTTCCAAGCACAGAAAAGGATTATAAGAAGGAAATAACACTCGTTTAAACCTTTTACTGTATGGAGTAAAGCATCAGATACCTCCAGCATAACAGCTGCTTCTATATACTGGATGTACCTGGGGTATCTCTTCGCAATCCAACACAACGGATGCCATTATTTGAAGGGTTAAAAAAAAAAAAAAAGCAAAGCATAGTTGTAAACAGGTAAAAAAATCAGGAGATACACAATTCGAATACTGAACTGCGAAAAAATGGGACAAATTTCAATGTTCATTATAACTGTGAATCACATCTTCCCAACCGCACCAATCAAGTTCATTTCCAGAAATGTCTGTTCCAGTTTCATTTTCTGGACTAAGGTAGAAAAAAAAGAGTCAGAAGATAAAGATTTGCTGTATAAAGAGCATATGCAATGAGGAAAGTTCTTGAAGGGCAGCAAGTGCCCTCTAGAATAGGCAGTATACAATTGTTCCTTTTATTAACTGTCCATTTTGTCCCTGCCATTTCCTCCAAACGCTGCAGATCCAAGTTACAGGGGGCAAAGTGAATCCATCCGGGGGCATTTACAACTACTCTCCCAAATCACTAACAAGCCTCAAAAACTAATGGGATACTAGATGTGGCTATAAGAGAGCCCTATTTCTCCTATAGGCTTTAAAACCCCAACAAAGCTATCAGCCTAGTTTTCAAAACAGGAAATCTGTGCACCGAGGAAAATGACAGACAAGCCATGAACGCAAAGATGTTAAACTACTCCCGGGTCTCTCCCCCATTACCGGGCACAGGGCGTCCATCCGGGAGGGGACTGCATCCCCACCCTGGGATGCCGGTCTGGGGATGGGACTACCACAAGTTCCCGAGCCTTTTGCCCCCCACCACCCCACCACAGGGCCGAGCTCCCTCCCGGGGCCTGGGACTACCCTGGACACCCCCCCACCCCCAATCCCTCCCAGCAGGGGATGGCATTCCCTCCCTCCCCTCCCCGACTCCTTTCCAGGGTGATTTTCAGCACCTCTCTCACACCCTCCCTCCCCACTCGGGAAACAGAGGCAGGCGTTTGAAAATAAGCCGGTGAGTGAGCAGCCTTGCCCCGCTGCCAGCTGCTGCACCGCCTCGGCCTGCCTCCTCCTCCTCCTCCTCCCCGGCACCCCAGGCAGCACCGCCTCAACTCCCAGGCCGGGGATTCACAGGCCGTGCCCACCCCTTCACCTCCCCCGCCGGCCCGCAGCCTCCGCGCTCCCCGGGGCCGGGCCGACCCCCCCACACACACCCCCGCCCCGCTCTTACCCCCCCCCACCCCCGTCTCCCCGG
>JAVJGG010000082.1:41868228-41929710 GCA_035590195.1 Aviceda cuculoides | reverse complement strand
GGGGGGAATAAAAAAAAAAAAAAAAAAAAAAAAAGAAAGAGGTTTGTTGGGAAAGGAAGTGGCCAGGCCTGTCCAAGGGGAGGCAGGCGCGGATTAGCGATGGGAGCGGAGGTTCCCAGAGCTCTATAAAGGATTTGCCTTCCAAAACGCCGCGGCAGGGAAAGCCGAGGGACATCCGTCACCTCCGCTTTACTGCACGTCCGACATCGAGCAATTTATGACCGAACTGGAACCTACCAGTTTGGCAAAAGCGATGATGTGGAGAAGAGCTGGCGGAGCATCGCGGAAAAAAACCGCTCTTGCAAGGCGACGGGGAGGGGGGAAGTTGTATTATTTTAAAATTGTTAATTTATCATACTTTGAGCCCAGCGTTATTTGTTAACTTGGTGTTGCAAATGGCTTTCGAAGCGCCTGCCTGTTCTCGCAAGCAGTTTCCTGTGCTTTAATCTGTTTTTCAGTAGAAGGAGCCACTCCAGTTTCAGCTCCCACTCCGTGAGTCACATTTTCAGCACGACCAGTGGCAGGAATTTGTAAAATAAATAAATAAATAGCGTTTGGTGTCTGTGTTGTGTTTTTTTTTTTTTTTTTTTTAAAAGAAAAAATTCTAGAGTAAATATTCCATCAGCTGGTAAACTAATCAGCCATTTAGGGGAGTGCTAATTAGTACCATTTGCAGTTAACATTGTTCAGGGAGGTATAAATTTCATTTGTGCATTTCTGTTCATTTTGGGTGGAGGGAGGAGAAGATCTGGGAGCTGCTACACCCAATAAAGGGACCGACTTCCAGTACCCCTTGGCTCTTCTGGACTCCCGCCATTGCCTCCAGAAATGCCTCCAACTTTAAAGGGAGCAGTTCAGCTTCTCAGAGCACCAGACAGGAATCAGATGCTGTAACACTAAATCTATGGCACTGTCCCCCCTGTCTTTGTGTTTTAGGGGTAATGGGGGTCACTTTGATCTAATTTCTCCTGTGCTTTTTGGAGGGAGCTTGCTGAAGCTCTTCCTCCTCTTCCACGCAGTGCTGGGGATCGCATGGCCAGAGATCACACTGCCATCAATCTTTTCTCATAGGATACCAGAAAAGACCGTGGGGTTATAATTTCCTAAGAGTGTTTTGCCCGCTATCATTTTCACCAAAGTTGAACAGATCAACGACCCTGCTCTTCCTTTCTCTGGCAGGACCAGGTGCCCAGGGAGGTAACAGCGTCCTGGAGAATTTACTGCAGACAGGAATGTTTTCTAGAAGACACCCCGCAATGCACCGCTGAGTTACGGGCTTGACACAGGACCCGTGGCTGCGGTCCTGGGCTCTGCCAGGGTCAGGCTGGAGCAGCGGGTGCTGACTTCTGATACAAACCCAATAAGCTGAGGTTGCACTATCCTCCTCTTGTGACTTGTCCCTCTCCCCGCCCCGTCTTCCTCTATGCTCAGCAAAATGGTTAGGGTTTCTCTTCTCACTTGTGATTTCAGGGATGGAGCACGTCCCCTTCAAGCATGCCCTTTCAGTATGTTTTGGGGGAGCTTTGGGAAGACAGCTGTTGTGGCTTGCTGTCCAAGGGCTCCACTGGCTCGGCTCTGCTCTTGGATTTTCAGCAAGCTGCAAGCGCTCACAAACCCTTTCCTCTTAGCCTTGGCTAGCCATACAGTCGCATCCTTCTCTACTCTGCTGCAAACCCAACTACTGTCCTCTCCACCTCCATCCTCCATAGAGCGGCTCAGAGCAACGCTTTCAGCTGCAGTTTCCTTTCCAAGATGCCAAAACAGCAACTCGCACAGGACATGGCAGCTCGTCTTTCTGTGGCGCAGAGGGGGAAGGAATCGACAAGTTGCAACTGTATTCCTGGCCATAAGCAGAAATTTTGCAGTAGCCTTTACGGGTACCGCTTGCTGTCAGTGGGGAGTCGGGTAGGTACAAGGGGATTTTAGACAAGTTTGTCAGATAGCCTCACTAGGAAGTACTTCACCAGACAGATCTCCAAGTGCAGACAGAGCCCCTAAGTCCGTGATCTTGGAGGTTTTTCCTCCTCACACTCCATCAGGACACCGGTTTGAGCAGGGGTGCACCGTCCGTCCCAGCCTGGTACAACACTTCTTACTGTGCTGTGCCAGTGCATCCTAGACTGGGTTCCCAGGAACAGCAATGGTCTCTAAGGTAAAAATATATTTATCAGTGATAAGACACAGCATACTTGGACTCTTTTTATATAGTGTTATCTCCCACGGGAGCTAATCCCCCAGGTTTGGACTCAGCAGAGACATGGTGGACTGTTGGTTTTTCTTTTAATTCTGCTTTCTAAATAAGAAAGGCCAACTTATTGGAATGTGCTTCTGACAAGAAAAGGTCAGTTTGTGAGTTTCTGTTTTTATAGGGAAAGGTTTTCTAATTCAAAGTGGCTGGAATATGTAAATATTTAATAATTTCGTATAGGAAAATTTTGGATTCAATTAAAAATTCTCATGTCAACTTTTAAGATTCTACTTCTAAAAGCCTATAAAGCATCAAAACCAAAACAATGCTTAAGGTTAGGAAACCAAAATTCTGTCAATCTCAGCTTGATTTTCCCCATAGTATTTCAGTCTGTAAACAGTTTCAGTATGTTTGCCTTTCTGGCCCAGCAAGAGAAGAGAGTATTTGGATCTCCAAGAATTCTCATGCAGGAAAACTCCTCCTTCCAGCCCACACTTGAGTGACACTCGAAAACTATTCTGTTCTCCCCCTTTTCCATTAACTTTGTAAGAGCCCCTGAGCTCTGGTCCTTTTCGAGGAACTGGTTTGAGAGCTGGCGACGGGATGGTTAAGAGCAATGCAGTACGTATACGGCTGACCAAATATTATCTCATTCATGGGGGCAAGCCAGCCCTCCTACACCATCATCTCTGCCAGATTCCTCCCGTACAGCATCCTCCTCTTCAAGTCTGCCATCAGCCAGTGTTAATGCTTCCTATTACATCCCCCGTGGCAGCTCTCATCTTCTTGCATTGGTCTCCTTGGATGTCAGCAATATCCTTGGCACATTGCACTTCTATCATGTTTTGAAGAACTACTCAGCTGCCGCAGCCATTTTCTTTGTCACTGAATTTGACTTGAGCAGTCTCCGAGAGCTCCCCTCCAGCCAGCACAGCATGCTTAGCAAAAAAAGGGCAAACCCCTGCGTTCGCATCACAGCTTCACTGTTAACCCATGATCTGACCAAAATTTGGTAAGATTTTATATATATTTTAACATAGCATGTAACAAGTTCCTTCTGTCCTGAATTTTGAAAAGACAAAACACCAGAAGTCGAGCTCCTGTTCTTTTTAATGTATTTTTGGTGACTTTCCTTTGCCTTGTGAAATACTCTAACTGCATTTTTCACAGCATTTCTGTACTGCCATGAGGTCTAGAAATGTATTGACATAACACATACACAAAAAAGAGCTGAGATTCCTCAGTGATAGCAGGACACTGGGAGCTGGGGACTTGAGAAAAGCATCAAATAGCCTGAGCCTTTAAAACGTAAAAGCTGGCATCAGTGATCTCAAATCCAAAAATTTTACAGACACTGAGGAAAAAACCACAACACCAACCCACAAGAGTTCAGCACTCTACAAGTTTCTTAAGGTTTTAGCACCAAGGGATGATCTCACCTCTAGGCATCACATCCAGAAGAGGCCAACCCTCGTCCGCAGAGCAGAGTCTGTCACACCTAACAATGCACAAGTTGTGAGTGAAGATTTTTCTGGACTTGGGGCGCTCAAAACATCTCACCCTTGTGTGGATTCTCGAGTGTCTGTCTAGTAAGGGTAGGGCTCCCGGCACAGCCTTTCCCTCACTAGGAACATTAAAAGGGTCTTTCCTCATTTTCATTAGAGGGGAGAAAGTTCTTATCTCAGCTACTCAAAGATAACATGCCATCACCTGACTCCTTCCTGAGGCCATTCAGAGAGCCTCCACCCTCCCACACAATGGAGTTTATCTCAGAAGTTGTTCCTGCCCCTCCCTCTGTCTACACCTTCAGGTATCCCATTAGGGAAGCTTTGATACCCAAACCCAGTAGGAAAGCATCCAGGTCCCTTCAACCTCCACACATGCAGCGAGCCAAGCACAGCCTCAGTGCCCTGATCCATGAGTGCATGTCCTGCCTGCCGAGGGGAACCAAGACTAACAGGTAGGAAAGGAACACCTCTGTGATCATGTCTGTGTTCCTCAAAGCACACAGTACTAGCAAAATCCACTGTTTTTTCTTCTGCACGCACCTGAAACAATGCGATTCTCCTTTATGTGCCAGCAAATCCTTCCCTGTCCTCGCTCACTACCAGCTTCCTAGAATACAAGAGGGTATTATTCTCGGCAGGGTTTGCCCCCTGCTTCTCTTCGTCCTGCATAAAACGGGCATAATAACACCCTACCTTACAGGGCTTTTGAAAGCCTCAATTAAACAAACTGCTCTGAGATTTGTGTAAGAGGAAAATTAAATCAACATCCTATTGTAAAGCTAGAGTTACTGCATGCATATTTCTGTAAGTATATTCAGCCTCTGTGTGAATGTAAATACATACCAACCTTCACAACAAGGCTCATCTCAGTAGGGAAGAAGTCACTTGAAGTTGAGGAAAAGCCAGATTTAGTTTTCCATGCAACCTTGATCAACCTCTTCACATCCACCCTTGGCACTGAATGTGGAAAAAAATGTGTGGCTATGTAATTAAAGACTGTAGCGTAGTGTACCTACCTAAGCAGTGCTCCCCAGATGAGGGGAACCCAGTACCATGCCTCATGCTTGGTTCCGTGGATGAAGAAGTAGATTGAGGGGAGATCAGCCAATTTCCTTTCTCAATGAGGAATGCCACATCCAGTGCCCCTGGAGAAGGGTGGCAGAGTACCTCTCCACTTACAGCTGTAGAGCAGATCCCCCAGTATTCCACACACACACCATAGAGGTCTGAGCCTGGCCTCTGCAACCCAGGACTGCAAACAGCAACTTCTCACTTCACATGAGTAGAAAGAAAGTTTCATAGGCCAAAGGATTGGCTGCAATCCCCCAGAACTCCCCAACCTCCAAATAACATGAAAATGTAAGAGCTACATGGGTCCTTTGGACTACAAAACATTAAAACAACCTGAATACAGCAGTGAGACTTGCACTCCACCCTAAAATCAAGTTGCTGTTCAGACGCTCTGTTGGTGCTTGCAGTGAAGACTCTTTGGGGTTATTCAATACCAGGGAGCACAGTTTCGAGCAGCAGGGTCCAAACCTCACCAGGATGTTCTTCATTCCTGAAACAGCCATGGACCAACATCTGGGAGCTCCAGGCAGATATTGACAAATTAGACTTGCTAGGAATCTTTGCCATCAATGCTTTCCAACCACAGCCAGTTCCCACTCATCCAGCTGTGGGTCAAAGACCGTATTTTCAAGAGCAAAAGCCTTCACTGGCATGACACCTCCTGTCATACCATACAGCCTTTGGGCAGGAGGTAAAAGCAGAGGCACACATGGCTCTTCTCTTGCTTCTCCCTGCCTGCGTTCCAGCCAAGTTCCTTGGTCTGGCTTGTGCTCTCCATAACAAAGGTAGCTGTATCCTATTTAGTTCACATTAGCACTCACTGTTGCCTACATCGGTAATTTCCTGTACTGTGTCCCACTTTCTTGGCAATACAAGCTCCCATTCAGCAAGGCACTTACGCACAGGAACTTAATGCCTTCAGCAAGAGCTAAGCACAAACTCCAGAGCTTTGCTGATTAAGCACAGAGCTGACAATTCCTTTCCCTCTAGAGTACCTCGCTTTGCAGAAGAGTCCTCCAAAAAATTCCTCCCTCCTCCTCGCTTTTCTAGTAATTTCTGTCTTGCCCTGAAAACATATATGACAACACTGTTAGAATCCTATGGACACTGTGCAAAAGATGTGTGCCAACCACACACCCCTGTCAAGCTACAATAGCAAAAGTGATCCTGATCATGCATTTCTCTTCTGGACTAATTTTCCCCAATATGACACCAAACCAAAAGTGGTGGCACTGCTCTGATTGACAAATCAGATCCAGTTGACTCATCAGGAGAACAAAGAAGACTGCACAACTCAATTTCCCTCCATCTTTACAGAGATGGAAGGATGCTCCCCAAATCCCTTAATAACTTGATCTCTGTGGCCTCATCCTCATCCATACCCTCACTTCTAGGCTCTGAAACCTGTGCATCTTTCATTTGTGCTTGGGAAAAACAGTTAAGTTCAGTTTGGGCCTGCGATTCCTGCAGGGAATCCAGCTGGGGACCAGCCGGGGCTCATCCCAGTGCCAATGACAAAAGGAAGCTCTTTCAGCTTTAGTTACAATGCAATGCCAAAAGCCATGGAGGTTCCTTCTGCTCACACCTGTTTTATTGAACATAATCATGTTACATTTATCTTGGAGCTCTACAACTAACTACAGAATTAGAAATAGTGGTGACATACCCTGAGAAGGTGGAGCTAAAGCATTTGGGAGAGAAGACAATTGTGTCTGGTCTCACATGCTTCTGGTCAGAAGCATTTGATGATTACTGTTGTAACAATAAAAATCACTAAGGATGACTGCCGTTTCCCACTTTGCTGTGATGTCAGGAAGATCCTGAGAAAGCTCCAATTTTCAGTGGAATTTACAATTTATTTATTTTTGAAGTCACAGTATCAGAAATACTCCCCAGCCTCTTGTGGTCTTTTCCTCCCCTGTTCCCTTCCCGCCTCCCAGTTTCTAGCCGATTCGTGAAATCAGGATGCTGCCAGAGGAATAATGCACCTGGGGAGGCAAAGGGTTCTTTGCCATTCACTGGAGCCCTCAGCATCATGGCTGGATCGAAAGCCTTTCTGAAGGACTAGTTCTGTCTCCGCCCAAGTCACAGGCTTGATGCCATAATCCCTACACGAAAGGGTTATGCAAAGGGTCAGAACAGTTGGTGATAAAGTTCCCTTCCAGCCACAACAACCTACGAACCTCCAAGGAAATCCACCATCCTCTGGCAAGAGCCAGGACTAGACTTTCCGAAGCGTAACAATGTCTGGCTCCAGGATCGCAGGGGCAGCGCCTCTGAAGAGCTATGAAATCATCTCTTCTGCTTGGGAGGTTCAATAAGCTACGTTGGCATTGTCTGTAAGCCACAGACCACAAGACTGGAATGCTGGGAACAAAACCAGAGCAGATATGTTCAGAATGGCTTTAAAGCTAATGTTACACTGCTAAAAAGGAAGAGGGGGGGGAAAAAAAAAAAAAGGCACTTAACCTGGCTTTTCAATATAATAAAAGTCAATTTGGAGATTTCCTTTGAACACGCTAGAAAGCCATTGTGCAACTCAGCCTGCTCAGCAGGCCCAAGGTGGGAATGGCAGAAGCGGCTGCAAGTCAGGACCAAGGTACCTGAGCAGAGCTGTGTGGGAGGCAGGGCCTGGAGTCGCAGGAGAGCAGTAGCTTCACAGAGAATGGGAGCTGGCGGAGATTAATGAAGAAAGCTCAGACGGTATCTGTCTGTAGGAGGCCTGGCTCAATTCAAGGCCATTAACTTGTTGCTTTCTGAACACCACCAACAGGACTGGAAACAAAAGCATGTCTGCCCAGCATGGTTCATGTTGAGTGATTGCTTAAATACCCCTGCAGAATGAAGAGCATTAAGAAAGGCATAGAGCCACTTCAATGGCTGCAGGCTCATGGGGCTGCAAGTTTTTGCATGAAGCCCAAGTCAAAACCAGGCAGGCAACTGGGATGTAGCCTTGAAAGTAGAAACAAATAAATTACTAGCCTTCATCTTCTCCCATTCAGGAGTTTAAATTTAAAGGGGAGTCCATCAAGTTTAAATAAATCATGTTTATAATTAAAAACATATTTTCCTGCACTGCTTACAAGCCTTTGGATGATTAATACGGCATTTTTCAAATTACTTTAATTCACACTAATTATGCTGCTTGTTTACCCCAGTCAATAATTTTTATTCCAGGGAGATAAAGCTATCCCAGGAGGAGGTCTCCCTCCAGGGACCAAGAGGGAAAGGACCCCAGGGAACTGCCTAAGGCACCAGTAACACATGGGAGGTCTTTCACTGAATGCGACAGAGCTGGTTGCATGAGTCACGTCACGTCAAACACTCACAGGACTCTTTTTGCTAAGCTGACTCTTCGCCTGGATAAGATGAGGAGACATGAGCTTGCTCAGCTCCCAGAGGCCTTGAGATGTATTTTGCCTAGACCTTTCCTGAGGAACCAACCTCGCCAGAGAACTTTGTAGGTTTAGCACGAAAACATAACAGCAACTGCACAGCTTCTGGGTTGGGTCATGCTTGTGCCTGGCAGAAGCCAAATGTGCTTAGAAATAAAGAAGCCTTATCTCCTCCTATTTCATTTGCAGATGCTGGGAGGTCTCTTAGCCCTTTAGAAAATATAGTACAACAAATTGAACAAGAATTCTTTTCCCAGTTATTTGATTCCCTTTCAACATTTAAAAGAGCTGGATACATAAAAAAAAGAAATGGTGCATTTCCATTCCTGCCCCAGCACTGCAGCCTGCCTTTGTGGTGTGAATGAATTTGCTGGGTGACTATTCCACAGGAATGGCTGAAATGTCCTCACCCAGAAGCCTTTGGGTAGCAGACATACTAATACCTGCAGGGTGACACAGTGATGTGGAAGTTATGAACTGATCATGCCGCCACACGCCCAGCAGAGTATTGCTACAGCCCCTTCCAACACTTTACAAATCAGGGTGCTCCTGTTTGACTCTCCAGGACTCCTGCAGACTCTCCAAAGATAGCAATGACATTTCCTCATCTTTTTACTCTTTCTCCTCTGTTTCAAGACAGCAGTTATTTCATAACCTACATGTCTCTATAGTTGACAGTTATTCTTAGGCAACTGTAAGGTACAAATACAAGTGTCTAGCTAACAAAATATACATGCTTCGTGTAGCATGAACTGCTCTTCAGCCAGTAGTGCACACACAATAGACCTTGTTACTTCATGAACTAAAACAAGGCAGGAGATATCAGCCAAGGCTTTCTCTTCTTGACAGATGAGAGCAGGCACTAGTGAGACTCATGATAACAGAAGAGGCAAAAAACTGTAGTTACCTAATGGTGGCCCAAATCCTTCAGATCAGGCATGCAGAAGCATGTGAGTTTCTGTGGAAGCCTAATTTATATTAATCAAACCAGCATTGAGAAGCATTACCACAAAATTTATTCTAATACGTGTTGTACCACACCCTAAAAATAACAAAAGAAAACAAGCTAAGATAAAAGATATTTGCTGTCAAAGGTGGGGAAATACCTTCAGAAAGCCACAATTCTGGCTTCGTCTAAGAAATTAAACAAGAGTGGTAGACATTATTCAGATTTCTTATCAAAGACAGGTGTCTTGTCTACTTGGGTTTAGCACATCACCATGACAGGGCACTGCAGTTCGCGACCTGGCGGCTGCAGCCAGCAAGAACAGTTTCTCACTGTTCAAGCAGCAAAAGCAGGTGATTCTGCATAAAATCTGGTCCTGTGAGCTGCTTGTGATACTCTGCACTCTGGAGGTGCCCCAAAACTGGCATCAGCCCCAAATCTTTGAAAACCCGAACCCTACCTGATAGGAATTTACAGCACCTGAGCCAAAGTGTGCTAGCTCCCTAGATGAACATCCTTGTGGACAGTAAGGGCAAGGCACCATAATCTTCTCTCTCCACAGGTTATCTGCACACCATGAGGCATGCATGGGGAAGGTGGCACAGAGAAACTAGCATGCTTTCAGTTCCTGCCCTCAATCAATGTATTTTAACTTGTGGATTTGCACAAACCTGAATGACTAGAAGACAGCTGCATGAGATAAGCTGGCTAAGGGATTCATATTAGGCCTAGTGAGCAGTTGCAGAGAACAGCAAATTTACCCTTTGTATGGTTTTTGTTCCCAAGACAAGTGTACACAACACAGAGGCAAAGTCAAAGCACTCCTGTTTCATGTGGAAATCCAGAGCAAGAGTAACTCACTACTCAACTTGCTCAGCTGCTGCAAGACAGCATGACCATTTCTTAAGTTGTTAAAACCACAAATAATTAAAAAAACCTCAGACCAGTAGCAAGACATCTAAAATACTGCTTGGTCTCCTCTTAGAGCATTTGTCCTTAGCAAAACTCACTTGAAGTGATGCTAGGCACTGGAAAAGGCACTGAGGTCCTGTGTGCGCTAAACTCCATAAAACCACACCTCACCAGGAGACACTGCACGTGGCCATGAAAAGGCTCAACCCTAAAAAGCATTCCCCATTTCCTCACTGCTGAGGGTTGGCAGGCTTGCGGTATTTGCACTGGATCCATACTCGATACATCGTCATTTGTTTCCCACGGTTCACTTGCAATCGCCGATCAACCAGATTCTGGATTTTCTCCAGCCCAGCTGTTGTGAAGAGATCATCTAATTCATCTGGAAGCAGAGAAAAGGAGATTGAGGATGCCATAGCTTCCATTTAACTGATACCTGCTCACACTGCGGGCTAAACTACGTTGAGAGATGGTCCAGAGGAAACTCAAGTCTCCCTCTGGCAGGGAAACGTAAAGATCAGACAGGATTTAACTACGGTACTATGGGGGGATTAAGGTCACAGTTTTTCTAGTTTCCCTTGAGTTTACCTTCTACCAAGGAAGAAAAGAATTATTTGGAGTACAACTAGAATTACAGAGTCTTGACAAAAAGAAAACAACGGCAGTTTCAGACATGGGTATCGCCTCTAGAAACTGATAAAGGGAGCATCTTCTGGCAAGTAGGGGCAGATCCATTCCTTCCCCCTCCCCCCTCTCTCCAGAGGAATTTCAGTCTCTGCAAGAGCAAGGAACGGGATCAGACCTATGCTTTTAAATGGTGGCAGTAAGATCTGTGCTGTATAGGCTGGAGGGGAACGGGATTCATTAAGGTTAAGTTTGGGAAAAAAATTCTTTAAAAACCACACCCTGTTGGGGCCCAATCAAAGCACTAAGAGCCCTCGAGGCTGCAACACTTACACTGGCAGGTATTCCTGACCAAGCAAATAAGTATCATAGTGCCCCAGCACACTGGCCCTGGGCAAGCCAGACCGAGCCCAGCTGAGCAGCAGAGAGCTTGTTCAACTGCAGCCTGGGAGCACGTGATTTGTATGGAGTTTCTGTAGAAAAGGGCTAACAGGTCCCAGCTTGTGCATTTTATCAGATGCTTGCCATCGTGAAGCGTTTGCCAAACACGCATTAAACATTAATTTTGTTGTGACAAACAAGACTTGTGCGGTGGGGAAGGGAATAATTCGTTGCAGTTGTGCCACTGCTCTAAAACTGACCATGCAGAGGGGCCTGTGGTGCAAATGACTGGAGGTACAATTGGTGACAGGCAGGGAGAATACAACCCCTGCTGACCACCAAGCAGCAGCAGAACTGGAGAGGCTGCCTCAGCTCTATGCTGAACCACGCCCTTCTTACATCCTCGTAGGAGAACAGTAAAGTTAAAAGAAGTTCCTTCAAGTGGTGTCCATCTCACTCCATCCTCCGCAGGCAACAAGGTTCAAGCAGAGCTCCTCCAATCCCACCCCTACCAGTGTAGCAAACATACTAGTCTTTCTCTAAAAGGATTTTCCAGTAAGGAATTCACCACACCATATTTGCATCAGCAAGTGACAAGCCCAGGTCCCTGTGCAATTGGGAAACTCTTAACATTTCACGCTGCTCCAAGAAAGACAGGCTGGAAAGATCTAGTGGCAAAACTTGAGGGCACGGGGACAAAAAGAGGTGAGGCGAGTCAGAGGGATGTTTTCTAGCCTCCTACCTTGTGTGAAGAAGTAGACTCTGGTGCCATCACCTCTCACATAGAAGTTATCAGACAGACATTGACCTAAGGGAAAGAAGGATTTAAACAGTTACCAGCTATCGTTTAAAAATCAACAACTGCCATCCAACACGAGGCACTTCTCCCAGCACATGCTGTGCTTAAGGGGAATTAATGAGCTGCCTCCTGAACTCCAGAGAAGCATCATCTATTAGTGATCTAGTAAGACTCCCCAAGGGAAAAGAAAATACCTTTCTTAAACCGAAGCTGGGCCAGATCGTAACGGCCATAATCTCGTAACAAAATCATTCCTCCTGGTTTCAGAAGGCGACTCAGTCTGTTAACGATGCATTGCATCCTAAGGAAAGAAAAAACCAGAAGTATTCAACATTCTGCAAAATTATGTTTGTTTCCTTAGCCTACTTTCCAAAAAAAGGTATAAAGTTTTACTAAAGTTTCAACTTCATATAAAGAGCTACCAAAAGCTAGCACTTTTCTGAGCTCTCTCAGACTTAGGTGGGTCGATTTTATTTGGCTGCCTTATTTCTGACACTCCCCGATTCTGCTTTTTTTTCTACAATGATAACTTAGCCTGCTGCAGCAGGGATTAACTGCTCTCTCTTACTAATTACAAAAGTATTTCCACTGGTTTTTGTAAGAGTAAGTGAACTTGAAGAAAAATGCTGTGAACTAAAACCAAAGGGAACAAAAAAGAGAGACTAGTGTAGGTTGTAATACACCGTCACACTAAGATCACAGCACTTCTCCTAACTGTTTTCTGAACCTGTCTCCTCCCTTCTTGCCACCTCCCATATGAGAAATTCATCCAGCCTTTGAGCCTTAAAATCTAGCAGCATACTTTACACAAACGGGTGCTGAGTGTTCAGTGTGGCTGGGGTTCAGAACAGGTGAGCAACTGTGACTGCAGCAAGACATCATCTATAGCCACTTAGCACTTCATAATCACACCTACCCTATGCCAGAATTTGTAACAACAGAAAGTACCCGCGAATTTCCTTTTCAGAGGCTTAATGGAAAACTGGACCAGACACAGAGTGAACTTTAATTTTCCTTGATATGAGGGGACCTACTATTAAAGAACTCCAGCTCTATATGCATTATCTTCTGCAACCAGAAGGAATTATTAAAACTTACCTCTCTGGAAGAATCGCTGAGAGGACAAAGATAAGAATAACAATGTCAAGACTCTTGTCTGGCATTGGGAAAGGACTTTGGTCATTGCACAGGTCATGGACAAAAGCAAAGCAGCGAGAAGAATCATATTCTGCATTGTTCTGTATTTAAGGGGCGAGAAAACAGAGCATTAGCAGCAGACCCTGATCTCAGTATTATCCGGACATGGGAGCATTTTAACTTCCACATAATAAAGTGGTGTGTCCAGAGATCTGGTTCAGCCTCAGTGGACTAAGACAGATGGGGTCAGATAGATTCCTCGGTCAGACAAGCAACAGGGGTGAAATGTGAAAAAGAAGTACATATGGGAGATTTACAAAGAGCTTTGGACTTGTTACATTCAATCAGCACTGCCAAAACCCCAAACTTGGATTGAGGGATTACTGAAATTTTAAGGTCAGATTTTCCACTAGTAGTGGTAAAAAGTGAGGGATTTACACTGTTAAGCTGGAAATCTTAACAAAAGTGAGAGCATCAGGGCCCCTCTCTGCATCACTGAAATAAGTATTCAACTACAAGCAGACTACTCCCTGTACCCCCAAAATAAAATCTGGCTGCCTGAAGTCATGCTCTTAAAAATCACATTTAGACTTCTAAAGGAAGTTGCATATTTTTCTAAAGCTGCTGCTATGGATTGCAGTAGCCTCTATGAACAGTGCTTGTGTCACCTTAAGAGGATGAAATGGCATGCTGCCTCTGCTGCTGTGCTCCCCATCTCATCTTACGAAGTGACTGATTACATTTGATACTTCATATATTCTCAGTTCTGTTCTGACCTGAAATTTGTTAGCAGTATTTGTCCTTTGACTAAATGCCAGCCTCCTGCTCCACAGACAACAGTATCCCTCCTCAGCTGTCTGTGCAGAAGCAATCAGACCATGTTCCCAGAACTGCAGTGACAGTAACGCACACACAAACCAAAACCAGCTTCAGTTCCTGTTAGAAAATAGCCTGAATGTTTTCAAGGTTCAGCAGTTACTCAGCTAAAAAGAACACTGGATTTAGAAAAGTACTGACAACCACAGGGGAAAGAAAATCTGGCTGACTTGTCTGCTGCCAGTGTGACATTTTGAGAACTCCAACTTCCCTCATTTCTACAATCTTTGATGGCTCATTTTCATGATTTACCAGTACAAGGGTCAGCATCAGGGCTAGCTAAAAAAAGAAAGCTGAAAACACCGCTAGACAACCAGTGGCAGCTGTGATACATTTGTGTTAATGTGCAATTGGCACCATGTACTTTTATCTTCATAAGTCACCATTGCATTTACCTGGACAAGATCCACAGCTGTTGTAGAAAAATCACAGCAGTAAACAAAAAGGCCTGGGTCACTGAAATAAATAAAAGAAACTATCATCATTTATATAAAGGTGCTCCACAGGAATTAACAAGTGTCTCAAATGCACAGAGCACTGAATTGGGAGTCAGAAATCCTAGGCTTTAGTCAATCTCTGTCAATAATGCCTTGTGCAAAATCTGGTGGACCACGTTGCTCCTTTATGCCTCAGTTATTCCCATATGGAACTGACTGCTTACTTTTCCTTCTGGAAAAGGAGAGACACTACGGCCTGTATGAAAATGCTTTCAGAATGAGACATGTAAACTCACATCATGTTTCATTGGTTGCATTCTAAGACCAAAGATTCCTAAGCTCTCATCACAATCATCTGAAGTTGCAGAAGGCAAAGGCACCATTTGCCCCTGGCCTTTCTCTAAGATTGTCTAAATTGAGAACAAGTGCAACACGTTTCCAATTGTTTTTTAGAGGCTGGTATATCATGCAGGTAAAAACCTACTGAGAACTACTTACTTGTTGGTTTGTAAAATTGGGAAGACCGTATTTCCAGCACCACAGCCAACCTGCACAAAGTAGATGTACACATAGTTAAAATAATTTCTTCAGCATGTCCCATGCAGCTAATTTCAAATCATCTCTCTACAGCCATGGAACAAAGAGGAACTCATGAGTAACAGCTGAGCATAGCAGTGACCATTTGCAAATCTCACTGCGAGATCTGAATACGTTCAGCTCTGAGGAGCAGGCTTACGTATAAGCGTTTGTGGGAAACCACTAAGGCAGTTCTCGTAGAAATCTTACTAACAAGCTATATATTGTTACTCTCTTGAAAACTGTTATTGCTGGAATCCCAAGCATAACAACCACTATGAGTCACTGAAGCATTGGCAAAGGCCACGGATTAGTTGCATTCACTTCCATTGAAAATCAGAGCAATGGAGAAGGAAGTTTGCTTTACTATAATTACACCCTGCTGTTTCAGAGTTTCCTTCACTAGATGGCTCTTCCTCAAGTTACAACCAGGCCTACAATGATTCTGCCTTATTATTCCTTCTACTTTTTCCCATTTGAAGATGGCTCACACAACTGGGCTTGGGGAATTCGCCTCTAAATATTTAAGGAATCAGTAAAATTGAAAGATGGAGCAGAAAACACCACTGATGACTTGCAGTGACAGATATTACTGAAAGTACTCAGGTGAGACAGGAAAGAACGTCAAAGTCTGTGGAAGTCTCAAAGCCTCAGACAAAATAAAAAAAAAAAATCAAAAAGACAGGTCATATTGACTCTCTCTGGAAGGGCGGAACTTCCATAGAACATGAAGCTTTCAACAAAAACAGTGATATCTACAGTGAACAAATGAGAGGTGGCAGAGCAAAAGGTCATTACCAGCTATCGGGAGTCTATTATTTAGAAGTCCTACAGTCTTTTCTGGGACAAACCATGTATCAGTCTTAGATTCCCCATTATTACAGGGGCCATAAGGAACAAACCAAACAGCATCTTTACATTCTTGCTTTTGTTGTTTTGTTTCATACCTCCCAAGGCAAGGAAGAGTCAGCACAAACACGCAAAACATAAATGACAAGGGAAAGCTTTATACAGACAAGTAAAAGAATCAGCTTCTTCAAAAGATAACTTTTAAATGCTTGTTTCAACATCTGATAGTAACAGTTTGTCTTTTAAACTCGGAAACTTATTATGGTCCTTGTGCTCTGCCAATTCAGAGTCTGAACCAAAAGAATCCCAACAGATTTAATTCAGTTCTAAGCCGTGCGCTGTTTTTTTCATTTTACTGACTTAAGGCAATCATCCCATTCACTTGCTGTTTGCCAATGATATATATTTTTATGTCCCAGTCACACTAATACTGATACAAGGGACTGTTTGACGTGTGACTCCATGTTTTACAGCTATTACCTCTAATATACGGTAAGATGCAGATGATCCTGGGTAATCTCCATCACTTTGATTCAGCTCACTATACTTCTGTGTAGCCAGCTCCTCTGTGCAGATCTTAGATGTGTTTTTTATCAGGTTTAATTGATTCTCTGCCCTGGTTTCCAATGAACAATGTCCATTTTCACAGCTTCCCAGCCCTTCATTGTTGGATTCTTCTTTGTTACTAAATTCACGCACAGAATCCCCGTTTTGACTTGGGTTCCTGTTAGGTGCCAGCTCAGGAAATTCAGTGAACAGCCAGTGCCTGTCCTTGAAGAAGCCATTTTCATGGATTTTATAAAACTCATCCCTGTACCTCTTAGCATTCACCTCATATTCCTCTGTGAACACAAACAAAAACATCACCAGCAGTCAAATCAGAAGGTCTCAGAGTTTAATCAGTTCAGACAGTGAGGGATCACTGCAGACATCTATTCAGCAATCTGCTTTAAAAAGTGAGGTTATTGATTGAAAATCACCTTTATTTAAATTGTGGCATCCCACATAAACACTCAGCGTGCCTCCTTACAGTCACTTTGGTAGGACTAAAAAAGGGAAAAGACATAGAAGAGGAAACTGTCTGTCTCCTGGTAGGATTTAAAGGAAGCTGGTAACAGAAAAGGCCTCTTTGAAGGAGACTGGAATGAAGAAATCCAGGTTTTACTTCCATCTCTAACTTGTTCAATTCACTGGAACGATTCATTTGGAGCTTCATGACACTCAGTCAAGCACTTACAACTTCTAAGGAATTCTATGACAGCTGCCTGGAGCTGAAGAGCTCCTGTCCAACACACTACCCCTTTTTTCAGATGGAGAAACAGAAAAATTAGTCAGCTATACAGGCCCGGCAGAAAGCTCAATTAGCATTTGCGCAATACTCCAAGATTACAGGACAGCATGTTTTACACAAATAGTGCTAGAGTCCAGCCTACAGCACTTTGTTTTCCATAGTTCTGTGCATGTTACAGCATCACACATTTCTGAAATTAAAACAAAAGAGGGGAATCAACAGAAATGACCGCTGTCATTAAAGTAATAGTGGAGAGCTAAGGTGGATAGACTAAAGATGATAAGAATTAACTTTAGCAGCAAGCGTTATCATTTTCACACCAAGTGGATACATTCCAGTAGCTAGATGAGTATTACAGAAAGCTGGAAGAACTCTTACAAAGCTGTGATCTAATTAAATTTAAGTCACTCACAATTCTTTCCACACACCTTCACAGACTTCAGATCAAGTACAGTACTAGGGGAACTATTTTTTCCATGGGAACTGGCTTCCTGAACTCTCATCAATGTGATGAATTCTCTGTCCTGGGAAATAAGAGCTAATTATAGCATCCTATGCTTGTAATCGCCTAGATGCATTAACATCCACAGCCAGAGATCCCAACTGTGTTTCAATAACATGCAACTCCTTAGCCATCTTTGCACAGCAACAAGTGCATTACTGAATACAAATGATTCTCCCACAACTAAAGATGACGACTGCATGCAAGAATGGATAACCTCTCTCCAACATCTACTAAGAGTAGGGTTAAGAGAAAAAACAGGCATCTTAAAATTGGAGATTAGTATTATTATCTCAACAGCAGTTTATTTATTAGTCTTTCTGAAAAGCATACAAGTGTTTAGAAGATAACTGAAGGGAGATAGTAAAATAAACCAAGAACACCTGGAAAAATATGTAGCTTCAGCCAAATATAGAGAAAAATGGCCTTAACAAAGAACCAGAAGTCAGTTGTATGTATATTTTTAGTCGGATCTATCCCTGAAGCACAAAGAGCTATATATAAAAATAATCTCTTTACCTCAGCTACAAGATTTTTGTCCTTTTAAGAAGCCTTGTCCTTAAACCCCAAGCCAAAAGAAATTTTAATGTCTGGTATTAGACTAGAGCAGTAAGTTTGTGCCATGATCTCACCGTAGCTCAAAGTAAGCAGGGTCGAGTTAGTTTACTTTTTGCACAGAACTCAATGACTGCTAATGTCAGAGGAAGAAGTGTTACTGATTCATACCCTGGCACACTCCTTCCTGAATTGTCACTTCTTCCATGTACTAGTAGGGATATGCAAGGCTGCTGGGGCTGGAAATGCTCTTTGACCTCACAGAAATACAAAGTCCTGATTCCTGCTGGTCCCTAACCATCCCATGACAGCCTGACTGTAATGGGATGCTTACCTGAGGTGCTGGGGCAAAATTCCAGCCCAGCCATTTTGGATTACCCACATTTTTGCCACAGTATAGCACTGAACAAGACATTGTGCTCTTCATGTGTTAAATTATCGTGAAATTCTGTTGGATGCTATTGAACAGCTGTTATACTCCAACTCACATGTGTGGAAGCTTTATTTAAAGCTCATTTACCTCATAGTCTAGTGTTTTGAAAGCACTGGAATAAAGGATCAGTAACAATATAAATGCAAGAAATCAAGGACCAGCTGACAAAGATCATGCAAGAAACAGATTTAAAGCAAAAAAAAGATCATATTAATTTTTCAGTCTGACTTCCTGCACAACTTATGCCAGTAAAGTTCATGTAATACTTGCTTCAAGATCCTTTTTGTGGTATTAGCTCATGGGGACATCAGCATGCAAGTCAGATTCCTCCAGAGACTTTCTTCATAAGGACTCCTGACTTTTCTGCTTGTCTTTGTAAGGACACCCCCAAAGCCAAGCCCATACTCACCCTTTCACATTGCAGAAGAAAGGCAAACAAAAGTTAACTGTTCACAAAAGACAGGAAGAGAACCAGGGGCCCCTCGAATTGCATGGGGGCTAATTATGGAGCCTCAAAAGGAAACCAAGAAACTCTTCCACTTCTTTCTTTGTTCCCAGCCAGGAGACACATCTTCGACATACCCCATAGAACTTCTCTCCTTCTTCAGAACAAACTCTGACAGCCCCAAGAAGTCCACAGAATAATACAGCCATAATGACCAATAGCCTGCCTTTGTTCTCCTGCTAGGACATTACTGATTCTCAAAATATTAGACCCTTCAGGCACATTTGGCTGGGCTAGCTTCCCTACATTTCAGCCATCCCATTGTCTCCACACGCTTCCCACTGAATAGCAACCATCAAAATTTGACTGGCCTCCATTGTTCAGTCTGGGAAATACATCATGAAGACCTGACAAACTGCTCTAACAGCAAATTGTTCCACAATTTCATAGTTGTATATAGGTTCTCAAAGCATGACAGACAGCATCCTTTAATGTTAACCAGATTTTAAAATGAACTCAACACAATGGGCATCACAATAGAAACTGCTGGAAACTTCTGGGAATCCAAGAAATTAGGAGGGTCGCTCTTTGGTATAATTAAATCTGCTATTGTGAACACAACTGGAAGCTATATGGGAAGTGTCTCAATAGCTCCAGTAGCGTTCAGCATCGCCTTACAGATGACACAGTCAATTTAATTTGAACAAAAGGAGCAGATCCATCCTAGAGCTCGGCAGGGTATAACAAGATCATCATCAAACAAGTCTCTTATCATACAAAAGAACAGAAAGCCATTTCACCATCATTTAAGGGACTGGATATCTAACAGATCTGGAGGAAAGACGCATTATTAACCAACTCAGAACAGCTTCAACCATATTACCTGACTATACAGCTGTGCACCTTTAGTTTGATTCAGATTCAGGTAAGCTTTGCATTTTGGATGTATAAATATCCTTTAAGCCAAGTCTGAGGAAATAAGAACTTTGGAATCCCTCTTCTGCCTCTCTGATGATAACTCTTCAATCAGGATAAAATGATTTTTCTTCACTTCTGATTTAATCATTATCATGCTGTTTGTTAACCTGGTAGAGATGAATATGGACACTACTTTATTAGACCGCCTTAAGAGAAAAACCAAACTTACATTAGGGATAGCTCCACAGCATGCAAGCAAACAGAAGATTGCCTGTTAGAAGTTAAGCTTTAGACAGCAAAAGAAAGCAGAGAAAATAAGACTAAATAAGGCTGTTGCTCTACACTGAAAGAAGTTTGTTGACAAGGAACACTAACAAGTATTTAAACATACACAACATGAAGAAAGAAGCTCAATCCAAGATGACTCCTCCCAACCAAGACCATTTCTGTTGCAGTAGGATGAGTCACTGGAGAAGATGGAAAAGTCAGAGAGGTAAATTTAAGAGCAGAAAGATTCCTCCTCCTCCATTTTTCATTATCAACAACTAGGTAATGTATTTTGAATGATTTGGGAGAGGGGGGAAGGGAGGAATAAATGATGATGCACATGTAGCTCTGGCCAGACTGTTCCGCTCTTGTATGCACAAGTCAAGACTTAGCATTAGAAGACTAACCGAAAGTACCTTGTTTATCTTGTGGCAATAGCTGTGAGCTGTTCTCTTGAACTTTACTCCTGGCACTGGCTTCCTGCTCTTCTGACCATTCCACATTATCCCTGTTGTGAAAAATAAGATGAACTACTCAGCTGAGAATGGTAGGGCAAAGACAGAGAGAAAAGACAAAGGTCTAGATAGCCCTCCAAACCGACAGATGTGGAGCTTTTCCACGATCTCTAATTCTAGCTCAGCAGCAGTACAACAGCTATAAGCACATACAGTTCCTGGTTCTGAATGAACTACACTCGTAGCAGTACAAAAGATGTAACTGGAATGGATCCCAAGAGACACCAAATCTGTCCCCTAATCCTTTTCCCTATTTGATGCTCAGCCAAGTTTAGAGGAAATAAATCCTTTCAACAAAACCACAAGGGCACTCAGCACAAACAGGCCTCATTGGAGAGGAACTGCAATTCCTTTTCATGCAGCAAAAAGCATTTGTTCCTGCACAGGTGATAGACAGGTAGACACTTGCATGCTCTCACTCAAGCACATCATCAACATCTAATGTATCTGTCTTAGTAAACTACACTTTTCTTCCCAAGTTAAAACAAAAAAGGCAGTAGCATTATTTGGAAGGTGAAGTGTTATATTAAAACCAACTGTGAGAAAAATACGCAGGAAGCTTTAAAGCATTAATAAGTATTAATAACTTAAATGTGCATACACAGTTGTGTAGTCATTAAAGTGATTCACTTGACCTTTTTTCATTAAAACAAGTGAATGAAAGGCAGAATACAAGGACCAAGAAGCACTATTCTGGCCTCAGGAGAAATTAATCTTTTGACATTAACTCACAAAACAAAGACTTAAATGTCAAGTCTGTGAAAAACTAGATTACTAGGAGTTTCTGCAGGAAAATACTGTTGAGAATATGCTTTTGTAACATACCTTTGATCAGTAGAGTCCCAAAATGAATGACAAGCTGATACATGCATGTATTACTTTATTACAAATTAAACATAGCCAATTCTTAACAGGGCATGGCAGCCAGAGACCAGAAGTGGACATATTTACTTAAAAAATGCAAAATACCTTCAGTTCCCAGCAAATTTGAGAATTTGGGTGCTAAACATATCTTAAAACAACAGCTTTCTCCAACCAAAGACCTCCTGTTCCAAGCTAACACCTAGCATGATCTCACACTGTCGCAGCATCTTGCGGCAGCAGATGGGTGAAATGATCTTTGTTTGATTTATACATTAGTCACTAACGTATACAGATGGAGAAGGGTTATAAATTTCTGAAAGCAGATAATTTAACTTTATTAACTACGGCAATGAAACAATTGCTACAAAGCAAAACAACGCATCCTCCTGAAACATCAAGGGAGCCAGAGGAATCCCAACTGCTTCGGAAGGAGCCGAGGAAGGCTCAGGACCCCTCGGGGATTAGCACCCCGTCGCACCGGCCAAAGAGGGCAGGGTCCTCCCGCCCCTCCAAGCCCTCCCGACACCGCCTGCCACCCTGGCAGCGTCCCGGCCCGGGGGTGCCGGGCCCCCGCCCCAGGCCCCTCTCGCTGTCGGGCCTCCAGCCCCACACCCACAGCTCCCCCGGCCCCGCTCCGTGCCCCGGTGGGCGCTTCAGAGGCCACCCTGGACGCCGGGCCAGCGCGCTGGGAGAGGAGCACGAACGATGTCTGTGCCCGGGCCCCCGTGAAGCGGAGCGGGGCAGCTCGGGCCTGACCCGCCCCTGCCACCGAGAGCCCCGTTATACAGCACCTGACCACAGACTACCGGGGCGGCGAGGACGAGCCCACCCCCGGCTAATTCCGCCCTCCCCAAGCCCCCGCGGCCGGGCGCGGAGAGGCACCGCAGGGCGGCAGCGCCTCGGCCGGCCCCTCGGGGCGGCCCCTCTCCGCAGTTGGGCAGCAAAAGGCCAGGGATCCGGAGCGGGCACAGACGGGGCGAGGAGGCGGCGGCCGCCCTCACCAGGCGTTGTGCTGGAAGAGGCGGGCGGGGTCGGTAAGAAAGCGCCTCCCGAAGAGCCGCCGCTCCGGCGCCTCCCTGGGCGCCGCCATGATGGGCCGAGCGTCACCGGAACCGGAAGCACGGTCTCGCGGTCCGACCCGAAAGAGGACTAGGCGGGCGGTGGCGGTCATGTGTGAGGGACGCCGTTGTCACGTGGGGATGGGAAGCGCGCGGCGGGAGCGGGAAGCGGTGCCCGTTACCTCAGAGGAATGGCGGCAGCGTCCGCCTTGGGCGGGAAACGGCCACCACGGCGGCAAAAACGCTTTTCCTGGCTTTTATTTCTCATTTCATACAGCGGGGTGAGAGCAGGCCCAGCCCAAGCCGCTGTTGTCCAGCATTCACCGGCCTCCGGTGGCGTCCGGGCACGGCCTTCGCCTGGTGTCCATCGCTGTTCCCGTCCTCACGGGCCGCCACCGGCGGCAGAGCCGGCGGTCCAGCCTGTGGAGATCGGTGGTTGTCACCAGCTCGTGGTGGGCGTTCCACGACCAGGAGTAGGTGCAGAAGGTGTGGTGGAAGCGCTCGCTGCCCGTCTGGCCCCCGCTGATCTTCTGCCACAGCTTCAGCAGGCTGCGGCGCTGGCGGAGGGCCAGGCTCTGCCTGCACTGCTTGGCTGCCTTTGCCTTCAGGGAGGAGGGAGGGAAGTTGAAAGAGGAGTTCAGAGGACCCCGGGGCGAGGGGAATCGCAGGGCTTTGCCCAGGTGGGAGCACGTGCCACATGTGTACATACAAGACAAAAAGCACTTCAGTGGTGTGTTATGATGCGGTGCTGGCAGGTTATAACCAATTCATGCTGATGATTAACAATAAACAACTAAGCTATTATTATACCCCTGGTTTCATTTTTCCTTGCGCTTATGACAAAATTGCTCTTTAATACTTGCATCTAGTTAAAGCATTCACCAGACAGTTAATGTATAGGTTCCATGAGTGACCAGTCACACTTATTTCTGCTCTAACTGCAGTCCCGTACGACAAAGGGTAACATCTTCCCTCCACATTTCACACTCACTTGTGTTTGTGTCTTGCCTGGGCTGTCTATTGTCAGATGGTAGGGTGTATTTGGGTGCTCGGTGTTGATGGCAGGGGAGCGTCTCTGCTTTCTGTGGTGAGCAGGAGGCTTGAGAGCAGCTGCCTGATTAAACAAAGCGTGGGTTTTCAGGCTTGTCCCCGCACCTCGTTCGATACTGTTACATAGCTGAAGCATTGCTTGTCTCACCTGCACCCTGTTTCTGTCATGGAAGAAGCGGCTTGCAAGCGAAGCGGTTGGCTCATTCCTCTGCCTCGCCACCTTCTGCAAGCCCTTTCTTGGCTTTGCCGGTGTCGCTGCGTCTTGTTTAGAAATCAGCGGGAAGATATGCCCTGGGCATAAGGGCTGCCTGAATGGGGCAAAGGGAAATAAGAACCAGAGTCGCTGACTGTGCAGCCAACAGCCACCTCCTGCCTCTTGGTTTGCTGCCTCTCTCTGGGGAAGGACTCGGCAAGTCCTGAATTCCTCACTCCTCTGAACCACGAGTCACGGGAGCCGCCGTCCGGCATGCCCGACGTTAGCAGATGTAGATCCACGAAGGCACCAGTGCCTTGGCTACGTTGTTGAGTTGCTTAACGTGCAGCAATCCATGGCGTAGAGCTGCCTGTAGGTGTTGGGGTAACCCAGAGCTCACCCACCACTAGATGCTTTGCGGTGGGGTGTTTACGGCAGCCACTTTGCACAGAGACCTCCGGGGGGTGATTCCTTTGCCCATATGAGCCCCTGGAGCAGAACACACTACAGCTGTTTGATTTTGCTTCTTGCCCTGGGCGGGTTTTGAACTGGCTGGACTCCCAAGGTCTGCTCCAGCTCTGTTTTCTGTGATCCTCCTGGGATTTACCTTTGGAAGGGTTTGCTAACGCAGGGCTGACCCTGCGCCTTGCTGAACTCAATACCAGAAGCACAGATCCTCCGCCTTCGGAGAAGGCCACGTGCCAGGAGGGGACAGAAGAAGCTGTGGCAAATGCCCCAGTCGGGTTGTCACCCTCGTAGCTCCAGTGACTTCCCTTTTGGACAGAGTGGGAACGACAGTGTGCAAGCCTTACCTTCGAGGTGCTCCCTGTAAGCTGTTGTGTCCCTTTTGTTCACGGCTGAGACACGGGCAGCACTTACAAAGGCAGGCATAGGGTAAACTGGCTTTTTCTGAATTTTGTGGGGCTTCTTTCTGTGACGCTTGAGGAAGTCACCATCCAACCAGAGTTTTTGGCCAGTGCAGTCCCTAAGCTTCTGCTCGTAGTAACTAGAAGACAAAAGAGGGCGTCATTGTCCTGTGAAACACAGCCCAAAGCCCCGCTCGGCGCTGGCTGCTGTGCACCCACATATCTGGAAAGACCGGCTGCATGAGGGTATTTAAACTGCAAAGGTGTGTGATAGACACATGGTGGCATTTACAACAGTGTCTTTGTAGAGGAGGTGTCTGAATTATGCAGGTGCTTTTGGATGTCCAACTAGATATAGAACATTTCTGGAAATCTAGTCTTGGAGCCCCTGTGTTCTGTGTATTTTGTTATATAAGGCACAAACGTCCCAGTAAAGTGGGAACCTCCCTTCTCTATCTCACAGAGCTAAGGCAGCTCACCTGATAATCTGAAACAGAGTTCTCCGGGGCAGAGCTGCCAACTCCACCAGCTTCAAGAAGACTTTGAAGAGGAGGATTCCTCTGGCATCGACAGAATCGAAGCTGCCCGAGTCTTTTTTCCCAGGGGCTGGAGAGGAGGAGAGTGGTCAGGACCATGACTGAGCCTTGCCTTACCTTCACAGAGCTCAAAGGGAGCAGAGATCCCAGCAGCCCCCAGGAAGATCTGGACAAGTTATGCCATGGGGATCCAACCCCATTTTCTGCCGAGTGCTGGTTAAGTATCTAGTGGGGAGGACAATTCCCTGCAGCTTATCACTAGCCAAAGAAGGTAAGGTCTTCTACTCCTCCTGTGTCCCATCTTGTAAGAGAAGAGTTTGGCCTCTGCTTTTGCAGCCAGGAACACCTGGATGGAATGCTGGATTCCTGCCCCTCTCCCTGAGACTGGCAAGCACAGTGATGGTTGGTCGTGGGGGCAGAGCTAACCCTGAGCTGGCCTGTCATGGCCCATTGACCTATTGCTGTCTTGTCTTTGTTCCTTTGGGTCCCAGATGCTGATTTCTTGCTCGGTACCAATTAGTCTGAAAACCAGGTAAATTCAGCTATCTCTGGATAAGCGAGGCTTTTGCTGGAGTAGAATGTCTCTTACTTACATATTGTCTGGGGGAAATGCTTCTTGTCAGTAATGATGTCCAGAAAGTCAGAGAAATCCACTGTCCTGTCTCCTGCAGGCGAGTAGCATCTCTGTTAGCAAGGCAGTTTTTTGCTGTAATGAAATGCTGGAGCGAGCAGCTCAGAGCTGGTGCTGCAGAAAGATTTGCTACTAAAACCTAAGGGTAGGAGAAAAGCTGTTAAAGCTTCCACATGTAACTGGGCTGTGGAACTTGGTGTTTCAGCATGCATAAAGAAGTCCAAAAAGCACAACGTATTCATGAAGGATAGTCCCTGGTAAGTGCTAAAATGTAGCAGCCCAAGTACAGCCTCTGGCTCAGGAAACATTTCGGTACAGTATTGCCCCGGGCTGGGAAGGAAAGTGAAGGAGGATCGCTTTGCACATCCAGAAATTGGCTCAGAACAACCCACAGGGGAGTAATGTGTGGTCTAGCGCACTCACCATCGGTATCTGCATGCACCAGTTCATCGTACGCCTCTTGACTGGTTAAACTAATCCCCAGCTGCTTAGCGGTCTCCTCCAGGCTGTGAAGATTAATATTGCTGTCCGGGTCTTTGGGGAATAAGTTGAAAGCATCGGAGAATGCTGCAGGCAGGGAGAGGACAGCCGATTAAATGGCCCGGAGGGACGCGCTACCTATATTATATTCGTTTGGAAACAATGAACTATAACCACTGGGGATTTGGGACTGGGATCGGGATGCGTTGTTCCTTACTGCCAGTGGCAAAGCATCTACCTCTAAAGAGCTATCGAGGGTGCAGGGGAGTTGGGGAATCTGGGCAGAGGAAGAGTGAGCCTGCGTTTAACGTGAGGTGCTGGGTGAGGTGGTTGGTTTAGTTCTAGCTCTGCGCTCATGAGCTTCAGTTATCTCTCTGTCAAAAAGGGTATTGATGCTTCCTTCAATCACTGGGTCCCCAAATCCTTGGGACAGGGGATTGTCCCTTCCTTTGTGTACTCCTGGTTATTGTCTCGGGAGGATCATGCAATGCTGCAGGACCAAGCTAAAGTTCAAACCACTCCTGGCCATGCTGGCAACATGCCTTCAGGGGGGAAGCCCTTAACAAGGTGCCATTACCTTTCCATTGTTTTCTTGTCATGTTCTTTGCTGCTTTGCACTCAATTCTCTGCTGAGGGATGCATGAGGGCTCCCTGCCACACACACAGAGGCATAAAGAGAGGTGGACAGACTGACAACTGAGAGGCATGCACTGACGAGAGACCAACCGATAATGCAGCTCCTGCTGATGGAGCTGGAGCACGCAATGCAGACGTCAGTCCTTCTCCCAGCTCTATGGGCCAGACAGTGCTGGAAGGACTGCCAGAGAAGAGCTCACCACCCACCCAGATCCACACTCACAGCGATGGGAGTGAAACACTGTGTGGCAGCTCACGTTAACTGCTCGAGGCTGCACAGAAATGATAGTGGGATCTCAGCTGCCTTCCCCAGTTCAGGCTAACTTTGGCAGAGGGCAACTGTGGCCACTCTGGTGTGTGCAGGGAGGCAGAAACATCGGACAGGAGGAAGCAGTCCTGGAAATCTCCCTTGGCCACCCTGCAACACTGGATGGACCAAGGTCCGTGACCCACAGCCCTTGTTGGGGCTGGTGCTCCGGAGCCTGGCCCAATCCACCACCCGTGCCTCTGCATTTCTTCTCTAGATTGATAATGCCAACACGCACAGCACTGTAGGGACGAGCGCGAAGGTAGGACCTCTGTGTGTGATCACATAACAGAGCGGGGACAGCAGCATTTTCATACAACCGGTTTCTACCTTCATGCTCACCTGGGTGCCTCCCTTGGGAGGGGTTTTATCACCCTCTTCTTTGGCAGAGGCTTTGGTGTCACCCTGGTTTTGGGAGCAGAGCCAGGAGAAGGAGCAACTCTTTCTGGATGTAGAAAGACAAATAAGCAGAGTCTCATGGGCTTCCCTCCAGGCAGAACTCACAGCTGTAGCCATCACCAGGAGGAGAGCTGAAAGGACCCCCTGCTTTGTGCTATTGCAGCATTAACTCAGTCTCATCCTGTTTATGGGCAGCAGGCTATCCAGCAATGGAAATCCCGGACCCTCCCAGCATTCCCTGTCCTCTGCCATAGCATCTTTGCTATGGCTAATTCAGATCTCCTCTTCTTGCCACTTAAGCTGCTGATTGCCTATCCCACCTGCAGTGGATGTGGAGGGTAGTTTACTCCCCTTTCTCTTTGCCTTTCCCTCTGGAGTAACCAGTGCCTGGAACAGCAGGTAGCTCACAGACAAACTGCCACCCATGGAGGTGACACTTCATGGACAAGCTGGTTTTCCTTTCTCTACCCCTTGAACATCGTGCCTTGTGGCAGCCAAAGGCTAACTAGTCACAGGGGGGGAATTAACATCACACCAAGCTCTGTCTTACAGATATTGCCCTCAACCTGCTAATCCAGAACCTGGTTCGGCTGATGGACCTGAGGCCACACAATTGTGATCGCAGCACACCAGCCTGTCGTCCCTGCAGCACTGTGACCCAGCACGAAGGTCCCATGGTGTGGGTGGCTAAAGACCCAGGCTCAGTTCCTTCTGTCGCCCCAGAAAATCTGTGAGACGCGGGACAAGGTGCTTTGGGCCACGCCCAGGCTTCCAAGTCCCAAAGGAGGTGCCCAAGGCTTGGCTAGACAAAACCTCGACCAACCTGATCTAGTGCTGGCAATAGCAGGAGGCTCATTTGGAGGCCTCCAGAGGCTTCTTCCCACCAATATTTCTATGATTTACTCACCATTCACTTTTGTCTCTTTCAGCTTCTCTGGGTTTGAATGGTTCCGTGGGGTGGCCAGGATGGAGCCCTCACCTCTGACATCAACTTTTTCCTCTATGAAAATAAAAAGGCCCTGCTGAGCATTGTTTTCCTTCTAAACATGGTCATTTAAAGTACCATTCTAAACACATCAGCAAGGTGCTACCATCTTCCATGTGGAGCCAGGACATGGAGGGAGATTGGTTATATAAAAATAAGAGCAGTGTTTGTAACATCTTTTGCCTTTCTCCAGCTCCATCCTCCAGAGGATTTAAAATCCTTTCAGCACATTAGTGAAACTAATCTCTCCTGCATGCAGGGAGAGGAAAAGCCCTGCCATCACTGTGACGAGGGGGAAGCAGAGCGAGATGAGGTGGCTTGCGGACAAATCAGGTCTTGAAACAAGAAGGGAAACAGAAACCAGAGCGTGTCAAGTAAATCTTTGTCAGTCTCAAGCAGCCCATCCTACATCTGTGATTTCCCACCCTCCTGACTCAGGAGTTATGACATGGAGCAAGGAGCATGCTGAGAGCAGCATCGTGCTTTGACTTCTCCAGCAGCTTCAGCTTTGATGTGTTAATCTCTGATGGCCCTGAGCAATATCAGGGGTTCTGGTGGGAAACATGTTCCGTTGGAAAGTTGGACTGAGGATGATGTGTTTGAATCCTCGATGAGAAGTCAGAGTTTAACACAGTTTCCCTCGGTGTGCTGTACTTGGGAGCTTGGCTGCACAACCCAGGTGCTGTGACCGCCAGGTTTAATCACACGTGTTAAGGAAGGCTAGTGAATACGGGAATTTGTGTTGCCTGCCTGGCTTCAGCGAGTCTGCACATGGCTGTAGTGAGCCCTGTATTGAAATTTCGGAAACCTACTGCAGTGCTGGTGTTTCTCTGCCTCTCCCTGCACGGCGTCATTACCAGCAGATTTGCAATTCATTAAGATAGGTTGCCCTGGAGTTTTCTTCTGAAGGACACTTGTCTAATCCCGTTTGCTGTCATCTAGGAGCAATTTGGGTTATGGAGATTTTGCTCACCTTCCCCCAGGGGCGGTTGCTGAACCAACCTCACCGCCTTCATGGATTCACCCGGACTGACCTTCCCGTCATCCGCAGGGTGAGAGCAGCGCTCGGCGTCAGTGGAAATAACAGACACCAGAGCACAGAGGGGACGAGGCGCTGGTGCTGGACCCACTGGCAGCTACTGCACAAAGCTAGGGGCTTTCCCAAAATGATGGTTAGAGCTTTCTTCCTTCCAAGTGAAGGCAGAATGGAGTCCTTGGGCAGCGTCAGGTATTGGAAAAAGAGAAAGTTGAAAGCAAAAGTGCTGTGGCTTGCTTCTCTTTATACCGGTGGAAATCCAGACCGACTTCATTTGGCACAAATCCCCCTCATAGCATGATGCCTCTGTGGCAGATGGGGCTACAAAAATAAGGTACTAGACCCTGCTGAGACAGGGGAGGAGGATTTTACTATTAGAGGAGCAACTGAGTCGTTCACCACCACAGACTTTCCTCCATATTTACCCCATGTGAGTGGGAACCCACTGCATTATTTTAAGGGAATCAGTTGCCTCGTGTAGCTTCCATGCTAACATCAAGTCCTCTTCATCTGACAAGCACCATACAGGCATGCAGAAGGCTCTTTACTAATCTGTTTGTTTCCAGAGGTTTCTAGGCTTCCTCCAAGGAGAAATACCTGAGATACCTACTCTCACCTTCCGTGTGTCCTAAGGCTTCCAGCTTCTCCTTGCTGGTCAGGGGGACCTCAGTGGCCATGGAGCCCAGGATGGAGTCGAGGTCCTGGGTGTCACCTTTGTACCCTAAGGTAGGGCCCGGGCAATATTTGGATGGAGCAGGGTGTCTCTCCAGCAGCAGGGACCGGCTCTCCAGGGAGATTTCAGGCCTTGGCAATGACAGCGGAATGGCAGCCGGAGAGACACCATCCACAGCAGAAAGACTCAGAACCTCCTGTGGCTCTGGGGTCAAGTGGGTCTCCACTGTGGCCAGGTCAGAGCCCTGATTATCCACAGCAGCTGTGTCCTCTGTAACAAGAAAGTGTTGGAAACCTCCTCTGCATGTTGGCAGGCAGCACAGAGACACTTGGCAAAAAAAAGTTATTAATAATAGTAATAATAGAGACTCCTTTGCCTTTCACCTACCCTTTCCATCTCAGGATCTAAAGGACTGTAGCCACAATAATGCAATGAAACTCCCTCCCCGCAGGGCAGGGTGGGATGCTGAGGCCAAGAAGGATTAAACTCCCTTTCCACAGCCATTCATCACCCATCACCTCCCTCCACGCTGCACCACGCGTAACACACTCTAGACACAGCCCCCTTCTCCTTTGACACGCCGAGGGGTGGCATTTATATCTTGCCGAGACACACAGAGTTCACACTATGCCCCCTGCCCCAAATAACGCAAAGCAAAAATTCAACACAAGATTAAAGGGGAGGGAGAAATGGAGAGAATTTAACCTCTGCCGAGTGCACGGTGTATCCCACGCCAGCCGTGGGCCAAGCATGAGCTGCAGAGACCCAGCAGCCTCCCCGTGCTCCTGTCGCTGGGTTGCTGGCTGGAGGGGCCAGGTAGGAGCAGAGAGCACGGAGGCAAATATGGGTCCCCACCAGCGGTGTGTCCTAGGGCTTCCTGCAGCTCCTCGCTGGCCAAGGGGACCTTTGTGGTGCCCATGTTGGAATCTGCATCATGGATGTCAACTGTGTCCCCTGGGGTATGGGGGAAGATGGAGTTTAGTTAGTGGGGAAATATGTTTGAGGAAGAGGAGTCCAAAATGTAACAAGAGTTTGCAGGGAGGCTCTTGGCTGCAGCTTTAAATGTCTCACCAAAAGGGTAGTTTACAACACTGAGAACTCTCATATCCACAAAGGATTTGGTGATTTGAGAGACTCTCACCCCCAAACTGCTTCCCAAACCAGGGCCTTTTTGGCCAGATGTAGGCTGGAGGTCCAAGCTTTCCCCAAAGCAGGGCATTCTTTCATCCCAGGTTAACCCCATCTCCCTTAAAGCCCTGGAGATCCTATCATGGCTAAATCCCAGAGCAACCCATTCTGATCTCACAGCCGACCCAGCTTTGAGCAAGAAGTTGGAATAGAGATCTCTTGAGGTCCCTTCCAACCTGAATTATTCTGTGATTTTGTGCCCTGGGAAATGTCAGCATTTTGGCTTTTTTTTAATTCCAGCTCTTTCTCCTCTTCTTTCCCAAGTCTTAAGATTTCTGCCCAGCAGATGCTCCAGATCCTGAACAATCCTGAAGCGGCAATATACTCACCAGCCCCAGCCACGTCCTCCCATGCCTCCTGGTGAGTCTGGTCTGGTAAGTGGATTTCCACCAGGTGTAGGTGAGACTTCACCTCTCCAACATTGACCTGCTTCCCTACAATGGAGAGATCTGTTTCATTTCAGAAAACTTCCTAGAGACCTGGAAAACACAGTTCTGTGTTGTGAATGGGACAGAATGCATCTTCAATCAGCTCCTAGCTGCATCAGGAAGCACTTAGCTCATTCTCGGATTTATTAACAGACATCAGTTTACAAAAGGAGTTGATGTATTAATGGGCTCCAAGAAGAGGGAGCACTTCGGTGCTTTCAGGAATAAAAGGAGCATTAAAAAGAACCCCGGCCCGAAGACTTACTGCAGGAGCTATGTCTGTGCGATGGGTTGCAGGGTGTTCCTACCCTCTGGAAACCTCCATGGGGGAAATTTCCCTGGGGATCCCTGTCTGCAGTGGGAATTGATCAGAAAGCAGCAGAGAAATGTGGAAAGCATCTGACCGAGCGCATACAGACATCACCATCTAGTGGTCCCTAACGCCAAAAGCCTCAACCCGGCCCAAAATTTGCAGGTACAGCAGAGCTGGAGTTATTACTGCCTGCAAATGGCTTCTCCCGAGGAGCTGAGAGCAACCACCACCTCCACCACCTGCCCCAGGAGGTACCTCTGGCTGCTCACACTCCTTTACGCCAGCCGGCACAGCAACACAGCCCTGATTTTGCGGGGGAAAAAGCCACTCCAGATGCCCAGTAGCTGGTCCTCAAGGTCATGGGCCTGATCCTGCAAGCAGCCATGCCCACCGGCATCAAGGGGCAGTGAATGCAGCTAAACAGGGGTCTTGTCTCATCCCACAGCTCAATGGGAAATGGAGACGATCTGCCCGAATCACACTCGTGGCATCGCTCTGGTTTCTCCAGCGTGCTGGAATCATCAAGGTGGGACAGAGGATTCAGCGGAGCACGATGGAGCAAACACAGCTGAAGGGGATGGGGAGGAGCAGGGTGACCTTCCAGCTCCAGCACAGCCGCATCCCGCTCTTCTCCCTCCTCGTCATGTAGATTCATGCGCAGGCTGGACACGCTCTTCCTACCCAGGGAGCAGACGGATACGTATGAGACGACCCTGCCCAGCACCCATCCCTCTGCCTTGGGGGCCCAGGTCACCCTGGGGGGAGATGCAGGGGTGGGACTGGCTCAAGCCCGGACGGTCCCTGCGTTACCTGTTCTGGGCTGTGACAGCTGCCTCGGGGGGGCTGGGGGCTCCGTGCTGTGACACTTGGCAGCAGCTCTCCGTAGCCCTGCTGGCCCTTGTGGCTCGCTGCTGCGGCCGATCCTGGTCATCGCTCATGTACGTATTTTCCTTCTTCTTCTTGCCCTGTGGCAGCCACTCCTTCTGTAACAACTCGAAGGAAGAGGGGGTCTGGGGCCGGGAACACCCACACCATCAAACACCGTCCAAGCATGGGCCGAGCCCAGGGAGGGGAATGGGAGGGACCCAGCAGCCCCCATCTGGGGGGCTCTGGGAGGGTCCAGTCCTCCATCTCTGGAGGGTGCCCAGCTCCTGTGCAGGAGTCTACCCCGGGCTGGGCCACACCAGGGTGCTCAGCAGCAGCCAAATCCTCGTCTGTGCTTCCCGGGAGAATATACAGACACGCAGCCCCTGGCATGACCCAGCTGCATCCCTGGGGATGAGGGTTGCGTGCATGGGTGATGGGCACACAGTTTTGGGGTGCAGGCATGCTTCCAAAAGAACTTATGCGAATGCGTGTGGGGGCCAGCGCTGCCCACCCTCACCTGCGTTGCTTTATCTGCCTTCGGCACGTCCTTGCCGTACGCTGCCCGCCTGGGTGGATGCGTCTCGGCCGTCAGTACCATGCACCACGGGGCAGGCCCCCTGCAACGTTGGCACCATCCTCTACCACCCTCCCCTTCCCGTCCTGCAGCTTTTCTGCCTTGAGGACAAGCGGGGAACACAAGGAGACCGAAACATGGGCAAATGTGGGCTCCCTCCACCCAAGGAGGCACCCCCTCACTCACCTGGAGGTCCTGCTGGATGTGGATTTCTTGCAGGACTTGGCACTCTGGCTGGATGTGGAGGTCCTGCTGGATGAGGACACCCTCCTGGGGGCCGATGGGGCTTGGGAGCAGGCAGACGCGTCCCGAATTTCTGTTGAGCCACGTGGTGGTGGCTGCTGCCGAGCTTCGGTGGCTGCGGGACTGCAGGGTTTCGGCAGCTTGCTGGGGTCCATCGCCTCCTCGTCCCGGCCCTGCTGCGAACGGGGGCACCCGCGGGGTCCCGCTGACACCCAAGGGTCTCGCACCCAGCGGGGCTGTGGCCGAGGGCACGGCTGGGCAGGATGCAACCCGGGGCTCGGTGTCTGTGGCGGGGCAGGAGGTGACTTTAGTGCCGGGGGCTGTCTAGCGAGAGGGTGCTGCAGAGCTGGGTTCCTCCACAGCACCCCGTGTCCCCCCGCCCCTCCCCAGGGACCCTGCAGCTGATTCACCCTCCGAGCATCTGCCCCGGTGGCCTCGGGTGCACCCGAGGCGGCACGGGGCAGTCCCCAAGCTCGCTGCCCGGTGTCACCTCTTCGTCCCCGTTCTGCCCCCATGTCACAGAGCACCCGGTGGCACTGGTGGCATTCCCAGCCTCAGCTCCCTGCCACCAGCAAGCTGCGACAGGCTCCGACGGGGTGTCTAAGGCACAGGGATGGGGACAACACCCAGGCCCCCATGTGCCTCCATCCCTCCGGCTGCGGCTTGCTAGGCCCTGCGCCGTGCCCGTAGCCCCGAGCAGGATCAGCCCCTGTGCAGGCTGGATGTGTCCCGTGGGAAGAGCCGTGCTGGCCGGGCTCAGTGGGGAGAGCGGGGCAGGTTCCCAGGCTGGATGACCCAGGGAGGGGAGGTGGGGGGGGGCTGCCCTGACCCCCGGGCTGGCACCGCACCCCTGCGGCACCACGAGCTCTGCAGCATTGCGGAGCGGGTGCCCAAATCGAGCGCTGCTTCAGGGCGAGCGCAGAGGGATCAGCCCAAACCCCCGTGCCCCAAACTCCCTCCCCAGCTCACTCGGTGCTGGGGCAGCCCCAGCCAGCTTCGGGGGACTCATCCTGCTCCTTCGTGTTGCATCCAGGCTCTGCCTCGAACACCCCTTTGCCTTCCCCTCAGCCCACCCTGCAGCTGAAATGCTCCTCCTGGGGCCAAACCCAGCTGAGCCCAACTCAAACCAACCCTAGAGCCCACTTGGGTGCTGGAAACACCCACCTCAAGCCCCTGCCCGGTGCAGCTGGGGGCACCGAGCGCTGCCCCAGGTGCCTGAACACACTGCGTGGGCGCCCCGTGGCCCAGGGAAGTGTCGGAGAACCGGGCAAATAGTTTTTCCAGCACCTTCTGTGGTCCCAAAATGCTGCTTTGAAGGGTGGCCGCTGGGTGTCCCCGCAGCCCTGTGCGATGCGGTGCCGAGTGGGTGCAGGGGCTGGGTGCTGGGGGGGGGCACAGGCAGGTCCCTGCTCCCAGGTTTAGCACCTTCACCCTCAGCCCGGACCCCAGCTGACCCTGGGATGGTCCTGCAGCGGTTCCAGCCTGGATCCCCTCCTCTAGGGGCTTCTCCAGCAGACTGGAGGGCTCGCAGGGACCTGTGGGGCAGGATGGGGGGCTGCTGGGGTTCACCCCACTTGCAATGAAGCGAGGTGGCTGCCAGGCGTACCGCAGTCTGCAGCGGGCTCTGGCCTGCCCTATGCCCCCCCCCAACGTGTTACTCAACCCCAGGAGGGCACCAGTTACAGAGCAGAGACCCCCATGGGGGCCCACAGCCCTGCACGCACTGGCTTTGCCAACCCTCAGCTCAGAGCAGCTCCCCAAGTCGTGCTGGGGCACCAGGGGCTGCCCACAAGACAGGAAACCTGGGCACAGACCACTGTTAGTAGTTTGAGTTTTTTTTTTTTAATTTTATTTACTTTTATTTTTGTGGTGTGAATCACTGCCGCTCTGGTGCTGCCCATCCAACCCCCCCCCCCGCTCTGGGGCTCAGCCCCAGCACCCAGCCCCTGCTCCCACGCTGCTGGGGACAGGCCAGCCAGGGAACAGGGACACAGAGACACCACCAGCTCAGCCAAAATGCTGCTGGGGCCCTTGGGGCCAGCCCCACTCAGGGCACAAGGTCTCTGTTGCTTTTTTGATGCAGTCAAGCGGAGTGTAGAGCCACCATGCTCTGGCTGGGGCAAGGACCAAGCAGCAGCACCATTCCAGCCAAACTCCACTACTGGGATCTTTCTTTGTTTTTCCCCATAGGACAATCCATGGGTGATACACAGCCCCAGGCAGCAGGACGTGGCCCGAACCCTGGACTACATGGAAAACCATGCATGGTGCAGTTACACGGCCCAAAAAGCACAGAAAAGGGATAGAGAGGCCAGGCTCAAGGGATAACAGCCATCACGACCCTCCCCAGGCTGCTGCCTGCACATCCGTGTGCTTTGTGGCACAGAGATGGTGGAGGGCGACACAAGGAGCTTGGCACTATCCCAGGGGATGCGCTAGGCTGCAGCTGGGACCGGCACAGCTGATGCTACATAGAATTGGCTGGTGGTGCAAAGTGAGTGCACGTGGAGGGAACGAGGAAGGGCACTGCAATGCCAGGGCATTTGCTTTTCACTGTCCTGGGCCACAGCAGCGCCAGAAACGTGTGGCTGCAAGAAGCGTGGGGCTGCCAGGTTGCTCAAGAGGTGTCCTCAACCCTCGAAGCCACGCGATGGCTCCTGCCTGCTGGCAGTGAGCGTAGCTGCTCTGTCCCTCAGGGAGATGGCTCCTGTACCCAGGGGGACCGCATCTGTCCAGTGCACGAGAGGACTCTGAGCAGGCAGCGCTTCGCCGGCATGGGCCATGGAGGAGAGCACAGCTCAGCATTTGGTTTGAGCAGCTGCTCCCGAAATCTGCTTGGCCCCGTGAGCACCTAACAGTTCACAGACTCGCCAGGCAGAGAAAGTCCCATTTCTCTGCATTCAGTGTATGGAGGGGCCGCCGGCTCCCGCGAGGCGACCCGCCGAGGTAAGAACAAGAGGTTTGCCGTGGAAAGCACGTCCCTGCAGTTACAGTGGGGTGATGAACAACAGGGCTTCGAGGCAGTCGAGGGATTGTTAAATTACACGCAGACACACACTCGCACACGCAGACACACACAAGCTTTTCTGTAAACCGGACTCCAGAAGATCCCACGGATCCTTGGCTAATCCCACGGCCAGTTCTGGGTGCAGCATCCTTACATGTTCCCGCGGTATGTGATGTTGGTGAAGGTAGACGTAGCCTCTTTATATAAGGGGTTGTTGCCCTAGAAGGAGGAAAAAGAGCATCATCACTTTGTGCTTGGCATCAGCATTCGTTCTACTTTACAGCTGAGGAAACTGAGGCACCATTTCAGCATTGAGTGGTGGATCCACGTCTCCACTCAAGGCTTTGGCTGAGCAGTTTAATGGCTTCCCATAAGGTTTAATGGGGGAGAGCAGGGAAAAGCTGCTGTGGAGTGGAGGAAAGGCAGCAGGAGCTGAGGAGCAGAAAGGCCTCCTGAAAGAGCCACCCCCTCCCTTCCCTCTGGGGAGGTGGAGGAGAGGTGGGTGACAGGCACTGTCCCAGCCCCCTCTCTTGTGCTCTGGGTGCCTCAGCCCTTCCAGCATCCCGTGGCAGGAGGGACCTTCCGCCTCGCTCATGGGATGGAAACACTGGTGTGGGCAGTGAGTAAGAGGGTCACGTTGGTGACAAGTGCTTGGGATATGCAGGAGGTGGGAAAATCATCCGGGACATCTGCTATCACCTATGCACAGCCCCCGGCACCGCAGCGGGCTCAGGCAAGGGGTGTCCAGGCTGGCAGTGTCACCCCGAGTCCTGCCTGTGACACTGTGCCGTGCTTCAGAGAGGAATGGGGCAAGCTGGTCCCTAAGGACCATGCCCTGGGAACACAGAGAGCAACTGGGCTCTCGTGCTGGGAGTGCTGCGATCTGGATCTACTGGACCCAGGGGCTGTGGGATTCAAGGACTTCTGCCCAGCACACCCAACCTGCTGGCCCTCACCATGTCCCACTTGGCCCTGGCCTTCTCTTCCTCAAAGCGGGCAAACTCCCGGCGGTCATGGATGGTGATGAGGAGCTTCCAGATGAGCAGGGCAGCGAGGCCGATGAGCAGGATGGCACCCGTCACTGAGAGCAGGACCACCAAGACGTCCGGTCCCTTCGGGCAGTCTGGCGGAAGGAGGAGGACAGGGATGGAGGGGCTCAGCACCCCCAGGGCTGCCTGGCCATGGGTACATGGAGCTCCTCTGGTCTCAGGAGGGCTTCATCCTTCCCCGTCAGGGAGCAGGAGCCTCCACCCTTGAGCACAGCAGGCTCTATAAAGGAGGATCCCACCCATGGGGTGCTTGTGGCGAGATTCTCGAGCTCCTGTCTATAAGGTGGAGGTCTACCCCCAAGCCTGGAGCAGTCCAGGTCAGGGGCATCACAGGTCCCATCCGTGATGGGGGATGATGCCAGAGACCAAGTCCTTGGGCTGCTGGAAGCTCATCCCCAAACCACCAGCCTTGCTGAAGCCCCGCACCGCCCCAGCTCTCTGGCTGTGCATCAACACCACACTGGCAAACTGGGGTGGTGAGGTCCAGTGCAAACTCCAGCAGCCACTCTGCTCCCCCCGCACGCTGCCCGGGGCTGTGCAGCCACCCCAGCCCTCGCCTGCCTTTCTCCTCCAGGCGTGGGGGCCTGGGAGGGTGGGCTGCAGCCCTGCCCATGGCAGGCAGTTGTACTGAGAGCTGGCAGCTGCCTTCGTGGCCACGCAGCCCTTTACTCAGCTGGAAATCAGACCTCGAGGTTGCTGGAGGTGCCGGGGCTGCTCTGCATGGTGGGGGGCTGCCATAGCCCTGTCCTGGGGCATAGCCTCAGCATTGCTCCCGCCTGGCTAACGGCAGCCAGCTTTTATCTGATTCTTGAGAAAAATCACACCCATGGAGTCAGAAACAGGATCAGGGTGGTGGGAAGGTTGAGCCTCCATCCTTGGATTCAATGGGGGAGTGAAACAACCAAGCAACGTGCCGGGGAAATGCGAGACAGTGGCAGGAAATCACAGCCCCGGTGACATGGAGCAGGGAACAAAGCAGCTCTTCAACCACGCTCAGCCCCTCACCGTGCTGCCCTGTGAGCCTGGCTGGGGTGGGATGTACAAAGGGCACTCAAAATCCCCCCTTTTAGCACAGAAACCCAGCACAGCATGCTCCGCATCCCCCCAGCCTGACCGCGGCAGCCGGGTCTTACCAGGCTCCTCGATAACGTAGAGGATGGACTTGCCGCTGGAGTCCTCGTAGTACTGGAACCGCACCACGCAGTCGTTCTCGTCCTTGTAGGTGCAGTTCACAGCGTCCTTGCCCCTGTCACCTGCCAGAGCGAGAGGCTCAGAGCCCCCCACGCTGGGGGGATGCACACACAGAGGGAAAGTGGACGGCAGAGCCCCCCAGATTTCCACACTTTAGGGCAGGGGTTTGGGTCTCTGCTCTTACCCAGTTCCTGCACTGTCTCGATTTCGTCACGGCACCTGCGGCTACAGGACTGCTGCACTCCCCGCTCAAACTTCTTGCACTCCACGCACTCCCTGAGGAAGAGGAGGGAGGTACTATGAGCTCCCCCACGCTCTCCCCGGGGAAACCGTCACACTTTTCAGTCTCAGGCTGCAGAAATCACTGCGCTCCCAACCCCACCGGGCTGCAGCCGGTGAGAGCTCCTGCCACCACTGCTGCCAGCTCCCTGATGGGATGTGACCCATCCCAGCTCTCTGCCCTCTCTCACTTTTTGATGGTGCAGGCGTCCGGGCACGTGGGACACTTCTCGCAGGTGTCACCGTAGGAGCCGGGCTGGGTGCAGTCGCACTTGCCGCAGATGCAGGAGCCGTGGCCGCTGCACACCAGCCCGTTGCTGGACATGCACGTGTCGGTGCGGGTGGTGCAGTTGCAGTAGTCGCCGGTCCAGTCCGAGTCGCACAGACAGTCCCCGCAGCTGCACTGCCCGTGGCCTGGGGACAACCCAGAGGGCATTAGGACCCTCAAATGTCCCCATAGGTCCCGTTAGCAATCACCCATATGGGATGCCCATGTACCCAGAGCGGCAGCTCCACCTCCGTGGGCATAGCAAGGCAGACAAGTCATCCAGGACAACCCCTTTCCACTGTCCTTGGGGTGGGACACGCAGCAGCTCACATCAAACCTCAGCCTTTGCCATGTCCCCAACACTCCTCTTACTCCCCTCAAACATGAAAAAACTGCCAAATTTCAGGCTGAGCTGCCCCAGCTCTGTCAGGTTGGCAGCAGCAGCTGGAGATGCTCAGTAGATCAGTCTCTGAGCTAGTCAAGCTTTGGCTTTTGATTTCAGCTTGAGTCAGGACATCTGGTCAAACCCCCCAAATCCCAATCGTTTCCCAGCCCCAGACCAGGCAGGGGAAGCCGACTGCTGGGAAAAGCCCGACAAGCTCTGCATGCTTGCCGAGACTGGTTTAATCAGACAGACAGACAGACATGCTCAAATCCTTGCCAAAGCCTGGAGCTGTTTGGATTGTGGTTTGATTTCGGCTCAAAAACAAGACCTGGTGAGTGGTGGAAATGCCGTAGAGCCGGCACACGCCGACCCGTCCCAAGCCCTGAGCGCACTGGGGCACGTCGGGAACGCTGATCCCGGCGGGGGATCGGCCGGGCATGGCCTCGGGGGCACCGGCATGAGAAATAAATGTGTAAGCCTGTTAATGAGGAACTAGGGCTTAGTCACAGGAAAATAGTGCCACGCTGGGTGACAAGGCATGGAAACAGACAGGGAGGCTGGGGCTTTTCCAGTGGCTCAATGGGACTGGGACGGGGTCCATGCCAACAGGATCACGCAGTTCAGGTTAATTAACAGCTCACCCAGGCTGGGGGCAATGCTTCACCATCACCCTTGGCCTGTCATTGCGCAAACAGGCAGTGGGAGCAGGGACAGGCACCCGGCTCCCTGGGGGCACCAACGGTACCGACTGTTCAGGGTGGGGGAAAACCCCAGCACTTCCACCTCCGTTATCAGCAGGCTGTTAAGATAAAGGATCGATCCCAGCAGCACAGAGGTAGCTGTGAGCCATGAAGTTGGGCTGGGGGGCAGGCAGGGTCCCAAAACCCTCAATTTGGGGCCATTGGGGAGCAAGAGCTGAGCGTCATCTGGCCAGCAGGTTTCATCTCACCCAGGCTGGGCTCCAGCACAGTGGGATCAGCTTTAGCCCCTGACATTTTCCTGGGGATTTTTGAGCTTGCAGCAGGAAAGGGGTGGCTTTTTTTGGCACTGTGTTAGCAGCTGCCTCACCTGGGCTCCCGGAGGGAGGCTGGGGATGGGAAAGAGATTCCTCTTTTTCCCCCCTCTCATTCCCCCCTTGAATCACTTTTGCTCCTGGAGGGGATGTGCCACAGCTTCATGCCCCAGTCCCGGGCACTGCCACCCCTCTCACATCCCCTGAAAAGACAGATGGGGCAGAGTGCTGGGGTTCACTCAGACCACCACTGCTTACTGGAAACATATGTGGGATAAACCCTAGATGGGGGGTCCTGATGGAGAAGAGGCGCTGGCACATCAGGACATGTGAAACCACTTCTGGAACGGGTGTTTTGCAGAGAGGGGCTCCTTCCCTGGTCCCTGGCATGGAGGAATACCCAAGGACCCAGCCCTCTCTCCCCAGTACTGAGAGCAGTGGCAGCTGCAGCTGGAGTGGGAGAGTCTGGTAGCACACAGAAGAGATGAATATTCAGGAGGGCTGATGCCGTAAGATCAGTGAGGTGGGAGGATTTGCTTCCCCACCTCTTTTGTCAATGGGGAGTCTTCAAGAACTGGGTGGAGGATAAAAATTGTCTCTCCCCACCCCTCTCCCTCCACCCTGGGGTTTCCTCCTGCAGAGCAATACCTCTGATGTGTCACGGGCTGCAACTCCAGCAGGGTCCAGCCGGTCCCTGCCCTGCGCACCCCCGAGCTGCTTCCCTGGGTGCCCACCAGCCCCCCTGATGGGACTCCTGAGTCTAAGCCGGGACAGAGGTCTGCTTTGAACCCTCTAGCCCCTCACCCTGCCACAGCTCTCGGGCACAGAAGGTGATACCAGCTGCCAAAAAAGGGAATCATTCCCCCAGCATCGCTTCAGACCTAGTCCAAGGAGAACCATGGCTGAGCAAGCCAGAGGTGGGGACAACGCAAGGGACGAGCCCCAAAATAGCTGGTATCTCCCTTGTCCATGAGCTCAGTCCCGAGCTGCCTCCCGTCCAAGCCCAGCACTCACCCGAGCACATCTGGCCCTTGAAGCGGACGCAGGAGAAGTCGTCGCACTCGCAGTACTTGCCCGTCACCTTCCCGAAGTCGCTGCTGTGGCACACGCACTGCCCGCAGATGCACTCGCCGCGCTGGCTGCAGAGGGGCTGGCCCGGCCGGGGGCTGCAGTTATCCTGCTGCGAGGGGTTGTACTCCTCCTCCGAGCACTCGCAGTGCGAGCCCAGGCGTCCGGGGTTGCAGCGGCACACGCCGCACTCCAGCGTGCCGTTGCCTCGGCTGCAGGACGAGCTGTTGGCCTCGGCTTGGCTCTCGCAGGAGCAGTCGCAGTCGAAGTTCACCACCACCGTCAGGCTGTCCTTGAAGCCCACGGGTTTGATGGTGAAGGATTTCTGCTGCTCCCGCGGGCACCCCCGTACCTTGGCCTCGATGCTGAAGCTCACCTGGAGGGCAGAGGGGCGCGTCTGGGTGTCAGTACCACCAGCACGGTATTGGGGTACCCGCTGCTGTTCATGCCCAAGCTTAAGGAACCCAAAAATGGGACCCACCAGGTCTCTTTGGGCTTTTCAAAGCTGTCCCAGCACGGTTTGGGTCAGGGCGTCTCCCTGCCACAGTAACCAGGCTAAATCCCATGCACTGTGGCCAGCAGCCTGGGCTGAGCTAGAGGACCACAGAGTTTGCATCCAGCAGACTCAAATAAGCATTTTCCTCCTTGCATCCACCCACCTGGACCCCTCTCTCTCTCCACTGCAAAGATTACAGGGTCTGTGTCACCCCGGCAAACAGATAGTGCTGGTGGAGAAAATCAAACTGGCAGTGCTGCTACCTAGAGGGGGAGAAAAAAGAAGCCCACAAACAGGATCCTTACCGTGTCCCCGATCTTGAGCCCCATGCAAGACTTGAGCCCGGGGATGACCTCGTTGTTGAGGCAGGTGGCATTGAAGGCCAGGGACAGCTCTTCGGGTAGGTCACGCACCTCCAGCTCCACCTTGGAACGGATTTTCTGGGGGAGGATAGGAGAATGATGGAGAAGACAGCACAGCCTGGGCAGGACTCAGTCCCGGGGAGGGTCCTCCCAAGCAGCCGCTATGCCGCAGCGATGCTCCCACGGGCACGGGAAACGAGCCAACTGCCCTGAGTCTTCCTCAGGGCTTGGCTGCGTCATTCCCCACAGGGAAAGGACTTCGAGGATGGGAAGGGGCAGGCGGCGAACACAGTGATCTCCCTTCCCCAGGGTCTCCGCACGTGTGGGTGGAGGCAGATGCTCACAGCTGGCCCAGGGAGGATGCTCGGGGCTGGGGGGGCTGCCAAATATGTGTGGGCTGCTTGCAGTGTGAAGCAGTGGCTATTTTGGGAGGGAGTGAGCTGTTGTGGGGCCATCGCATTGCACACTCACCCCGTAGGAGTCCACTATGAGCTGCAGGACATTGCTGGAGTCTCTGGACAAGGTGCCCACGGTTGTGCCTGGGATCAGCTCACTGTAGTTCTGGAGAAATATCATACGTGTGGTCTGCTTGTGACTCATGAATGTGCCATGGCTGGGCCAAACCCTGTCCTGGCGCATGGGAGCTTCCCAAGGAGCTCTGATAGGACAGGAGACCACCAAGCTATGTCCGGCCACCCATGGCCAGCTGCAAAGGGTACTCCTCGGGACCCACCAGCCCCCCAGGAAGGTGGCTTTGCACAGCAGCTGTTACCTGGTAGAGGCCAACAACTGTATCCGTCACAGCAAAGATCAAGTTGATGTTCTTCTGCGAGAGTTTCTCAGTCATCAGGCCCAGAGAAGGATAGTCCTGGGGAAGAGGAGAGGCAACATCCTAAGAACATGTACTCCCAACCACGCTGGTCCCCATCATGCTCTCCAACCAGGGCTGGACCACCTCTCCCATCCCACGGGGACCCTCAACAGGAGCTCTGGGCTCCCCAACCACGTGCGTGGGTCAGGGTTTACCAATGTGGTGGAGGCGGAGTAGAAATTATTCTTGTCAATGTGGCACTGGGCGTCATTGGGCTGCACGATGCCGGCCAGCCTGCCGTCCAGCGCGATGTGGGTCTTGGCATCCGTGGTGAAGACGAGTAGGTGGGAAGCATCATTCCTCCAGCCGATTTTCTCCTGCAGCGAAAGGCAGCTCCCAGTTGTGCGGCAGCGTGTGCCGAGGGCAGCCCCATGTGCCAGCACCCCGGTCCCACCTTTGCTGCCACCCTGGGTCATGGCTTGGCCATAGGGACCAAACTGCCACTGCAGAGGGAACCAAGGGCAGTCACTCTTCCAGGGAAGTGCTGTGAGGGGTGTGTGGGCTGTGGAGCCCAGCAAGTGGGCATGGGCTGCTTGTACAGGTGAAAGACAGGTTTTAATTTGCTAGAGCATTAAGCAATGGCTAATGACCAAGGGATGCAACCCTTCCCATTACCAGCAAAAACAAGGTACAGGTACAGGAGAAGATGTCCCTTCTGGGCTGGTTACTGCAGGGCTGACATGGGATCATCGTCAGTTCCCAAGAACCTGCTTCCCTTGCCTTGGCTATTGGTCTAGAAATGTCCTAGCTGAATGTTCACCCTCTCCAGATCTGAGCCATGCTTCAGCTCCACAGGGCTTACGGTCCTGTCCTGGTGGGATTGGGTGATCTCTGCCAACCCACCAGGCTCAGCCTGATAACTCTCTTGCAGCCCCAGCCAGGCCTTGTTGCCCCTTACGTCGCACACGGTGGCCTGGATGATGGCATCGAAGCCTCCCTCGGGCGCGTCGCGGTTCCTTGAGACGCTCTGCTTCTGCACCTCCTCATTGAAGCGGGTCACCTCGTCCGTGAGTGACAGGACGTGTTTGTAGCCAAACATGGGCAGGCAGGTTTCCCCAATCCTGCAGGAGGAGAGCAGTCAGGGCATGAGGCTCGTGGGGCTCTTCCAGCTCCCATCCCCACCCTGCAGCCATCCCGTGTCCCATGGTCCTGTCCAGGATGCACTGGAGGGACCCAACCACCCCAAGAGCCCGAGGACACAGCCAGAGCCTGGTGAAGGACCTTTTAAAAATCAATGACATGTTCTAGAGGTGCTGGACTCAGGCCAGCTCCCAGCCTCTGTCCTGCTGGGATTTTTAGGAGTCACTTTCTTTGAGCCTCAACATCCCTCCTGAAAAAATGGTGTAAAATCCTTTGTTCTCTTAAGAGCTTTTCAGTCACAATGATACTTTTAGTTTAGACCTGCTCCTCCTCCCTGTGCCAGCAGAATGTGCAGTGCAGCAAGGTTTACACCCTGCCCAAAATCAGGCACCCAACTCCCTGCTGAAACCCATTGGTATGGATTTCCAGCCACGTTCCAGTGATGTCCCATTAACTTCTGGCCCTTACAGGATTCCCTCAGCCTAGGACTTACTCATAGCAAGGGTTTGTGACGGCTTCCGGAGGAGAGATATACATGTAGGGGGAAATGGGCTTGTCCACAAAGGCCCCAAAGCCGATGCGTAGGTTGCTGGTGAGCTTGCGCATCTCGCTGGCCAGCTTTGTGCCCAGGTTCTGGATGTTCCTCAGATCATCCTTCATGGAGTTGGACAGGTCCATCAGGTAGTAGATGTCCACCGGGTAGTCTTCCACTTGACGCACTTGGACACTGAAGATCTGGGAATCATCTGTAATGTGACAGGGCGATGGAGTGAGAGATCCTGTCCTGGGAGAAGCAAAGGGGGCTCACCACAGGGCTAGGGAGAAAGTCAACCTACGGCATCAGCAGGAACCCAAGGAGATGGTTTAAAGCTGCTGGGAGGAGAACACCACAGTTAAACAGACACAAAGGAACAAAGCCCTTAGGACAGGGTGCTTGCATGGGAGATATGCTGTGCACCCCTTGGAGATGGCAAATGTAGCTTATGGCTCCTGTTCTCCAAACCTCTCACTACCAGGACATGAGCAGATCCTCCTGCTCAGAGCTGACCCCCAAGCTGGCCTGTGTGAGCAGCGTGACCGACACATGCTGGATGAAGCGAGTGAAACACCCAGCATGTGGGCAGCAGGTCTTACAGGAGTTACCAGGGGCTGCAGGGCTGCTTTGGACTTCTTTGACCTCCCAAGGACTCCAAACATGTCCTGGAGCCTCCTCCATCCCTGTTCCTTCCCTCTCCCCTCTTGGCTCCTCCCAGCCCCTTCTGGGAAATTTTTGGTGAAACATTTTCCATTGAAACAAAAACCTCCTTAGACAGAACCTTCTGGGGAACAGGCCAGTTTCGATGACTTTTGCGCTTCAAAAAAAAAAAAAAAAAAGCTGAAAACACTTCGGGTTGACCTTTTCTTTCTGCCTTTGAAAAGAGACAAAGGTTCTTTCTTGCTGTTCTTTGAAATGGCTTCTTTGAAATAGTAAGCTGGGGCACAGCTGCAGCCTTGTCAGAACACCTCAAATATTGAGGAAAAAAGCTTTGAGCTTAAATTGTTATTTTTTTCATATTTCCTTCTAAACCTGCACGTCACATTCTAACTTTCAGGTTGGAGAAAGTTTCAAAATCTATGAGAGTCCAAAGAGCTCCATCCTCCCTCCGGGTGCATTGCTGGAGCACCACCATGTTGTTGGGGTCCCAGCTTTGTGCTCAGAGATCATCTGTTTCTCCTCGTTGAACTAAAACCATGAGGACTTGAGCTTGTGGGACATGGGCTGTGACCTGTCCTACTTATAACCTTCAGCATTTGTTCTCGATTCATGAGTCAAGGCAGATGACTTGTGCCAAGCCCTTTTGGTTGGGCAGAGATGATATCGAGGTGGGATTTTCTTCTATTGCTTCTAAGGAACAGGGATTTACGGCACTGCACAGTGCCTCTGTTCCTCTCCAGAGCAGTACACCTACCTGCCTCCTGCCAAAAATCTTTAGACCTAAATAGAGCAAGGGCCACTTAGCAGTTACACGTCCCCATGTGTGGGGACACTTCAGACTGCTGTCATTCAGATGGGTCAGGACTGCTCTTGGCCAGGCCCAAGGAGGTACACAGCACGCCACGTGCTATAAGCCACTGATATCTGGCCCCAGGGCTTTAATGAGCACAAGGAACAAAAATTGCTCCTGCTGAGACTGGAAGAGTCATCCATGAGTGGATGGCCACGGGTGGGTTACATGTGGGGCAGAGCACAGTGATGGCACCACTTGCTCCATGTTCCCCAGACTGGTTTTGTGACCTTGGGGGAGTGATGCCCATTAGTTTTGCTGCCTGCCTGTCATTGCTTGAAACTCCTCAATGCTGGCAAATGACTGTAACAGTTGATTTCAGCCTGCCTGGCTGAAACGAGCCTGGGAAATTACAGGGTCATGTTGGCCGTCCAACCCTGCCAGCTGCTCTAAGGCTCATTAGACACGAGCTGACTTCCACCAAAGCAATCAGAGTGCAGCAGCAGTGGCCAGGGTCTAAACGGCTTTATAAAACAAGCCCATGCGTTGTTGAAGTTGCACTCCATCCTGCCCCTCGGGATACTGCAGGATTGAGCCAAGAGTCTGAACAGCAGAAATCAGCTTGTAGACAGCCCGGCTGTCCATCAGGGATGTTCCCAGAGGGTTTGGTGCAGCTCCCAGCCTGGCCTTGCCCCCGATGGACACAAGACAGCCTTGGCCAGTGAGGCAGACCGATGGCTCACTCATCGCTTGAGCCCTTTGGGTTATTCCCACTGCATCTCCCCTTCCCGCAGCAGTTTGGGGGCTCTTACCCGGCCGCAGATTCAGCTGTATTTTCTGGGGGCTCATCTGGGTGGTGGCGGAGCTCCCCGAGCCCTTGCTGCTGAGGGGTCGGTCCTCCAGGATGGTGATGCTGCTGATGGGGAACTCGATGTTGTCCTGCCCGCAGCCGTTTTGCAGGAGGTTGGCGCGCAGGTCGCAGCGAGGGGACGACTGCGGCAAGGCCTGCGGGAGAGGGACACAGTCAGGAGCCAGCTACCCCGCTGGCTATGCTGGGAGGAGGAGGAGAGGGCCCCCTTTTCTCTGGAGAGTCCCCGCTTTATCACACCTAATGCAAGATGGGGATAAGAGGCTTTTTGGGGCACGTGGTCTCTGCTCGAAGGAGGTAGCAAACAGAGGGGATCCAGGATCAGCAAATCCTGCTGAGGCTCAGAGGAGGTTTTGGTCTGCTGTGCTGCACAGGGAAGGTCAGCAACCCTTGCCAAGAAGGAGCGATGGATAACATGTGCCTGCCAACCCCCCTCCGGACTCCTAGCAGCTGGAGCCTCAGGTTTGGTTTTTGGCAAAGCTAAAAGGAAAGCCTGTCTGCATGGGGTGGCTAGAAGAGGGTGATGTGGAACGTGAACATGGCAGGCTGAGGGGCAGGGTCTGGGACTTTTTTTTATTATTTTCTAAACTTTGGCAAAAGACAAGGCACCTTTCCTCCCCCATTTTCTCAGCACATACCCTTAGAAATCTCACCGCGAGCAAGGAAGAGGCCTGCTGCGGGTGAGCCCATCGCATGAAACGGTGCTCGGTTCCTGCCCGCGAACGGTTCAGGCTTATCTGCAGGTCTCCAGCTTCCTGCCAGTTGGAGCCGGCCGGGGGAAAGGAGAACCAAAAAAGGAGTGAAAGAGCAAAAAGGCAATGGGGCTGCGGGAAAAGCCGTCAAGTGCTCGTCAGGGGCAGGAAGCACAAAGTGTGGAGTCACGGTGGGGCGCCAGCCCTGTCCCTCCTTTCCTAGAAAGCTCCTGGCTCCTCACCCTTATCACAGCATGTTCAGAAGGGCTCTCATTGCTCCAGTTTCTCATGAAGACAAATATGGGAAGAATTTCTCTCCCAGCCCAACGCTGCCAGGATCTGCTGCCGCAAGTTCCCAGCCAGGCAGCAGCTACCCTCCCCTCCAGGGGATTTCGCCTTCTCCCTCCCACAGCCCAAATCTTTCTACGTTCAAAGTTCTGCAGCAGATGACCTGCACAGCCTTTTCCTGCAGCAAACAGGGGTGGCACAAATCCCGGTGTGGCTGGTTCAGCTCCCTCCCTGCTCCTGGGAAGCTGGATCCCAATGCTGCAGCCTCCCGGCACTAGAGAAGTTCCCCATCCAGGACATTGACTCCCTGAGGTTCAGGCTGACTGAACCCAGGAATGAATTTGTGTGTTTTAAGCAAACGAGTAGAAAAATGCAAACAGTGTCAGGAGGGCCTGGCTGGCCCACAGCCCTCTGGAAACAGTGGCCAAGCGATTGCCAGAAAATACATCAGCAGGCGTGTTCCTCCCCTGCGGCCTCCCGCTCCCACCCTTGCCTCCTGGACAGCATGCTGTCGGTGAAGAGGACAAGCCATCCCTCTAAATTAGCTCCCTTGGATCCACCCACCCCACAGGCTCGCTCCATGGGGCTCCCTGCTGTGGGAAGAGGTGCCTAGTGTACTCCAGATGCCATCAATCATCACATACCTTCCTGTTCCAGGCAGGGAAATCACTGGAAAGATATGTGGGTGAAAATCAGGCTGGGCAGACAGGTTTTTAACTGTGGTGCTGGGCTCTTGGGTGATACCTGGAGATCTTTGGGAGCTCCCAGGACCTCAAAGGCCATGTAGCACCTTATGGGATTAGCAGTATCATTCCTAATGTGAGATTCTCATGAAGCAGCTGTTTAACCCCAGGGCTGCAGCCTTCCCCTTTCCCTGAAACCAGGACACCCAAACATCATGATTGACTCAGGATGCTCAGGAACCTCCCAAGCAACAAAACTACTGCAAAAGGCAAAGGAAAAAAGTTTCTGCCATTGATCGGACATTTGGCTACAAGGCCCTTGCAGCCCCCAGTCTATCTTTCTCCCCCAGTCTCCGTAGACTTGCAGATTCAGCAACTCGGACGCAGCCCCAGGTAGGAGTGACCCAGAGGCAGCCCAGGCTTGCTGGTGACGAACTCACAGCTCAGGGACTTCATCCACTGACACCCCCCCCTGCAAACCCCTCTTCGCTGTCAGCGCAGTCCTGACAGCATCAGCTCCCCATTACAGAGATGCTATGGGGGGGTACGTGTTCCCACCCCACTGTCACAAGCCATCCCACAGCCCTTAGCCGAGACGTTCCCCAGCTCCACCTCTCCTTCGGGCACCTCTGCCCTGCTGCAGGGAAGGATGTTTCAGCTCAGCATCTGCTCAAGTTCCCTCCAGGATGGGAAACCTGATGATTTTTATCCCTCAATCGCTGCCTCCAAACCCTGTAAGTGAGGACAGGGTTGGGCAGGGTGCAGCTCCATCCCCAAACTCCCCTCGCTGCTGGGCAGGGAGGCTGCCGGAATTCAGGCATCTCCAGGGCATCTCCATTTTCATCTCGCAGCCAACCACATACAGCATCAGCTTCTCTGCAGGAGAGCTCCTGGGAGGACCCAAAGCACAGTTGCCTCTGCAGATTAAGCTAAAACCTTCCAGCAGTTTCTCTAAAACCAAACCCTGGCCCAGTCTTGCCTCCACCTTTCCTCCAAGAGAACCAGAGTGGGTGACATTTTGGGTGGGCGAAACCCCAGAAGATCTGTCATGATAACCTCCAAAGTGATTTTAGAGCCACGTCTCAGTGTTAAGGCTTGGCTGACTTTCTCCAAAGGGAAAAGTGAGTGGATGGGCACATCTACTTGTTGGCAAGAGTGGTCAAGGTTTCTGAAAAATAAATAAAACTCAATTCTCTGCATCAGCACTCAGTGATTACAAGAAACCACAGTGCAATCCTTCTCCTGTCCAAAGCCAGGATGGGACAGGAGTAACTGATAACCCCTGGCTCCTCAGGAAGGCAGCATGGGTGGGGAAGGGCTGCAGTGGGAGCAGAAGGAGCACAAATAAGGGCACTGTCCCTTTAAAAAAAGGGGGGGCAGTATCAGAGACCTCCCCCACTCCAGGGAAATTAAACAAACCCACAGAAAAAACCCTCATTTGCTAAATTAAGACAATGTGGTCCAGATGTTGGAGGCAAGAGTTGCTGAGCAGAGCTTGCACAGCCCAGCTCTCTGGGGACTGGCTGCTGGCAGCGGGACGGCTCCCTTGCTGCTCCTCACGTCTGTCCATGAGCACAGCTCTGAGCAGTACTGGAAATATTTCCTTTTTTGGAAACCTTTGCTGATGTGGAGGAAAAAAACCCAAACCATCACAGCCCCCACTTCAGTGTCAAGACACCAGCCCAACCCAGGACCAGCAGCTGGGAAGGAGCAAGCTCAGCCCAGCCAGTCATTCCCCCTCCCAAGAGCTAAATGAGGCCCCTTATCATGCTGCAAATTTCAGCCACTCCTTGCAGGAGATAAGATGGGGCATAAGCATCTTTATTCACACCAAACACCGAGATCCCGGTGGTACCTTGCACAGCAAGCAGAGGCATCCCCTCCAGATACATGCTAATCCCAAAGCATCGGGCCATGCAGGCACAATCCAACAGCGTTTTCCAGCTTGGATCACTTTTTCCCAGTTTTTTTTCCCCAGTCCTGGTGGGCAACGCGAGCACAGCCACAGTCAGAGGAAGCAAGGTTTCATGGATGGAGAAGCAGAAAGCAAGAAAAGCCTTGCCAGAGGGGGAACTGCTCCCCAAAGGAGGTTTCATCACCTCTCCCCATCCCAGCCTCACATCCCCTCATCTCTGCCCTGGGGCTGCTCTCCCATCTGTTGGGAAATTCCTCTTGCCTCCCCACCGGACCAACCCCCGGGGCAGCATTTTTGGAGGAGAGCGTGGCAGATCTTCCAGGCTCTCACCTATCCAAACAGGGCGATTTCAGAGCCACAGCTCAGCTCTCATATCCTCTTCAGCTCAGTAACCAAACCCAGGCACCTTGTTTTCCTTCCCCCACCTCTTTCCAATGAAAAAAAAAAAAAAAAAAAACGCTTTTAAACCCAAACCCTAACTTCTAATTAGTATTTTTTCTTCCTCCCACCAGACCCCTTTCCAGCCACTAAACTCCTTTAGCCAGAGCTTTACAATGGGTTTTCAAGAATCAAACCAAAAATAAACCAGGTTTTCAAATGCTTTTTTTTTTTTTGAGAGACAAAGTGAATTCCCAGTGGAAACATCAGCATTTCCCATTCAGCTCCATGTAGCTCCCACCGACACACGCAGATAAGAGGTAGATTTTCAGAGCAAGGCAGGAACGGACAGCCCGAGCCCCATGATGTGCATCTCGAGCTGTGGTCAGAGCCAGATGCCACCAAGGAATATGTTTAGACACGGTGGGAACAGATGGAGACCAAGCTTGTGGCTGTACCACAGGGACCAGCACCCATCCCGCAGCCCAAAGGCTCGTCTCTTCCTACGCGTCCCCAGTCCTGCTCAGGGACGTGCTTCAACCCTGCTCAGCCTCCCCCCAGCTCTTACCTCCGCAGAGCACCAGGCACAGAGGGGGCTCACGGCCAGGCACTGCTTGCAGGAGTTCACCCCACGGGTGGTGCAGATGTTACCCCCTGAAACAGCAAAACAGAGAGCGGTTACAACCCGCAGAAGGCGAAGCCCGCACGTGTGCTGAAGTCTCAGCGCTCAGCCAATGGCTTCAGAAGCAGACACAGCCCCCATGCCACCAGGGCTCTTCTACAACTCCTTTCCCAGCTCCAAAACCCAGGTGCTGCCTCCCTGCCCCTTTTATAAGCACCTCCCCAGCCCAGTACCAGCTGGGCTTCATCCTGCCCAGGACTGAGCATCATTTCCCACCTACCAGCTCCTTAAAGGGTCCCCCAATCCCTGCAACATCGCACATGTGTTGGAGTGAAGCTCCTGCCACTGGTCGGGGAGAGGACATCTCCCTTCGTGTGTCCCTGCAGACACTTTGGGGGAGCAGGGAGGGTGAAGGGGTGAATTCTCAGGGGTGCAGCATGGTACCCACAGCCCTGCCAGCAGCTGGGGAACTGCTGCCTCTTCCCACCGCTGCGGAGCCGGGGTGGTCAATGCCTTCTTGTGCAGATGCTAAACTCAGCGGCTGGTCTTGGCTCGGGTTCAAACCCAAGGAGAGGAGGGGAGGGAAAGGGCATGAGTCCAGAAACGTGCTGGTGGCGGTTTGCACCGATGCCCTGAGCAAAGGTTGGGCTCTGTCGGTGGAAGTGGCAGTGGGGACTTTGGCAGATGCATGCTGGCACCAGTCTTGAAGGTCAGAGGCCAGCAGGTCTGGGGGGGGGGGGATTAAAAGGGCCCCCAAATGCCCACAGAGACCCCAGGGCAGTGCCAGCGCCTGCTGGGGCACGAGGAGCTCCTACGGCAGAGGCAGGACCGTGCAGCTCTGCGGTTCCCGCTGCCAACGGCCGATGTGGCGAGCGGCTGGGGGCACGGCTGCGGTGGCATCGCCCTCGGCTCTTCCTCCCTCCTGGGGCACAAGCGTCTCGGCAGAGTTTTAGGATTCCCTGGGCAGAGCAGACCGCAGCCATGTGCCAGCTTGGTTGGGGGAACGCTGCAGCCTGGCGAGCCCGGAGAATGCTGGCATGGAGCAGCGGGCGCCGGGGTCTCCTCTTTGCCCCACGTCCCCCCCGTCCCTGCCTAGGGCTCTCCCCATCAGCTGCAGGCAGAAAAAGCGGCATTCTCCACAGCCGCAGGAAATGCAACACAAAGCAGAAAGAGGAAACGGCGAAATAATGTCGTCAAGTCTTCGGACAGAACCATGTCAGCGGCACCGTGCGCTTGTGCCCGCTGGCACGCTGCCTGGGAGCGTGAATGTGCATGTGTGCATGCATGCATGTGTGCGTGTGTGCATGCGTGTGTGTGTGTGCATGCGTGTGTGCGTGTACGCACGGCGGCTGTGCGTGCCGCGCGTCGCCGATGTGTGTGTCTGTACGAGGGTGGTGTCACAGGCTGCGCTGGACATGCTGTGGCTGTCCCGAAGGCCAGCGGTTGCTTGGGGACGTGCCCCAGGGCACTGGGGACGATGTGCCCCATCAGACCTCTGCCACCCACACTCCCCGCTTGTCCCGCGCAGGGGGACTGAACTAAAGGCTAAGCCTCAACTGCCTGGCTCAGCACCAGCTTTGTAGCGGCATCCCCTCCCAGAGCTCTCTCCTTACACCAAAATACCCAGCTGCAGCACGCGAGGGTAGGAAAAAATTTAAGTTTAACATTGCTCAAATGAGCGACAGCTTGATCTCCGGTGCTTTCTGCACCAAGGACACTTAGCAATATGTGAACAGCAATATTGCATCCTTGGTTGGACAGGTCTGGGTAGCCAGGGCTTGGCGGGGGGAAGGCAAAGGGCTTTCAGAAAGCAGCAGCGGCACCAACAGCGCCGGCTCCCGCTTCTCACGCCTGCTCCTGCCGCGTCCGTGTGAAATCCCTCCTGCTTTGCCAAGCGCCGGCGGCTGCAGCCCAGCGCCGGGGCGCGTGCCTTGGATTTGCACTGCGCCGTGCAGCTGGGAGCCAGTTCCAGCATGGCTGGCAGCAGCTCAGCCCTCCAGGGACAGCAGGGGAGGCATTACCCTGGCAGCCCTCGGAGATGGGGACGGCCCTGGCAGCTCGAGGTGCTCAGGATTAATCTTTTGGAGCTGCCAACCCTGGGGCCAAGAGCCTGACCATGGGAACAGCTTCCGAAATTGCAGATCCCTAGGGAGCCCCGATGCTTTGATATCTGGACCAGCACCATGGCCCCTCAGTCAGGGATGGGGGGAGAGGTGCCAGGTAGCCACCTGCCCCATGCCAGCAGTCCCATTGCTTTCCGCTCTCACGTCCCTCCCCGTAGCGGCCATGTCCCGCTGCTGACTCACAGCCACGGAGGCTGCAGCCCTGGCTGGGGCAGGGTTGTAGAACCCAGTCCCACCGGCAACGCTCCTGGCCCAGACTCCTATTTAATGCCAGCGTGGGGTTTGTTCCCTCAGGGGTGGGTTTTAGCTTGCTGTAGGATGGTTGAGTCCCCTGGCTCTGCCTCAGCACCCAGAGCTGACAAGGGCCCCTGCCACCTGTGGGTGCTCCAGCCGTGCTCCCAGCCAGGGGATGGGACCCAGGGCTCACAACAACATCCAGGATGCGAGACGCACTGGTCCAAATCCTATCTCAAACAGGTTTCCCGTGTAACTTAAGTCCCTCAGCCGCTCCCTGCCTCAGTTTCCCCTGTCCAGCGTTAACCCTGGTCTCAGCAAGACACGGCTGCATTGAAACACAATCTGGAGGATTTCCAGGCTTGTGTCTGCCGGCCAAGTCCCTGACTGCCTCCACTTCGCCTCCTTATGCTGCAAAACCCAAGCTTTGGGACTAATGAGCCCCAGGACTGTCCCTTCAGCCTGGAGAGCTCATCTGCTCCCCAGCATTTGGTAGAAATCATCTCCTGCCTGTGCACAGCCTCTGGACCCCGATGGTTTCCTTTCCTCCCCTCCCACCACCACCCCACAGCCCAGGGTTCCTTGATCTGGTGTCCCCCCTCCGTGCTAGAGATGTAAACCCGGTTTTCTGAGTGATTTTGGAACGAGAGCCACAAGCTGGGCTGTCCCGCCCAGGCAGAACAGCGGTCCCATGGCTGGGGAGCGGCACATGGGGTTAGATGGGGCCGCAGCACGGAGGGTCCCTGCCGGAGGGATGCTGCCAAGCCTGAGGCTGCCCTGGCGTCTGCCGTCACATCGTGCCACCTTGCCATCGCTGGCAGCGGTGGCTTTGCCCGACAGGGTCCCTGCAGGTCAGTACCTGTCCCCTCAGGCTGTCCAAAGCCCCAGCCTGGGGGTGTCTGCCCCAGCCTCAGCAGCCCCATGGTCCTCGTGGTCTCCATCGCTCCATGACCGAGACACGTGCCCGGGGATGGAGGACCCTTCCCCAACCTCCAGCAAGGTACAGAGCCATTCTTGGCTGCACTGAACCCAGGGGTGGATGGAACAAGGCCATCCCTTCCCCCTGGGAAGGGGCCAAAATCCCCCAGGCGCCAGCGGTGATTAACCCAGGGCAGTTATCACCATCCAAACATGAGGCTAGTCCTGCTGCAAGCAGGCAGCTTCACCCCCCTCACGGCGGGGAAAAGTCTCTATTTTGGCATTTCCAGCACTGCTTGCGTGGCTGGGTGCAGGGTGTGGTGTCGGGAGGTCTTTGCGGGAGGGAGGTGGGGAGCGGGGACCTTGGGGTGATGTGGGAGCAAAAGCACAGGCGGAGGAGAGCGGAGGATGCTGCAGCTTGAGCCCCTTCAGGCTGTGGCCCCGTGAGTGCCCAGCACTGCTTCCCAGGCTCAGGATGCTGCCTGGCTGTGAGCAGGTTAACAAGATCCCAGCACGGGCTAAGAAATTCTGTGGGTTTTAGTTGCCTTTTTTTTTTTTGCCTTTTTTTTTTTTTTTTTCAATTTTTGGGGTTTTTTTTCCAGCCATAAAAGCTAATAAACTGAAGTACAAAAGCTGCATTTTTTTACTAAGAAATCAGCTGGACTCATATAACAACCTGATCCTAAAGACTCAGGCTTTACAAAAGCAAGAAATCCTAGCACACGAAATACAGGGAAACAGGAGAAACTGGGCAGTACAGGAACCACCCGCCTGGGGCTGGGCAGTGCTGCAGCCCCGAACGAGGTGAAATGATGCACTTGAAATACCCCAGATGTCTGTGACTGAGCATCACCCTTCCCTGGCTGGAGAAAATTACTCAGCCCCCAATCTGCACTCCAAGTAACCTCCTCCATGCATCTCATGAGCCAGCCACACGCTTTGTTTTCTCACCCTCTGCCAATTTGAGCAAGAATGTGCACACTGAAAAATTGATATATTTTAGAAAACTCAGTAAAGATACAAACCATACTTACATCCTCTCTGGCCTTTCTGCTTGACTCAGTGATAAGCATTTGGGCTTTTCTGGCTGATCTCCAGCCCACGCCATCCTGGGACCCGTGTCTTTTCTCTGAACCTCTCCCTGTCTACCAGCATCTTCCCGGTGAGGGGATGCTCCAAACCGAGCTCAGCTGTTTACAGGCACCGACGCACAGGACCAGAGAAATCACCTGCACGGCTGCAAACTGCAGCTCTATAAACCCAAACTCTTCCAGGGGTTATCCTATGTCCTGTACTGATGACAGCTCCCTCCGGCAGCAGATCAGAGCCTCAGGCTGTTCCTGGGAATTCAACAGAGTCTGGAATTCTTTAGACAGAACAGTGTTGCCTCAAACCTCCTCCAGTGGGGTCTCGAAAACAATGGGCCTGATTTATAAATCAGGAGCTGAAAACACAGCACCGTTTTTCAGTTGCAAGATTTGCTTTGAGCCCTGGAAACACACCTGGGGAGGAGGTAATGCTTTTCTAGGCTGCTTCTCCATGCTTCAGACACTGGAATTCTTTTTAAAAATACAAACTATATTTGTCCTGAAATCGCCTGATGCCAGAAATCAGAGTTTTTAAAGAAAAGCAACAAAACAGCACGAGAAAAAAAAATAACACAGGACAGCAACGCTGACATAAATGCACCCCATGTCCTTAAAATGACATGGCTACAGTTACTACCTGCCCTGCAAACTCCTCCAGCGTATTTTCTGTTCTGAAGGACGGAGCCCAAGTCACACCCCAGTCCTTCCATTACAAACCAGTACCCGGAGCCAAACACAGCGTAGGTAGAGAATATAAACTTGCCGCACCCAGTACGAGAATAACGCATCAAACCATGCCTTGACCCTGTAACACCTTTGAGAAACCCTCCAAAGCTCAACCGGCTTGAGCAGTGCTTTGGATTTGGGAACAGTGCCGAGGTTTCAGCCTGCCAGCTCCCCCTCTGAGAGATTTTCCCAGGAAATCACAGACCCTGGGAATGCAGAAAATCCTGGGATTTCGGGAAATAACAGGCAACATAATCGCTAAATGACCTGGCTTTAAGCAAGCGACAACGCTACGGGCCGTAAACCTACCCCAGCCACCAGCGACGCCGAGCATGAGGATCCCGAGAGCCACGTAGAGTTTTCCCATCTTCTTCTCCGAGCCCCGAACCGGGGGGGACTGCTTGGACCAGCCCCACCGTGAGCGATGGAGAGCAGCTCTGGGGCGGCTGGAGGTTTTGAACAGTTCGGGAGATGAATCATGAGTCTGGGTGTATGACACACATGTCGAGCGGGGCTGGCCGGAGGAAACGGCGCTGGCTCGTCACTCAGTTTTGAGTCAGGGAGTGCCCCCGCCTGCTCTGCCTGCAGCTCCTCATGCTTTTTGCTCTCTCAGCTCAGACAAGGACCTAATAAACCCTGGCAGCAAGTACGGTGACCTACAGCCCTGGGGCTGGTAACAGGCTCTTTCCCATAGGCTCTTTCGCCTGGGTTTAATTCCTTGCAAAGTCTTGCTCACTCCCTCCTTTTATTAACTCTTGCATGAAAGGCAGCCCGGGTTTTAAACCCGCTGGAGTCTGAGCTGCCTCTGAGTTCAAGGATTTAAGGGGAAATAGAGCAAATAAATACATACTGATATGAAAGTGTGGGTTCTCAGCTCCTCTCCCCAGAGCACTGGTGCAAATGGGAATATCTCTGCTGAAACAGAGCTGGGAGCTGAGTGAGACCCAGCCAAGGACTGGACCTAGTGAAACCAGCAGTTTGGGTATAAACCTGGACATTGCAAAGGGAGGGAAGTTCAGCTTTGGGTCAGACAATTTGGACCTGATGTTCTTCTCACTTCTATTGTTTGTTCTCCTCTGTGTCCTCAGAAATTGCTCCTGTACTGAGCAAGTACAGGGAGTTGGATCTGCACAGGAATTGTCCCAGCTGAAATGCCGGAGCTGCTTGTGGGTGCCTCCGGAAGGGGTTTTATAAACCTCTTGTTCCCTTGCAATACCAAGGTTCTACTCAGAGACAGGGAAACTGAGGCACTCAAAATACAGGCTGGAGGGGGGGCAAAAGGAAGAGAAGGGCTGGTTCCCTGGAGCCCTTGGACACTTTCTCCCACCAGGTGACAGGGGTTGGGGACAGTAATGACACAACCCTGGGTCAAGAGGATCCAACACACGGAAACACCAGGCGGTGGAAAATGAGCTCGTGTGGGTGCCGAGAGCTGCAGCCGCAGCCTGGCAGTGCCGGGAGCTGCGGGGCGATGCGCGAGGTGCTCTACGAGAACCGCAGCCCCACGCTGGGAGAGATGGGGATAATGGCACCCGCCCCAGAGCCCTGCGGCCGTCAACGAGAGGTGACGGTGTTTGCGAGGGTGAGATGGAAATGGGGGCTCTGCCTCAGGAGCTGGGGACTCTACGTGGCTTTAAAAGAAGTTTTGATGCCTCTTCGCTTCCCCACTCAGCCCCACTGTCCCTGAGAGGTGCTGCTGCCCTCCCGCGGCTGCGTGGGGCTCCGCTCAGTGGGGGATCGTTTTCCGCCTGGGATCCAACTCCCTCCCTAAAATTTATTAATGAGGATTTGGTAAAGGGGACTAGGAATAGCTCATCAAGCCAGTGTCAAAAAGGGCTGCATCTTGGCTGGGACATCAGTACAAACCCTAAACTTGCTTTCGGGGGGGGCTCTAGGTCTCACCCTGCTCCAGATCCCAGAGCCCTCTCACACTGCAGACTCCACTAGCCAGTTTTAGGGCATCCAAACTCCTGCTTTTCCTGCATGTGTCCTGCCTGGAAATGCTGCCTACATGGCCTTTCCCCATCACATGGGTCTTTCTGGCCACACGGCAACCTGTCCCCATGCGCTGCACTGTATCACGCTGCGAGCATGTCTGAATGCTTCATGGGAGGGACAATGAATTTGTCTAAGTTTCTAGAGAGAAATGTAGGAGCCCTGCTCAGCTCTGCACACCCCACGGATCCAACCTGCCATCGATCTCGCAGGCCCTCTTCGCTGAGGGACTCATCCTGCCCAGCAGCTGGTTGCCCAAACTAGCAAGTGCTGCTGGCTCCAAAGTTTGCTGCTGAAATTCCCTGTCTACCATGCGCTGCGATACTCCAGCCCTTGCATCCAGCACGGTGCAAAAACTCTGAAAAAGAAGGAAGAAGTCACAAAATGAAGTATTTGACCTGCCTGCACCTGTCTGGGCTCTCGTCCTGCCTGAGGACCAGGATGGCATGAACTTAATTCAGCACATTTGGACTGGATTTCTCTGCCAGCTGCAAGAAGGTGCTGCTTGTCCTGAAAACATCGCCATGATGTTAACTCCAGGCACCACGAAATAGAAAATGGGATGCTCTGGGTTTTAAAGTCCCTGGCTGGATGAAGGCAAAGAGCAAGCAGGGGATTCTTTGAGAGCCAAGCGGCCCCATGGCCCCAGTTGCCCCATCACCGCAGCCTGTGATGCAGAAGCAATGGGTGCAGCAGCCCAAATCCATGCTGGGTTGTGTGGGGAGAGGAGAGACTGGAGCTGGAGCCACCAGAGGGAGCAGAAACTCCTTCAGTCTGGGAGCGAGCCGAGGAGAGGAGTTCCCACCTGGGCTGGGGCACCGGGGATGCTCTGGTTTCCCGTGGGGATTTTTCCTGGCCTGCAGGTTAAACACGAGCAGATGCTCTTGTTCCATCAGGGCTTTCCGCCTCCCTCCTGCAAGTGCTTCTGCTGCAAACTGCCCTCGCAGACCAGGCAGCCCTTTGGGGAGAGAAACGCCACGTGCAAAATGAGGAAAAAGCAACAAGTAAAACCCAAACCAAACAGTTTTTCAGCCCCTAAAGTCACAGCAGCAGAACAGGGGCACAGGTCCCAGCTGCCTAAAAGGAAAATCAATCGACAATCTCTCTACCAAACCACCCTCCAGCCTCAGCAGGCCAGCCTCATGCTCCTGCCTTTAGCTGCAATTTATCAATTCTCATTTTAGGTTTACTAAAATCCCCTTTGGGGGCTGGGCAAAGCAAGCGAGCCAAGATGTACACAGATAAATCAGAACGAGGTCCTCACACCATGGCTTGGGGGTGATCTGCTGTTCTGTGCCATCCAGACACGCTTCCAGGCAAATGCCGACGGGCAAAGCCTGGAAGCTGGGACGTGGCAATTCCACGGGCACAGCCCCGGGATGGGCAGCGTAAAGACTGAGCCAGACACGTCTGGACACCCCGACTCGTGGTGTCACTTCGGGAGCTTACGCAGACACAGAGAGGGGAGCGGTGATGAAAATTCCCCTGGGATTGCCTCGGTGGGGCTGAGGGGCCTGATGGAGAGGGTCTGCGACGCTCCAGCCCCGGGTGCAGCAGCGATGCTGCTGTGGGACCCAGAGCTGGGGACAGGGCAGGGAAAGGGTATTGGGCAGAGATCAGGGTGCAGCATTGCAGTGGTCCCCCTTGAAGGGGCTGAAGGAGCAGGAGGAGAAGAAGAGGAAGACAAAGATGCCTGGGGAGGAAACCGACAGCTGGAGGAAGATAAGGATGCAGAGAGGGGGATGGATCCAGCTCTCATTTGGAGGCACAGGACAGGCATCACTGAGCAGAGCTGGGGGTGGACTGGGCTGGATTGGGCCAGCACTGCTCTAAGGAGTGGGTGGCACAGAGCAGCAACCGGGGATCAGCAAGAGCAGCACTGACCTGAGGCTCACAGGAGCTTTCATCAGGGGTGGGGTGGGGGGGACAGGAACCTGCCAGCGGTCC
>JAVJGG010000082.1:41853048-41868181 GCA_035590195.1 Aviceda cuculoides | reverse complement strand
CGCCGAAGGAGGAAGGATGAGTTAGCTGCCGCTCCACAGGGCCTCAGGGGTCTGCCCCCATCTGGGGGTGGCACCGGGGTGGGTGCGGGCACCCATGGCAGGGCAGAGAGGGGGTGCACATGTGTGGGAAAGGGGTGGGCAGCCTGGGTGAGTGTGGAGGGGGAGGAAGGCGGTCCTGGGGGGAGGCTGGAAGGGGGTGGAGTTGCTGTTTTTTTCTTTGAACACGGTGAAGACTTTAGCTTGGAACTTGCATTTGTGGAGCTCCCAGCCGGCAGGAATCAGCTCTCTCTCCTGCGGGAGAGCCCCCGGGAGAACAGGCTGCACCGCTCCGCTGCCCTGTGCTTTGGGTTGGCAGCTTCGGGGTAGTGGCCAGGGCAGGAGGCATGGGGCGATCTTCGGCTGCCTTCCTCTCCCCTGTGCCCTCTTCGCCTTTTTTCTCTCTCTCTTTTTGCTTGTTTGGGGGCTTGTGCTAACGCTGCCTGTGCCAGGAGGGATCCGGGAGCAAGCCATCCCTCGGCTGCACAAATTGGCTTCCCACCTGCTCGCAGCCTCAAAGAAGTTTCCCCTCCATCTGAGGCAGTGCGAGAAGAAAGGCAGGAGGTGGCTCGGAGCCCACTGGCCCGTGGTGCTGAGCCCTGGCATGTGAGGGGTGGGCAGGGGGGACAGCAAGCTTTCCTCTTGCCTTCCCTGGAGATTTGGGATCACGCATAGACCATGAATGGATCCTTTTTCAACCAGACTCTCCTAGAGCAGGGAGCTTACCCCAACAGGACCCAGGGCTTGGGGATGCTCATGGCCTGCTGCAACGGGACCGGCTCAGTGCTGGCGACCGACGGCGGCTCCTCGGTCCTGGCGCCTGACGAGAGGAGCCTTTACATCACGCGGGTGGTGCAGATCGCTGTCCTCTGTGTCCTCTCCTTGACTGTCATGTTCGGCATCTTCTTTTTGGGCTGCAACTTGCTCATCAAGTCGGAGAGCATGATTAACTTTCTGGTGAAGGACCGAAGACCTTCCAAGGATGTGGGAGCTGCAATCATGGGACTTTACTGAAGCCACCGGGCTTTTGTAGGCAAGTGAACTGTCTGGACCTGGTGCTGAGATGCACATTCCCATGTGTTTGGGGCAGCTGGGGGGAGTGGAAAGGGGGGAGAGGGGTCTTTTAATATGTCTGTGTCCATGGGAAAGCAAACCTGCGCTTCCCAGCCAACAAACTCTGTCGTGGTGAATGGGGAAGTCTCCCCAGAGTTGTATGAAGCACAATAAATGACCAGCATCGTGTTGCATGCAGAAATGGCTTAAGTTTTGCATGAAACTTGCAGAAACAGTGATAATGTGCAGATCTGGACTCTTTTCTGCTGTTACCTTGGATACCGCTACCTGGGATTTAGGGCTAAAAAAAAAAAAAAAGAAAAAAAAAAGGCAAATAACTCACTACAAAAAGAAAAAAAAACCACTAAAGGGAAAGCAAAATGCATGGCAAGGACCACATCTTTGACCATGGGGCAGGGGAAGTGCCGTGTGGGTTGTACAACAAAGTCTCCATGCTACAAAATGTGTCAGTCTGTTTGTATTTCGGACCCCAAGCATGCATCTTCTGCTAGAGTTTTGTAATGAGGAAAGCATGTTCTTCCTTTTTTTCTGAGCTATCCTGTTAAATAAACCAGTACTTTCTTATTCTTTCACACTATGTTGAAGGAAGAAAAGAACCCAGATAAATACAAACCCCTACTCCAATCCCAGAACAAAAGCATGCTTGTTTTTGTACACAACAGCCTTTTTTTCAAGTGCTATCCTGTTACAGTCCTTGACGTTTTTGTAGTTTTTTGAAAACTGGTGAACATTCAGAAAAAAAAGAACCTGTTTCAAAAAAATTTTGTGTTGTCTTCATTTTCTTTCTCTGTGTGTGCTGAGTTCAGGTATTTCAACCCTAGTTCCAGATGTAATCATCTCACCTTCCAGCTGAACTCTAATTAGAGCTATCTCTTTAAAACAGAAAGTACCATACATTTCTCACAGGCAAGTATCAGTTACCACTAGCAAATACATTTGTCAAGAACTACATATTTCAGGCTTCTGTTAAATGCCTGCACAGTACTGGAGCAGAGATTCATAAAGATGCACTGAGTGCTTCTTGCAAAGCTAGATTTCACCCTCCGAGTTAAAATCTCCAGCTCCTCTGATCCTGATGAGCTGTCAAAAATAAATTATCTGAGAGGAGCAGGACTCCTGACCTTTGTTCTGTGATGGAATTACAGCTCTGTCTGTGGGTGTGAGATGGAAATAATTTGAGTTTTGTTGCACCAACAATATTCCTGCTGGGTCCACTTCTGTAGTGGGAAAGCAATCCTGGATACTGGAGGAGATGATGATCTGATCTACTTGAATGTAAATCCAGAAGAACAGCTCACTGCCTTTTCCAGAATGAGGAATAAGATTAGAGTATGTTTTGTAATTAATCAATATTTGCTGAGCACCTTCTTCAATGTTCCCACAGAGCACTGGTGAACTAAACCCGATGCAGATCAGGACTAGTGCAGAGCTGTCACTGGTTGCTCCCACTAACTTGTTGTTTGTAACACCTTCAGAGCATAAAGACAACGTGGCACCAGGACCATAATTTGGGATTCAAAGCTCTGAAATGTCCTGTTGGTGCTAGTGAAACGGCTGAACAGGCAGGGCTCTGACTTTTATGAGCAGCTTGTAGGTCCGCATAACTGAGCAGCCTTCTCAGCATGGAGGGTTTGCTGCCCTGGCAGCAAATGTAAAAGTAGCTTCACACAGCAGTGTGGAAGGGGATTTTGGTCCCTGCAGCTAAAGGGAGTGTTATGGCCGTTGATCTCTTCGCATATGAGTGCAGACTGTTCTCACTGTGGGAACACAGCCTGGTCACGCCATCAGAGTGAGATGCAAATAACACCAATGCATATGATGACCGAGCTCTGCTAACACTTAGGAGTGTACTTGCATGTACAACCTAAATGTGTAACTGCATCTTCAGGTCGCTCAGCTATCAGAGGACAGCCCAGATATACTCACTAAACTCCCATCCAGCTTCTGCTTTAAGCTGGCATTTGGTCCCTCTTGCCAATCCATCCACCAGCCGTGGCCCCAGCACAAGGGAGAATTCAGAGATGATGGAAGAACCTTCCAGTGTTAGCAATACAAGCAAGGCACAGGAAAAATTGCAAATCCAAAGAAAGTATCAAAATCACCTTAACTCTGACCTGCAGCAATGCCCTGAGTGAAGAGGTTGGTCAAATTATCTCAGCTGTCCCTACCTGCCTTGCTCTGCCAGGGGCTGTGAGAGCTGGTGTGTGTTGAGGTGTCCTGCTGCCCAGTGGGGAAACATGGCTCTGTAATCCCACAGAGCCACCAACTTGCCAAGTGTCCTTAGAGGCCACATCCAGGAATGGAGCATGGGGATCTTCATCCCTTTTAGGGTGGAGTCTTCCAGAGGAAAGAAGAAAAATCAACCACAGCAGGGCCATGTATACATGAGGTGGAGGAGCAATGTAATCCCCCAGAAAGCAGAGCTAGGCACCTGATGAATCAGATGGAGCTTGCTCAGGAGTCAATTAGGACAATTAGACTTTCCGCATGGTCCCTTGGGGCAAAAACACAACTTTACCTTGGCTTATTCATCCTCTAGTCGTGCTGTGTCTCTTTCCTGCCCACAAGGGCTATGTCTACATTGCCAGGTCACGTGGACCAACAGAAGAGGGTCTGCAGAGTGAAGCAGTTGGTGAGCACCATCCACATTTGCCATACTACATGCCATGTGTCTCCATGGGGTTATTGGGCTTCTGTCTTGCTTGCAGTGGGTTTAAGACACTTGCACACGAGTCCCCATCCCATTAGATTCCTGACAAAAAGCTGATTACCCCACTGAGAGGAGGAATTATTTGGGGAAAAGAAGATCTCTGGAGGATTGATGCCAGCACTGAAATGGCAAGGGGAGAACATAAGGAAGGCAATGGAGGGCTGGCATGTTGAGGGAACCCCTTGGGTTAGAGATTTGGGGTCTAAAGACCCTCTTGAGGTGAAGTCATGGTTGCTGTTTTAACTGCCCTGATTCCTTCCCCATCCTGTTTGCACAGAGCAGATGCCAGACCAGGTCATGCCTGGAGGAAGGGAGGGTACTGGGGGCATCATGATGCTCCTCAGATCTCAGGGAAAGAGCTGCCACCTCAGACCCTGAAACCCAGCTGCCCTGCCCCAGAGACATGAGTCCTGCAGCCAGAGGATGAGGTGGTTACTCTAGGCCTTGTGTAAGGAAAGGACACCATAATGGCTCTTTCTGCTGCCTTTCCCCACAAATAGCTGTGTTTTTTCATCTCACACCTACATGTAAGTCAAGCTCGCAAGTGGGTACTAGCTCCCAAGAAAATTTAAGCAGTTTTTTTTGAACGAGGCTGGTTTAATGTTAATTTGATTTATTTTTTTAATTGTTGCTTGTAGCACATTAGTTTCCAGCAAGTCAGTGGGGCGCCAGGAGCTGTACATGTATGACTGAGAGACACTGCCGGCTATAAAGTATAGCAGAGAGACAGGGAGAGAGGGGACATGCTTAGGTGGATCATCACATCAGTGGCAGAGTGAGGACCAGCCACTGAGTCTCATTTAAAATCATCTCTGAGCAGTGGAATACAAGATACCAATGCAAGCCAGTGGGACTGCCAACATTATTCTGAGCCACTGGTCCCCCTAGTCTGCATCCCTTCTCTGAAAACAATCATAATTTTAGGCAGTACATGGTCAGTCAAGTTATCCTACTAATGGGGAACTGCTTCTTGACTCTCACCAAGAGCAACCTGCACTGGACCTTCACAATCCTCCTTCAGGAACAGCTCCCTATCTCTGGGCTGGTCCCCACTTGTCATGATTCTGTTCCAGCTGGAATTTCTTATTTCTAGACAGGCAGCAGGGGAAATAGCAGGGAAAGGCAAGTGTGAGAGCATTTCCCCCTGCTGAGCAGCCTGTCTGCAAAGAGAAATCCTCTACCTCTGTAATCACTGATTTTACAGTTGGAGAAATAAAGAGGTGGCTTGACCAACCTGAGAAAACCCAGCAAGCTGGGTCATACAGTCCTGCCTGCAGTGGGGAAAAACCCAAATCAAGTCCCAAACGACACCCACCTCCTTCTCCCTGTCCTCGCAGTCTTGGCTGAGGGCAATGAAAGAGTTAAGATGAGACAGACAAACAGATTAAGGAGGAGGGAGGATCCCAACCTGAGCCTGGCACCAGATGTACTGGAGCGTGTGCACCAAACATACACAGTATTTAATAATTCCTGAGAATTGCCATGGTAATGAAGCACAGAGTCAGGTTGTTATGGTAACAGCTTTTTTTTTTAGGCAGGGAGGCATTACCCAGGTTGTAACCTCAATCCAGACTGAACACATTTCTGAGAGCACAAAAATTAAAAAAGAAGTAAAATAAAATCAAATTAGGTAAGTAGCAGTTTCCTGTCTCTCGTCTGGCAGTTCTGGGCTTGTTCTGTAGGTAGGTGAAGGGAATCAGGTTGTTCCAGACACATATTGCCCTGGAAAGCCTGGGGAATGGCTGGATTGGATGTCTGCAGGTTTGAAACCAAGTGCTGATGGGGGTGAGGGGCTGCACCCCTCTCATGGGTGGGTCTGGGATGCTCCACCACCACCTGGTTTCCCTGCCAGACCTCTGGCATGGCTTCAGGCACGACCCCAGCTGGCTAACATGAAGGATGCATGCGTCTCTACAAGTGCATATGCTCAAGAAAGCAGTCATGGACAAGCCCTCATCCCAGCTGAGCCCACAGAAGGGTGCTGTGATCCCAGTTCGCAGCCTGCTTACATTTACCTGCATCCCAAGCAATGAAGGTCCCAACGCTGGTCTCCAAGATGAGGCAGACAGTTTGGAGGCTGGAAGGGAGGTAACAGACCACTTTTCCTAAAGCCACACAACAGACCTAAGAAGAAAACACAGGTCTTCTGAGCACTAGCAAGGTCTCCAGGCTGCTATGCTCCCCAAAGGGGGACCATCAAGTAAGAATGGAAATCTCCTGTGTCTCCCTCCTGCCCTCCCATCAGTGGGCAAAAAGCCACTTCCATCTCCCCTCCCAAGCCACCCCTCAAGCAAGAGTGTCAGGTTTCTCCAGCTGATCCTCATATTGAATTTTAATTTAGTGCTAGTTAAATCAGCAGCTTTGTGAGCTTATTCTCTATTAAGGAAGCTGAGGCAGTGCATGAAGGGGTTCACTTAGCAGAGAGATGGCTTGAAATACACAGTGCAATTACTCAGGAACATCGCTCCATAAATCCCCACTGCAGCTCAGTGTGGTTCTCTTGTATTGGCTGTGTGAGAGCCATTAGCCTCCAGATAAAGCCTCTGTAGTCCATTAGCTCTGCCAGACACGGAGAAGTTGATGCCATGAGTCAGGTACTCAAAGGAGAACTGAAGCCAAACGATGACAAAATTCAAGAGTCAGCATTGCCTCACAGCTTCAGAGACTTTGCCTTCCAGTTTCTCTGTTTGAAAGGGAAACATTTCCTGGTTTCTGTGTCTTCCCAGCAGCTTTGCTGCTGTGGCTGCTGATGGCATTTTGGCCTGGAATTCCTCAGATCCCTGGTCCTGCCCTGGCCCCATGCTTGAGCCTGCCTGGACCTCCTGAGGTGTGCAGAGCACGGGGCACCCACCACAAAACCTGGGGCACAGAAAGCTCACTTCTAAATAAATGTGGGTTGCCCCTCTTGCTCTTTGCCAAATCAGAGCTGTTACGGGAGTGTGTGAGCATTCAAAGTCCTCGGTAAAAACCATGGATCTTACAGCTCCATCTGTACTAGGAAAATGAACAGCACCAGGAATATTCCTGGGTACTGAAACTTGACTGATGATACTGTTAATTTGTGAGAATGGTTCTCGGTAAGGTTCAGACCTGTGCCAACAACCTGACCTGAACAGTCTGTAGGCAGTGGCAAAATGGCAGAGTTAAAAGACTACGGTGCATTCAAGGACATTGCTTTGAACTGTGCTGTCTGTGCAGAGTGAGTACCTCACTAGATCTGATGGATTTGCATGCAAGTATAGATGTCTTTAAAGCAGTTGTTTGGCTTTCTGAATCCAACTTGGTTTTCTCAAGTATGAATGAGGGACAGGAAACCCCTGGTTTTAGTCCTGGAGAATATGTCTTTGGAAAAACAGTGAACACAGGGAATCACAAAACATCCTCAACAGCCTTGACAACTGCCTGTTGCATGGTGTTGGATACATCTTTGGGTTCACACTAGTTCCCCCATTAAGACGACTTAGCCAAGCAGTTCCCCAGCAAGTTTGTGCTCCTCTGATTTTAGAGACAGGCAGTTTCTTGGACTTGTTTGTTTCATGAGTACATGGTTAAGGAATATTCAGTTAAGAGAAAATCAGAATGCTGCCAACAATCCGTATGGTTTGGCACATCCCCGAAGATATTGCTGTCAACATGCTGGGAAGTGGTGGGGGCACTGGCAACGCTCAAAGACATGAACATGTATCCAAAACGACTGTCTCTGATCTGAAAAACGTTGCTCATCTACATGTATTTTAGGTTGTAAGTATAACAGAAGTGTAGCTTCAGAGATGCCTTTGCTTCTCATCTTTCCCAGAAGCTCATTAGTGTGGATGATGTTTTCACATCATTAATCTAAGGCAGGTTAATCAACAACAAAGCAAAAATGTCTTTTTAATGATGAAGATTTTAGCACAGTAGTGCAAGAAGCTGAAATGGGTCTGTGTGGCAATCCTGGCTGCAGGTCACAGATGACTTCAAGGTGAAGGCAGCAGTTTTGGCACTCTCTGTCAGCCTGTGGTATTCAGCTGGTCAGGATCATGAGTCCTGACCATGGTAAAGTGCTCTTTGTTAGGGCGCAGTCAGGCAGCAGCTATTAAATCAAACAAGTTTGCTCTTTTTGAGTTAATGATGAGACCTGTCTGAACATTGCTTCTCAGATGAATGGGTTTCTCCTGCCCCAGTGACCACCTTTGAAGATACCACCTCTGCAGGTGGATTTACTCTCCTAGCAAGGAGCTGTGAGATTAGAGGACACAGCATCAGAATCCCCTGTCAGATATGCCTTTTCTTTCCATGTGGGCTCACGGGCTCTTTATGATTTATGCAGCACCAGCTGTGCCTTGCTGATACATGCCTTTGGTGAACACTACCACTTTTGGGTTTGTTCTGGGTGACTCTATGGGGAAAGGAGACAAAATCCATCCTTTCTGTGATGATCCAGTTCTTCTGAAAGGGTCCAATACTGTGAGGACATGAGTTATCACCTCATTCTCACTGTGGGTGCGTCACTGGAAGTGGAGATGATCAAGGCAATAATCAACAAAAGGCAGGAGAAACATCTACCCTGTGGCAGCAAGCAACTAGAGTGACCTTTCTGGAAAAGGGGCTGGAACTGCAGAGCTACAAAACTCTGATTCTTCATTAAAGAGACAATTTTGTTACCTTAGCATGTCTGTTGGTGTTGTTCAAGGCTGGTACACAAGTGTGAGAGTGAGGATGGTTGCAGGTGCTTGTGCAGAACACTGCACCTTCCAGGAAGACAAGGTGTGCATGAAAGCAAGCTCAGGGCACTGCTCCCTTTCCATGACAGCTGCCTGGCTGTTGCTGGGTGCTGGCGCTCTGCCCTGGCATGGCTCAAGCTTTCATGCACGTGGGGTTAAATCCAGAGTCATCCTTTCTGGCAGGACCCACAAGTGTTCACGTCTTACAGGTTTCTGTGCAGCTGTGCATACTCCCCTCTTGCCTCACTGAGTACCAAAATGGAGGCTTAATAGGACAGGACAGCTGAAGAAACAGGCAAAATGTAATTAGGCTTTAATTAGCTAAGTTCGTTCTCTCAGATAATTGAAAATCAGACTAATTGGTTGCAATGAATTCCCAGTACAGACAGCCATCCAGCTTGGTGTGTGCTATGCCAGCTGCCACACCACTGCAAAAGGACCAGCCTGGAAATTGAACGCTACTACCCATTGACCTCCAATACTCTACAGGGCCCAGTTCTTCATCTCCAGGGAGATGTTAAAAACCCCTAAACCCCCCAGACTGCAGTGAGGGTGGTTTAGTGACCCATGTACACAGCAAGGCTCATTGTTCTCCATCCCACACTTCACAAACCAGGGAGCCAGCGGGACACTAAACCTCACGCACCCATGCAGGAGCATGCCAACAAACCTAGTGTGACAGGACCTGCCCTGGGCCATTTGCAGCATGCCAGAGGGTTACAGCTGGAAAGGACAACAGGTTTAATCTCCACTTACCTCCATTATGATTACAGCATGCAAGCAGTTGGCTGGCCTCAAAGACTGGCTGTGTGTGGTCAGTGCTGAATCAACTCTGCTGGTTGCCCCTTCGCCTGTCTCTGCTGCTCAGTCTGTCTCAGGTGGTGGGCTTCCAGAAGCTCTGTTTCATGATCAGGTCTGCCCTGGGCTCACAGAAACCTCTAGGGTACAGGTTGGAGTTGGCAGTGACACTTCTAGATCTGCCTTGGCCATGCTTTCTCACAGAAACCCAGAGATTTAATAGCCACTGGTTGTACTGGAGTGCCCTTCTACTGGGACAAAACTGAATGTCTCCACCATGAATGTGACAAGGCAAAGTGAAGCAATCATTCTGGCTGAGGAGCTTCAGGAAACAGGTTACGTTGCCCAGGTGCACACAATTTTTCTAGCAAGTCCCTTGTAAGACTCCACATCCCTGTTTCATGGAGAAAAGACTATGTATTTGCTACAGATGGCAGTTTCCCAGTAGCCAGGGATGGTTCAGAGAGGTTGCACAGGTAGGAACAAACATGTTGTTCTTTTCATCACAGTGCTTGAAGGATCATGCCTAGAAAAATGCTGGACTTATTCTGCATCCTTGGCTCAGGTTCCCCTTCTCTCTCCCTGCTAGGCAGCGTGCTGTGTGCCAGGTGGCTGCATTTCATTATGGAGTTTATAAAGTGCCTGGGGAAACAAGGCATGGGGGGATGAAAAATTATACACACATTTCACTCAGCGCTGACTGTTTGTCATCTCATTGTACAGAAATGTAATAAACACTGGGGTGAGCAGGGGGTGCAAGAAGGGAGGTACTAATCACATTTGCACCATTCCTGTAGTTTGCGGCTTTTTTCACACTTCCATCTGCCTGGGCTGTATCACTAGGGATATTTCTTTTGCTTTAGGGTCAAAACCGTTTCCAGCTTTACGCGCTTCCCAAATAAATGGGAAGAAAAGGAAAGAAGGCAGCTCTGTGGTGGCAGGGAGTTCTGGATGTTGCTACGATTTCAAGTCAAGACCTGACATCTTATTTTTCCCTTGGGCTGAAAAGCAGTTCCAAAGTACTCCTCTGCACTGACCACATTTCACAGTGGTACCAATGGCTCTGCCCACTCCCATCCTCCTGTGTTTGAGGTGCTGATTTCAAAGCACTTTGCACAAAGCACTGCTGGATGAGCCACAACAAACGCAGCTCCTTCTCCTTGGCTCTAGGTGAAGCAGCAAAGGCTGATGGGAGAGAGGAGTTGGTAAGAACCTCGGCTGCTTAGGAATTTGCCACATGCATAGTTACTTAACTGGCTCAGGCCTGCTGCCTGCAGGTGTCTTATTTCAGGGCTTTAGGATGACTAATAGCTCCATTATTCTCTGCAAGGTATATACCAGGTTAGCCTTTAACAGACAGGAGGGAACAACACCTGGCAACAAAACACAAAGAAACACAGCTGGCCATTTGGATGCACTGGGCCAAAGTCCCTTTTTATAGCTCCCTTCTCCTGTGTAGGGGTTGTGGGATGAAGAAATCAAAGAACAGCAACGCCAAAGCTCAGCATCAGCACTCCCCTCTTTGTTATGGTGGAAATGCCCAGCTGAGCCTCACAGTTATGGCTGTTTCTGGAGGAGGGGATTGTTTAGGACTGTGCTTTCATGTTCTAAAGCTTGTGGCAGCTACAGCTTAGAGCATCCCCAGCTCCTTGCATCCTTGCTGTCTTTTCATGCCTCCCCACTTCACACATAGGGGAGTCATGCTGTGAACCAGATCAGGGAACCTGAAAAAAACCCCATAGTAAACTAACACTAAACATAGGTTTCCATGTTGGTCAGTTCATTCTCTGGTTCACCCTGCAGACCCCAGGCAACACTGCTGGCACAACTAACAGGAACTGTGTACTGCTACAGGAAAGAGGAGGGAAAGGCTGTCACATTGTGAAAGGTATTTCTCAAGCTCCCCCAAAAACAGCTTTAGAAGAGTTCTCCCTCAGCTTTGGATCCACTAAAGCCCTAGGACCATTCCTGTTCAGCTGCTGCCCAGCTCATTGTCCCCCATCCACAATTTGTGTAGCTAATGATCGATGCAGGTTTGAAGAACGGTGCATTTGTTCCTAGTGAACCCCATCACAGGTGTGATTTCGGTGCCATTTCTCTGTTTTACTGGGCTCCTTTTAAACTTGTCTTGCATCACTCATACCTCTCCTCCCAGCGTGCAAATGTATTACATATCCTGGTGTCCTTGTTCAAGCCACCAGAGTCCTTGTGCAGAAGCCCCTTGTTTTCTGGGAGCTTCTCCCTTGCTTTTTCTTTTCTGGCTGTGATGAGGCACTTCTGGAAAACAGAGGTAACATGCCACCAAGTCTGCCATCTGCAACAGTAATAAATGCCTTGCCCAAACCAACTTACATGGGACCTGTTTCTCCCTTACTCAACATCAAGTCTTTGCTGTAGATCAGTTCACTGCAGCGGAGCTGGGAAGTTTTAATCCTGCTTTGAATTTGGATCACAATGCAGAGATGGTGGGAGTATGTGGCATTGGCTTCCTGCTGATGGGTAATTTTGGAGCTTGGGAAATAAACAGAAAGAGACAAAACATTAAAATCTCGTGATAAAACTTGGCTTGCTTTGCCTTAGTCCAGCTGCCACACATCATTTCCATTTCTCAGGCTTCTTCTCCCTTCTTTTAGTCTCCATTTATTGAAATGTGACAATAAAATACTTTTTTATTACAAAATTGGCTCTTGTCACTTTGCCTATGTCAAAATGTCTAACCTCCTCTTCTTGCCTCTCCCCCATTTTTCTTCCCCATTCTCTTTCAAACTCAGTCCTTTTGCCCAGATGGGACAATCTCCCTGTGAATCCAGGCTACTCCAAGGGAATGATTAAAAATATCCTACAGCAACCAATTCTAAGCCATTTGTGTCATGGTTTGCTTTGTGTGGGTCTCCTGCAAATTATTTTCTCCTGAAATCCCAAGCTCAATGTAAAAGAATTACCTGTCTTTTTAATCAAGGAATAATTTCAGCTGGGTAATGAATTGCCTGAGAAATGAATACGGAAGGAGCTGAAGCCCTCCAACAGAACAACCTCCAGTTTTGCGCTATTAATGCTCCTTATGAAATGTGTCAAAACTCTGCCAGCCTTCGCTGTGTCTGCTCTGGGGTCTCTGCCTCGTGACTGGGAAAATGAGAAGACAGTGGGGGAAGTGTGCCCAGAGCAGGGCTTGAGGAAAACATCTCCTGAAGGCCAGAGAGCTCTGGCACGGCTGCTATATTCAAGCCTAACACAGGGAGCCCATTGTGCTGTGCTGGGGTTGAAACTGGCCCTGAGCACCTCACTGCTTTGTCTGCAGGCTGCCACAAACCCACCAAGCTACTGAGAACAGGCTCTGACTATGCACAGTCCCTTGTGCGAAGCCCTGCTCAGATAAATCGGGTCCTGCACTGCACGCTTACACCAGCTGAAATCACAAATTCATGATCGCACACCAGTGCAGGCAGCCACCAGAGAAAGGAATTCCCTCATCCCATCCCCTTTGCTATGCCCATCAGTGAGGCAGATCAGGGAGCTGATCTGGCTGAATATTGGGTTTTTTTTGTCCTGAGTTCTCTGGATCAGCTCCCTGACCTGACTCACAGCAAGGATCCATTTGCTGCCAGTGCCATCACAGGGGAGACAAGTGGGAATGTGCGATCCTCCATCCGGCAGTGGCCTGCATCTCCCTGACCAAAGCTGGAAGGTCATGGCCAAATCTTCAGACAAATCAGCTCTCCATTGTGAAGGTCAGTGAGGCAGAGGGAGGAGCCCTGCAGCTGGAGACACTTAACACAGAGCAGCAAAGATGCTGGTGGACACTCCTGCAGTAGAGTGAACCCCACTCTTGGGGTTCTGTGCTGTGTCCTATCCCAGCAACGAAGCCAGTGGTCCCGACGCTGAACACTGCCTGCCGGCTCGCTACGTGCGATCTATCGTCCTGCTCCTGCTGGATGGTGATGAACCAAAATAACTCCCTGTTTTTCCCAGCCAGCGCTGAGCTGGGATGTGTTTGGGAAGGCGACTGCGACACTGTGACAGATGGCCAAGAAAGCAAATGCTGTTTTTTATGTCACCTCCGTGTTTCCTCCTCTGCTGTCTCCAGCGCTGGAGGCGGTGTTTGGAGATGGTGTGTGCTGCCAGCACACGGCTGGCGCCAGAGCTGAGGAGACAGCAGAAGGTTGCAGCAAGGTGCCGGCTATCTCGCACATATTTCCCCCGCGGCTCTCTCATGCTTTGTGACCTACATCAAGGCCTTCTCCTACAGGAATCTGTGCCAAAGATGGGGCTTAGAAGTGGACTGGTGCTTGAAGTGGAGTGTTTGCTTTTGCAGAGCCACTGAACAGCCCCCCCCCAAACCTGCCTGCAACGACTGCTGGCCCAGTCTGTTTTCTTTTACCCTGAAGAGCCAGATAAGGCAGGAAAACTAGGCCAGGGTCTCCTTCTGCCAGCTAGTGTCCCATACTGGCTCTTCTTACAGACCCAGCACTAACTGCACATAGAGGACCCTGGGCAAGCCAAAGCTTCAATAAAAGCCAGTTTCTGAACCTCCATGACGTGCCACTGCCTCTCCTCTGTCTTTGCGAATGTCAGTTGGTATCTTTGGGCAAGGGACCACTCCCCTCCTCTCCTGGGGCACAGACATCATGGCAGCATTCAAGGAGGGCTGGGCTAGTGAGAGATGGAGCCCTAGATCCCTGACATACAGTGGAAATTCAGCAGGGAGAGAAGCACACCTGAGCAAGAGAAGGGGAGCACAGAGAAGCCAGTGACTGCAAACTGCTGTCATTTGGGTTATACCTTGGAGGAAGCAGGAATGGCCCTGTCCAGGGACACAGGCATGAGCCCCTGCAGGTGGCTGCTGCTCCACGCTGCGGGCTCTGTTTCCATGGCAGGAGAGAGCCGCTTCTGCCGTACTGCTCGGCTGCCAGGACGCCAGCTCCCTTCGCACAGCCTGCCTGGTGCGGAAGGAGTGACTGACATCTCTCTTTGGCACAGCGTCTAACTGCCTCCTGCTTCTGCCTTGTTGCACTTGGCAATTCTCCCCCTTCTCCCTCTGTTTTTCCACCAGGAGATCTCACACTCCCCTGCCTTGGCAGCGGGTAGACAGATGAGAATGGGTGGACAGATATATGGACTCAGAACAGCACAGCAATGGCTCTCCTGTCTCTCCCTGCCTGTGACGGAAGTCTCCCCTGAATTCAAGGATCCCTGAATTCAAGGATCTGGCATTGAGCAGTGGGGATCACTGGTGTTTAAGGCAGCCAGAGCCTCTTTTCCTAGGATGGGGAAACTGAATTCAGAGAGGCTGGTGAAAAATCAATGCCACACTAGGTGACAGAGCTATGAACTGGACTCATTTTCGCTGGGAGCTCTCATGGGCCTGGGGAGACCCAAAGGGCTCTAGACAGCAGCTTCCAGCCTCGTGGCCCTGAGAACCAGGAGACCACAAGTGACGGATGAGCAGCTGGCTGCAACTCTGCTTCGGGCTCATGTTGCGCTGGGCTCTCTGGCTCACTGCCACCTCAAAGCCCTGGGAGGGGTGACTCAAGCCCCATCTAAAGATGGTTCAGGAGAATAAAGCAAAAGAAAGAGTGGTGGGCAGATATGAAGGTGAGGGAGCAGGGCGCATACAATGACAGGAAAATTCTGCGGAGAAGCAGCACAAGGTAGGGAGAGGCAGAAAGAAGCTGGTCTGCACCCACACACCCAGGCCCAGCCCTTCCCTGCAGCAGGAGCATTGAAATGGAAATGACTTGCTATTTACAGTGCCAGCATCCTTCCTGCTCCCCTCATGGAGCCAGACTGGGGCCCTCCCTGCCTGCCTTGGGAG
>JAVJGG010000082.1:41790454-41852948 GCA_035590195.1 Aviceda cuculoides | reverse complement strand
CTGCTCCCCTCATGGAGCCAGACTTGGGCCCTCCCTGCCTGCCTTGGGAGGGCAGGGCGGGCCCCCGTCTGGCTCCGTGAGGGGGAGCAGGAAGGATGCTGGCACGCTGTACCACAGATGTACGTGTGTGGGTGTGGGGGTGTGTGTGAGAGAGAGAAAACAGGGATGCTGTGAGGATTAAGAATGCCGTGGGGAGCAGGCTTAGCTCCCTCATTCTCTCTGGACAGCACAAAACCTGTAACAGTGAAAAGGAGCAGCGTGCTCATGAATAAACACATTCTGCCCTCAGCATCTCCCTGTGCCACTCCATAGTCATCCAGGGGCTTAGAAACAAGGCAAGGTGGGAGACACAGGGGCTAGGCAGAGCCACGGTTTCCTCCAAGCGGCAGAACAGGCCAGGGGGTATTTCAGACCTCCCTAGAAGTCCCTGGTCATTATTCTGCAGCATTATTCTGCTATGCAGGGAGACACATGCGTGGGAGCACATAAAAGCAATGCCAGCCCATGACTTGGCTTCATTTACCCACAGAGGTAGCATTGGCAGCAGAAGAGAATCTTGATCCCATGCTGCTCACTGCTGTGGCTGCACTCGCCCGGCCCCAGGGGAATTAGTGTTGTAAGAGCCAGGCACCACTCCAGTTCCTTGGGACCAGCATCTGCTGACTGGTGCCAGTGAGCAAGAGCTGAGGCTGGAGCCAGCACCCTCTCTCTGAGCTGGCAAGCAGCACTCGTGGCTGTGGAGACCTCCCACCGCTCAGTGGGCTCCTGGAGCTCAGGCTCCTGGGCCCATGCTCTCCTGGAGTGTGGAGCAATGTCAAGGTCAGGCTTGTCACAAGGATGTGCCCCCAGTGCTCAGCAGAGAGAAGATGACGGGTCCTTTGAGAGCACAGCTGTGAGGACACAGAGCTTCAGGACAGCACACAGGTCTTCATCTTTCTCCACTCTGCCACACACCAAGGGCAACTGTCCCAGACCTGGAAAAGGGTCTGTAAAGACACAGAGAAAGTCTGTGAGGGGTGGCCTGTGTGGTGATGGGATTAAGCCCACCTTGCAGAGTTCTGAGCTGCAGAGGTCCTTTATATTTCCCAGTCTTTGCCTTCATCAGGTCTACTCTGAGTAGCACTTCCACAGCACAGGTCTTTGATGTGGCACTCTGCAGACTGGATGATGTTAACTGTCCCCTGGGATGGGGCTGTGGCTGACAGAAAAGCAACTGTGAAGTCAGTTAAGCAGAAAGCTCCTCCGACTACTCCAGGTCCCTCCCTCTCTGCTCTTTCCGACTAGAAACAGGGCTGGAGGGCGGAGGCAGAAGAAGGAAGGAAGCCAAGAACTAACACTGGCATCGCCTCCCTGGGCAAAGCACGAGAGCAGCCTCATACAAGTCCGTTTGGAAAAAACAATAGAAGCAGCGACGCTACAGACCTGGGAAGTGAGAGGTTTTTCAGTCAGGTATTTGGTTCTCTACATGGCACAGCCCAACCATCTCCCCAGTCTTATTCTTCCCTTCCTACACACTCCCAAGCATTCACACCAAACCAAAAGGCTCATGCCAGCGCTAGCCCAGTTCCCAGCCTGGAGATCTGTGGGTTGTTCTCTAGTTGGGCTGTCTCAGGCCAGACAGCCAGAGGTCAGAGGCTGGCTGGTAGGCAATAGGTGTGCTTAGCATGATAGCTGGTGGGGCTTGCCAGACGGAGCACATCTGGGCTCAGATGATGGCAGGGCAACAGTCTTTCACACAGCCACCTCCTGTTTCAGCAGGGCTGGCTGGGAGTGTTCCCAGTGGGTGTCCTCCTGGCTGCCTGAGGAGAGCAAGACCTGCTCAGTCCTCCCCTTCCCTCCTGCATGGTACCCACATTCATTCAGAGGCAACAGGCCAGCAGGAGTGAGGTTCAAATAGGATCAGTCAGGCACTTGCCTGTTTTCCAGCTCTCCCTGGCCTTTCTGAAAGAGCTGCCGCCTACACGGCTCCCACGCTGCAGCACAGCTCGCTCCACAGAGCTGACCACATGAAGAGTGCAAGCCTCCACAGGAAGGGAACTGCCAGTCATTTGGCCAAGGTCAGCATCTCAGGGCCTGATCCTGCAGCACCTTGAATGAAACAGAGACAGTTTGTTACACCAGAGCGAAGACAGTGTAAGAAGGAAGTCATGTTTTGAAGCAATGCAGTTGTTCATCATTGCAAGGTTCTTTCATGTTTTCCTGGGGCAGCTGGACCCCAGTCCTGGTTAAACAGTATGACAGTCCAGAGCAGAAAGAGCTCAGGATCATTTCCACCTGGCTCTGGACTGCTTGATAACTAAGTTGTTTCAGTCAGGCAGTGTGCCTTAGTTTCCCCATCGCTAACATCAGTGATGCTCATCTTCCGTAGAAGTACTGCAGTATGCAGTTTGCTTTGCTATAGACCTGGGTCTGATCCTGGCTGTTACTCCATTCCCCTTGTCCGTCTCTGGGCCTTATCAGACTTCTTTCCTGTTTGTTCCATTACAAGGAAATAAAAAGCCAGGATCTTTGGTGGCTGCAGTACACACTGCCTGCTGCCATGGCAAAGAAGGGACTGCCTGTTTCCCTGTGAAAGGCTCCTGAGAAGTTAGACTCATGCCAGAGGTCTGTCAAACTGCATTTGGGATGAAGCTATGGTGAATGAGCCACCACCTGCCAGCCAGCAGCTCCATTAATGTTAATGTAGAACTCCTTGCAACAGAGTGCAGGCAGGAAGGGTATAAGATGGTCCCTACATATTGGGACTTCCTACAGGAAAACAAGAGTGCACGATGGATATTGATCTATGCACACAGAAGATCTGATGCTTCTGGGCTATCACAGGTCTTGTCAGGCACAAGCAGCACTGTCCTGTGTGTGAATCATCCTAGAAGCCTCTGTGCAGCACAGCTCTAATCCCTGTTTAAGATTACTGCTGCATCCTCCTTCCTGTAGTATGGATTGGGCCCACAGTCCATAGAAGATTCTCTGGCTTTGCTGGCAGAGGAATGTTGTTTTTCCAGCCTTTCTCTCCCACAGCAGCACAAGAAGGGATGAGGGACTGATGTGGTGTCTGTGTTGCAGCTTCTAACAGAATTAAAAGGAATCAAAGATCAGAAGTGTGGAACAGCTCCTCTACGGGATGGCCTAACCTAGAAATCTTCAGCCCCAAAGAGAGTTCGGTGACAGGTTTGCAAGATCTTCAGACAGTGACTGGGGAGCAAATAGCACTCATTCTTCACTCTTCAAGAACTAGAAAGGCAGAACTCAAAAGAAATGAAAAATCAGCAGGTGCAAAAGAAATATATGACAGTGCTTTTGCACACTGCAAGATTCACTTTTTTTTTCAGGAGCCAAAGCCACCGACAGGCTTGGCATGGGGCGAGATCCACTCGCTGAAATCTCCTCACCAGGACTTTAAGCCATAAAACAGTCCCTAATCTGCTCTTGGTGAAGGAACGTGCATGAGCAGAGCCAGACTGTCTATCTCTGCCCTGTTACTCAGGTGCTTCAAGAAACAGCACTGCCTGCAGGCAGCTACCAAGCCACGTGCCCTTTGGTCTGACCCAGCATGCCTGTTTTCACCCCCTGCATGCTGCTCGGCTCCATGGCTGGGAAGAAGAGACAAATTCCGTGCGTGCCTGCCTGCCTTGGCTGACGCAGGGCAGGCTTAATGTTATTTCGGGACAAGATTTCCATGAATAACTCCCCTCATCTGCCAAACCCAAATTAAAATTTGCTGCCAACAGTCATGAGCCCTCCCCCCCATTCCTCCCTCTCTTCTTTTCTTTTTCCTTTTTTTTTTTTTGACAATTTCCTGCATTAAGATAAACCAGTGATAAATCCAGATTGTGCATTAAACACTGGCCCACGCGGTCTGGGAAACAAAGAATATGAAGGAACACTGCGATTCAAACTGTTGCTAGCCAATACGCATTTGGGCATGCCAGATTTAAAGGATTTTCTCAGAACAATTCTTTCAGATTTCCTAATGAGTCTGTAACATGAGGTTTTGTGAAAAAGCACTATAACCTGCAATCATGTGAGCCCCAGACCCAGAGATGTCCTGGAAGGCCCAGTACTGATGCCTTTCCGTGTGAAGGCAAGAAGTCTGGTTAAGGACTGGGAAAAGCTGTGGTGTGAGGCCCACAGCTCTGAGTGATGCTGTACGATTCCTGCAGTCCGCTCACCAATTTTTGGTCAGCTTTAGGAGGCTCCCAGCCTACTGTCCAGGGTAAAAGGTGCTTGCTTTCTCTAGCCATATCTGACACTTTCTTCACAGTGCTGGAGTGCCCAGGCAGAAAATTCCTTGCAAAAAAGGTCTAGTGTTTTATCTCACTGGGATTTCTCTCTTTTCCTGTTATCGAAATCTACAGGAGTCCTGGGTGCAGTGACACAAACCCCCTTTCTTCTGCCAATGAAGGTATTCTGCAGCCTTGGAAAAGTGAAAGGAATGGCTCAATGGGTGGCTTCCACTGAAGAACGAGGGTGGGCTCTTATCCAGCAGCCGTCTCCACATGCTCACAAAAGCTAACAGTTCCTCTTCTTCCTCACAGAAGCAGCCACAGAGCAAATCAGTGTAGCGTGAAACTTTGCAGCAGCAAGGTTCAATGTAGCTCAGGCAACCCCTTCACTCACTGAAGCACTGGTAGTAGCTTTGTGCATGAATACGAGTGTCTGCAAACTAAAGGAGCAATTGAGAGGGCACCAGTGAGGCACACAAGTGGGGGAAGAAACCCGCTGGAAGAGAACAAAGGCATTTGTGTGCGTCATGCACACCCCAACCCCTGGCAGCTCAGCCTGGAGGGCTAAATGTCCACAGCATTCATTTCCCTTCACCTCCACCTGGTCTATTCTAGGAAAGCCTGCCTAGAATTCATTCACCCAAAGCCTCACACTTCACAGCTCCCTTCCCACGCAGAGCTCACCCAGCAGCTTGCCTCCTTGCTCTGAATAAACACTGCTTCCCTGCCCGCCTCCCCACAGCCAGGGTGCACTGCAGATGGGTCCTGCCCCAAAGGCAGGCAGGGGTACCTGCCTGCCCCCGCACCCAAGGGAGGATGTGGCAGGCCTAATCTATACCACACTGGTCTTGGGCAGCTGTGTCCTGCTTCCCACCAAGGGCAGGAAGAATACGTAGGGGTAAAAGCTACACTAGAGCCTTCACTCTGGTTTTTGTTTCCAGCCAGGGCAAGCAGCGGCAGATGCTCCCAGGTGGTAACACCAAAAGGTTCAGTGCTCTGGGCCAACCTGGTGATGTGGCCCCAGTTAGATCCCAACCCACATCTCTGAATCTCTCTGCTGTTAAACCATGGGCAAATGCCTGTTTTGAGGACAGGAGCAGGTTTGCGGCTCTCTGGAGAAGAGTCCCAACTCCTCTCTGGTTCCTCAATGCAAAGAGGGCTGGCAGTGCCCAAAACCCCTTGGTTGATGTAGATTTTGACCCAGTCCTTCCTACAGTAGAAACAACTGATTTTCATGAAAGCTCCCCACCATTTTCGTGAAAGCAGTACATCACAGCACCAAGGGCAAGAGACTCGGTGAACCACCACTCTCCTCAGACATCTCCGAGGCAACCACAGCCATAAGCTAAGAGCAAGTTCAGAATCTCACCTGCTTTTGGGACTCAGGCCAGCGCTCATTAACGAAGGAAACGTACTGATCCAGAACACAGAACACCATCCTACTCTGAAAGGACATGTTCAAGTAAGCAAATACATGGTAACAGTGCTTCAACTATGAAATATGCAGAACAAGTTTTTCAGGAAATCGATCAAGGACTGCTTCTGTGGGGACTGATAACACGAGATAGGAAAACCCAAGAGAAAAGCAAAGGAGAACTAGCCACCTGGGGAATGCACACATGGCGGGCCCAGCAAGCCCAGATGCAGAAGATGACGGACTGTGATATTACTACCACTAGAACAGACTTAGATGGTGAGATTGTGAATACTTCTATCCCGTTTCAGTCTCTCGCAGGGGTAGTTGGCAACACATGGAAACTCCAACAAGCCCCATGTTGAAGCCTCACTAATGGAATTGTCCAACATGCTGCCTCTACCCAGGACTTAATTTACAAAAAATTCAAAGACGACCAAATTCACCATTTCACCTGCTTGTAGCAATGAGCTAAATGTCAGACTGATGGCAGGGCAGACAATGGCTTGTATCCCTATAAATGTTATTTTTATGTCATTTAATCCCTGTCATTTTAACCCTCTGTGCCCCAAGTACTGTCTTTCACAGCAGCCACAGGCAGATACTTGTATAACCAAGAACCACACTTCCCTCATCTCTTCTCCCAATTATTTTCAGACTTCCTGATCTGGCTGTAGTTTCATTAACTCTCTCTGGATTTTCCTTCCATGAATTTGCCTAGTTTCTTTTTGACTTCATATAAACTTCTACCACCCTAACAAGACAAAGACTTCCACAGGCCAACTCCCCTCATACGTAAAATTTCCCAAAATGTAAATCCTCCTGTTGCCCCTAGCTTTGGCTCCAAAGGACACTCTTCCACTGTTGCAATTTTAAAAAATCCAAATGACAACACACCATACTCTTGTAGATTGTCTGGCCCAGAGTTTTTGGCAGGTACTCCCCGAGGCAGCCATAATCACTCATTTAAATCTAATTTATTTTTATTTCTAACAGCACAAAAGATTTTTTTTTCCTGCATCTCACTAGAATTGTGTGTATGTTGCCATGGCAACCATGCCAGAGATTTTTGTGGTCCCAGACCCATTTTATTGGTTATTAGATATCTGTGCAATAAAAATATATATATAGCTTTGTTCTTCCATCTGTCTGTTCCATCTGCTTATTTCCAAGTGAAATACAACCATTTGGCTCAGCCACAGCTCGCTCTCCTTCCTCATGGGATTGGCTGAAGGAAACAGAGATGCATCTGCTGGTGGTCATGGAAGTGGTGAAGGGAAGGAGGAATGAAAGACATTGCTGTGGACATGAACCTGACCATGACACACATGGAAAAGCCTATCAACTGTGATTACAACACCTGCAGGGTTAGACCAATTCTTCCTCACAGTCCAAGTCCCTGGTCACTATAGCTGGCCTGCCCATTTACCAATTATCTCCCAGGTGTGAAGGGGAAGAGAAGCTCAGGAGGACTCTGGCCAACACAAACCTCATTTGCCCCTGGTGGAACTGCTGTGGCCCGGCTGCAGCTCAACCCCAGCCAGTTGGTTTCCTGTCACTGGGGAAGTTGAGTCAAACATTATGCCAGCGGTCAGCGAACAGGAAACTCATCACAGCTCAGCTGCATCCATTCTATCTTCCCAAAAGAGGAGACAAGTATCACCTCATCCCAGTACACCCTGTTCCATGGAATGAGAAAACACCCATAACGAGACCTCTGTGCCAAGCTGACCATGTTCCTCCCTACAGTCATCTGCCTCAGATTGGAACCCACGCTGACAGCTATTTGACATGCCCCCATCTGAGGGACTAATTCCTTCTGGCAATGTTTGCCTTGCCTGCACACCCCCACAGCCTCCACTGGGAGAGAGGATGCGTTTCCAGCCTCCCAGCTCCTTTACATTATTTAAGCTGTCAGTTGTTAATTATAGCACTGCATTTCAACTTGATGCTTCCCAGGGGACCAAACTACACTAACAGACTAAAAGCAGTTCCCAACTGAATACTTTGGGAGCCTCTGCTAGAACTGAGCCTATGTCTCCATCAACCAGGGTGAGAGATTCCCTACTGCCCTGACTGCTCCCAGGAGACTGGAACTGCACCTTCCACTCTAAGACCCGTATCTGCACTTTCTTACCCTACAGAATGAACATTCCCACTCACCAGATGGGAGCCACGGCTTTCTTGCAAGGGATGTTAAATTGGCCTTCAGCTTTCTCAATGTAAATGTCTCCTCGCCTGCCTCCCTGTCAGCTCTGAATCTCTCAGTGCAGATGGAAGGGGCAGGGAGGATGCACAGACCTGTCTAGTTGGGGATGCCTCAGAGTTCAAAGCACAGAGTAACCCTCACCACAGCCTCTCCCACTGCTCCACCCTGCTTTCACCTGACCTGCAGAGCAAGACCAGGATGACTTGGTCCCATCAGTCAAGCTCCCTAGTTCTAACAGGCTGGAAAAACTCTGCTGCCCTTCTGTTGGAGCAAATCCAGTCTCTCAATCGCACAACCATGACCACCAAGCCTTGGGACCCATACACCCCACTCAATGAGGAAGGCATTACCAAGCAGTTGCTAAGCAAGCAGTCAGGTCAAGTGAGAATAAGCAAATGAGAAACTGATGTGATGTTGATGCTTTCTAGCTTGTAGCAATATCCTCCAGCCAGGCTGCCCCTTTGCCTTGTGTGACCACAGAAACACCTGCTTCAAATGCAGAAACAACTGCAGCAATCAAACCATCAACTTGCTCAGGGCAAGAACACGGGGAAAAAAAAAAAAAAAAGGTGGGGGTAGAGAGTAGCATGGGGAAAGGCTTGAGGATACTAGCTGGCCAGCTTCTGACACAAGAGCATCCACTTCCCTTCACTGTGTTAAGGGAGATGTTGCTTTGTGGGATTTGTTTCCAGAATCAGATCTAATGGCTCAAATGTGCCAGAAGAAACTCAAAAGCTGTTTGAAGAGTGCTTCAGAAAGTGCCTGCTGCTTGCACCACCTTCCAGTTGTAGTCGCATGAGTCCATGTCCTCCTAGCTGAGCACCACAAAAAGCAGCATAGCCCATCAACTAAAGCCAAGGGAGGTCCAGCTATGCACCCTCTGCCACTCTCGACTGGTTGGAAGTGTTTTTCTCAACACCTACTGAGCAATCACCGTAAGAGAGTTCACAGCATGCTTAGCAGGATGCAACTCTTCCTAAACACAAGAAAAAGCAGAAAAGAGGCAATAAATGAAAAAGAAGAAAAACAGAAAGGTGAAAATTATATTGCATTGAGCCATAACTACAGTTGACAACAGCCTTTAGACCAGGAGATTCAGGGCTTCTGTTCAGCTCCTATGTGCTTTGCCAAATTTGCATAAACAACCCACAGTAATTATAATTTCATCTTGAATAGGTATCATTTTAATTGTGACTGCTTTTCCTGCTCAGAACTAATTGGAGAAATCACAAAAGAACAGCAAAGCGGGAAGGCTGTTGTTACTTCAGCCTTTCCTTCCTCCAGCCAGCTCACATGCTCCCTCAGACCCCCTTTCTGGCTGACCCCCCTGAAGCTTCCTGCAATGCAAAACAAACCACACAATGCCGAAATAATTACAACCCCTAAGTGGCCGCGCAAAGAAACCAAGCACCTTCACCTTCCTGCTCTGGATGACCACAGCTCTCAGCAAAGCCGCCTCAGAACATGCTCCCAACCACAGACCCACTTTGGCACTTGCTGGTGGGGTCTGCAACTTGAGCTCCAGGTGGTTTCCCCTTAAAATCTGCTGCTCAAACAAACTGCTGTGGTTCTCAGAAAGCTTAAGCCCACAGCAACACCTCGGAGAAACTCCCCTCAGAGAACCCCCTTCTCCCACCCACCACCCTCCCTCATGGCAGCAGCACCTACGGGCATAATGGTCACAGGAGGAGCCTTATATACCCTCGGTGAGGCGTGGCCGAAGGGGATTGGCCAGCAGCCCCAGAAGCGGTGCTGGATTGGTCAGTGTGCAGTCCCGCCCCCATGCTTCCCTGAGGGGAGGCCCTGAGGGTTCAGTGGGGCTGAGGGGGGTCACTCGGCTTCTCTTGCTGCACCTGGGAGCCTGTGGGTCTGGGATGAAAATGCTTGAATGGGACTTATAAGGGGGAGAGTGGTTGCCTGAGGCACTCAGGAGGTGAAGTGTCTTCTGCAAAATGGGCTTCTGCAGCTGGGAGTGGGTGTTTGTGGCTCCCACGGGGTGGGTTGGAGTCTGCAGGGCATACAAGCGGCCACAGGGCTCTAGGGATGAGCATCACAGCCTTGGGTAGGGTCCACATGCCCTCTGTGGTTCAGAGCTGGAGGACATATCTCTGCTGTACCAGGGCTCTTACCCAGCACTGGACTTGGCTGGGCCGGGCTTTGGCCTGGGCTGTCCCCTGGATCCCTTCTGCCCCAGCTGATGCAATGGAAGAGGGTCTGAGGGTAACACATAGCTGTTTGGTTTCTCATGAAGGCAGCTGTACTTCTTTTAAATAACTTAATTCTCATTGCTTGATAGTCTAATATCCAGCCCAAAGCCTTTGGGCTGTGAATTATGCAAATTTGCTTGTCTGCCTTTCAGTGGATGTGGACAGCCATCTCTCAACACCATTTCAGGGACTGGTAGCCTGCTCCTGCCCCCTTAGCTGCCTCTGACCTGAACTGAGTACCCCTGACCTCTCAGTTCTGTAGAGGGAGTGGTTCAAGCCTTCTGGATGCCATCTGCCCTCTCTAATTTGTCATCTTTTAAGGCATGATGCTGAAAAGCGGACGGTCTCCAGCTGAGAACTCATCAGTAGTGAGCAAAGTGCACTAATTATCTCCTACATCTTGCATATGATAGCAAGTATGTATCTTTGGAGGAGAAAGAGCACACCAAGTGGGTAGTGGTCTTTTTGGGCTTGAAAGAAAAGATATGCAAAATTACACAGGAACATTTCTAATTAATTGCTGCCTACAGACAGCAGCTGGCAAGACAGCCCTTTGCCCATCAGCTTTCAGACAATTAGTTAACTCAGTACTCCACCTGAGATGGTGGAGCAGCTCTGTATTTATTCATATTTTGGATAAGATCAAAGTGAATCACTACCATGATTTATTGTCTGCAGAGAAAAATCTCTACATCTCATTTCTTCAAAGAGTGCAGCCTTCAGCTCAGGGATCAAAGCCCTGTCAGGGAGACATTCTCCTCTGGGGAGAGTTCACGACTGAGGTTCTCACTTCCTTGGTGCCTTTTGGCAGGAGCTGTCTGTGACAGGCAGCCTGTTCTTTGCTTGTGTCACCAAGGACCTTCAGCCCAAAGCCAGCTTGCTCACAGTGGCAGGTGCTACCATGAGAGTTTATCCTTGGCATTGCCAACTAGGCAGCCCTTTTTCCTGGAAATGCAGCTGGTTTGTGGTCAGGCAGGAAGAGTCCTCATCTGCAGCTGGGCTGGGGACTGTTAAGAGAAGCTAAGCAAGAGAGCACAGGCTGCCGAAGACAGACCCGACAGCAGCGTCCTGCTGCCAGCACTGATCCTGGAGCTATTGCCGCCTTTGGGGTTCACCTCTGAGACAACAGCATGAGCCAGCCCCTTATGCAGCTCTCTGGGTGCTCCCATGTTCTCCCTCTGCACCTAAGCTAATCAGTCTGCATCTCCCTGTAGGTACTGGGCGAGATGTGATGGTCTGGGCAGACTGTCTTCATGGTTTGGGGTGGAACATGTTGTGCGAGGCATGGGGAACATGCTCTTTCCTAGGTCCCTGGTGAGGTGTGATGAAGTCCATCTTACATTACAAAAGCGTCAGAAACAACTCAGTTTTTGCACTAGTTCCCTGTCTGTAGACTGTTTGCCACATGTGCAAGGGTACTGCTGTGCAGTGGATAGTCGGGATCCAAGACACTCCTGGAGTTGCAGTGAATTGATACAAGGCTGTCATCAAGGTGTTTATCCCTCCATCGGATTAGGCAGTTTTAACAAGAAAGAAACATAACAAGAAAGAAACAATCCCATACACTCCAACTCAAAGCAGGTCTTGCTTAAGGCTGAGGTTACACAAGCAGGTGCTGGAACTGCAAATAGTAAACTGAACTTGCAGTTACCTTGAGATAGGAAGTATATTATAAACTGTCACAAATAACAGCAGTCATGGTATTTGCTCATAATTATTTCATTTTTTTTTTTTTTTAATTAGAAAGCTCCAATTGTGTATCAAGTTGTTAGCAATCAGATATGTTTTAGAAGTGGTTTTATTCAGCAGTCTCAGAATCCAGAGGGAGAAGGTGTAGTTTGTCACCTCTGTCACCTGTCAGACCAGCAGGACCATGTTCATCTGGCTTACCCTGCTGCTGGGAGGCCCCAAGTTTCAGGGGGCACCAGGAACAAAGCAGCAGCAAAGCCTGAGGAAGAGAGAAAATGAGCATGAAAGAGGCAGAGCTCTTCCGTAGCAGAGGAAATTCCTCCTCCTGCTTCCACCTCCACCACATCCATCCTGGTTTTCAAAGAAAGATGGACCCCTGCAGCATAGAGAGCCTTCCAGGAGAAGGGGACAGCCTCATGGCACAAGCTGTTTTCCCTGAGAGGGTGTTTGGAGGACAGGTGGACCACGACCCACTGGAGACCTGTGGGCTTGCTCAGATGCAGACAGCCTCAGTAAGTGCAAACTTGGAGGCTGCTCTCCTGAACTGTTGCCACAAGCCATGCAGGAGGCTGTCCTCCAGCACAGGGAGGACTAGGGGGCCAGGAGGAGGATGTCTGGATGGAGTTCACTCATTCAGAAGTGTTGGTGCCCCTTGCCCTGCCTGTGCCAGGCTCAGGATAGCTCAGCTGACTGCTGCCAGAAGTGCTGGTGTGTGGATGTGGGTGGCAAGGGGCTGGGAACAGCAACCCCAGCACTACCATCTCCTCCATTCCCAGCAGCAAGAACAGTAAACTCCTCACACTGAAGATCACATGAATCTGGCCACAGTTGTCCTTCATCTGATGGCAAAATTTGATGTTGCTTGCAGCACCGAGAAGCCCTCAGCTGGCTCCAGGGCTTTCCGTGGCTCAGTTCTACTGTTTGGTGACAACCCCTTGCTCAAGCCTGGCAGCCTGCAAGAAAGGCCAAGAAAAGCTCAGCTTGCAATCGTGCAAAAATTCTTTCCTCTCTTGGTGTCCTCTGTGCAACTAGAGAGTAGTGAGCTTGTCACCAACAGCTACAGGCACACCAAACACACTGCCCTTCACTCCTACACCCACCCATCATGCCTTTCCTTTTCCAGGCAGTACCACATGCTAATCAAAAGCCAGACCTTCATTTTCTGCCTTCAAATCCACCCCATCCTGGGGGAGGAGGGCTGTGAGCCACATGGGGGGTCTTTAATGTTTCTCAGCAGGCTTGGCCCTACTGGCCTCAGCGGCCCCCTCAAAGGGGTTTGGGTTACAATTTGCCTCATTATTGGAGCTGACATGCAGCCTCCCTGGGACACATCCTGTGCCCAGGAGAGCTACCTAATGAGACATCACATGAGCCAAGTGGTCCTGCTGCTGTTGATTGGGGAAGGGAGCTGGGCTTCAAAGGACCCCACTCACTTCCTTTGTCCAGAGGAAATTTCCCCACGTCATTAAAACCGGTGGGCCTGCGAGTCTGCAGGCCTTGGTGTTGGAAAACAGCACAGTGTTAGCACTGCAGGGCAGGGTAGCCCTCCTGAGAGGGACTCACCGGGGGCATTGATGCTGTTCGACACCAGGGTGGCTCCTGCTGCGCTGCAAAGTCCTGCTGTGCTTGCAGGGGCAGCTGTGAGCTTATAATTTTATAATGCACGGGGGACATGGCTGCTCCCTGAGGGCAAGCTCACTTGGGGTCTGTCACATCCACGCCTGCTGGCATTCTGCACTTGGGGGTCAGGGGTGGGGGCACTGGGGGTGCCTCTGGAGCCCAAGGCAGCTACAGGGATGGAGTGATTCACCCTCTGGAGGGTCTGTCCATCACCACTGATGCCAGAGCGCTGAGGGCAGTGACACTTACAACCTTGGCAGTACGTGGAAAGTTTCTTGTCCTTGTGAGCATCGCACCTCCGTGCCATCCCCAACTCCTCACATATGTGTTCACTACAGACACTCTGCAGTCCCTTGGCTCCTTTAGACCCGCAGCGAGGGGGTGCAGTCCCAGCAAGGGGTGCTCTGGTGCAGGAGAGTTTCAGCAATTACTGTGAGCAAATAGAAATGGGAGGTTGTCATGGATGCCAATATACAACTGAGGGCCCGATTCTGCAGTGCTCTGCTCCTCCTGTCATGTGGCATCAGCAGAGGCCTCATTTCATATCATGGGGGTAAAGGCAATTGAAAATTAAGATTCGCTATGAATATGGCTTTGGTTCATAACTCTTAATTTACCCAGCTGTACCTCCCAGCTCCCATTTCACTGGCATGAGTCTTGATTCAAACAAATCTGCATGAGGGCAAAACTGGGACAACAATTTGAGAGCAGAGCCCCCAGCCTCTCACACCAGCACAGATATTCCAAAATGCACAAAGACAGCACGTATTTTGGGCTACCTAGCTGCTGATGGTGGAAAGGAAGATGAGTGAAGAGGTACATGCAAAGAAAGGTATTTGGCAGCCTGGGGAGAAGGCCCTAACCCTGAATTTACTGGGGAGATTAAACCTCTTCTGGGCTGGATTCAGGCCCCTGCAGAGAACTGGGCAGCAGCTTTACTCAGCATTTTTCCCTGGGACGTGTAGGGCTGACTTTGTGACCTCCAGAAATTTTACAAACGCAGGCAAGTTTCACCGTGTTTTCATTTTCAGAGAAAAACATGTCCCCAGTATAAAACTGAGAGGTCTAATTATTTCATGCCAAAATGTTTTGGATTTCCCATTTGAAATGAGTGTTTTTACTCATTCAATATTTGTTTTTGTTTTTTATTCTGGCTAATAAAAATTTCCCATTGCTTTTTCCCCCCATAGAGTTGATCACAGTGTTCCAGTTCGATTTTAGGCATAAAATAAATTCTGGACCAGAACTTTTTTTTAAAAAAGTGGCAATTACTGAGGGACCTTGTGAAGATGAAACTTTGGTTCCTGAATTACTTCTGAAAAGGCTCTATTACATGTGCAGAATTGCCCTGATATAACAGAAGGCCTTTTGAGATCCAGCAAGAATGAATTCTGACATAAATAAGAACATTTTCAAGATAATTACTTGCAAACATAAGCATCAATTATTTATCTCAGTCTGGTTAAATAGCAGTGTGGGCAGATGATTACAAATGATTGTGTTGCTGCCACTTACTGCCTTATCACCCCACACCAAAAATCCCTTTGGTTTTCCATAAACCCAATGACCTTGGTCTTTCTCTTAGATCCCAGTCCAGGGAAGCACCTAAACACATCCACAAACATTCCCAGATGCTGAAAATAATGTGAGTGCTTAACAGACTTTTGAATTAAACCCAGAATGGAGGCAGCCTTTTTTTTTTTTTTTCATGTTCACATGGAACAGCAGCACCAGGAAAGCAGTAGGGCATTAAACTATGACATATTATAGGAAAGAAACAGGAACCCACAAAACATAACAAACTGAAAGAGGCTTTTTACCAACCCCATGACAGAGCATTCAGAGCTATGTGTGCGCTAGACCCATACTTATTTGCAGCCATGCCATCAGCTGGACATCATCTGCCTATCTTCAGGCTACCAGCCCTGCTCTGCCCAAACCCCTTTCATAGCCCAGTTCTTTGAACCCTCCTGGAGGACACTGACTTGGGTATGGGGAATTTCACTGTCAGGCTTTTTGCTCAGCCCTTAATTGCAGGAGCAAAACAGCCTGTATTGAGAGCCACTTCCCCCCACCGCTTCCCCACAAACTCACAGTGCAGCCCACACAGCCGGGGACAGGGGAAAACCATGACTCCTGCCCACAGCCCTCCACCGCGGCCCTGCTAATTACACTTGTCTCAAGATTAGTCAGAAGGGATCTATTCCCTCCAAGCTGGGCTGCAGAGCTAAGTTGGGCAGCAGCTGCCACTGCCTCCTCCTCCCAGCCTGTGCCAAGCGAGCAGCCTCGTTACATGTTGCTGGGTCTCTCTGGCATGTACACAACCTCCTCAAGGCAGCGGGTGGGCATTAGCTTTGCCTCATTAGCATGATTATGGTTTGGGCTGCAGCCCTGCTGGCATGCAGGTTCATTCAGAAAGGGGTTTGCAGCCCCCTTTAGGGTTTTGCAGAGGGGAGAAGCTGAGAGTGACTGAGGAGGTTGAGCACATCCAGGCTCCACAGTAGAAGGGGAAAGCCCCAGTGCTCCTCAGTCCCCATGCCCCACGGGATTCACCTCCAGCCTGGCAGAGCAACTTTAAGGGGACAGACCCAGAAGTGACCTGCCTGTTCCCACTATCTCCTTTCCTCTAGTTTTACTCCAGCTCTCCATGCTTCAGAGAGCCTGAAAGCCAGCACTCCCCTCACTGGCTTTTCCCCCTACCTTCATCTTGCTGATGCCAAAACTGCATTTAATCATCTGCTGCAGTCCCATAGAGGAGCCTTGCAAGCTGGAGAAGAGCTGTAAGGAGCAGAAGAACCACGGAGCTTTATAGCTAACCAGTGGCCCTCCTGTTATCTCCTGCCTGCATATCCCACCTGGAGACTCACAGCCCCCCCCTCAGACATCGCACACACCTGCCCCTTACTCTGCCTCTTCTCCACTTCGCTCTACTCCCTCCTCTTATCTCCAAGGCACTTTCTGCCCACGGACTGGTCACTGCTGGGCTGGCTGGTCTGCAGGCAATGGATGAATCACACCATTTCTTCCTTCACTGGGCCTCAGCAAACAGTTGCCAGCCCACACTTTCTGCTAAGTTTCTTGGGACAGCTTAGTGCCCCTGAAACTACCATAGTAAACACAAGTCCTGGAGCTGCACCGATGCCCCTGCTCTGAGTGTGCTTCTTCTACTCCAGCAAGCAGAGTCAGCCCCTTTTCTTGCTTGCATTGTGGATCCAGAGCCTATTTCTGCTAAAAATCATCCACTCGCTGCCCAGGCTGTTCTGTGCTGGAGCGGTGCCTCTCTCACAACATTGCTGCCCTCTCCTGGACTCTCTAACAGCTGCTGGGCTCAGGAAAGTTTCAGCTACAGATGCTAATCTCTGAGGCCGCAAAGGTGGGAATCCCTCCCAAAGCCCTGTGTCCTTCGCATGGCAAGGCCTGGCTCTGAAAATGAAGAGACTTGAGGCTGAGCTTTCTCCTGCCCTGTCCTATATAAACCTTGACCCAGCAAATGCTCTGGCTTAAGCTCTTCCCAGGGGCTGCTTTTTCAGGGGTGTATAAAAAAGTGGTATAGGCAGGAAATGGAGTCATTCCTTAGTGCAAGACTGACTGGGAATGATGCCTCCCACAACTAAAGACAAACACTTGGTTCAACCTGTATGATAGGTCCCCTCCTTTTAAGTCCCAAATCCCTCTGTGTCTGGAGCATCCAGTGCTGCAGAGGTGCAAATAGGAGCCAGTCTTTATTAGCAAAAGGAGTGGTTGTAGTCAGAGCTATTTGGGAAGAAAAAATCAGAGAGGAGGAGGGTATCCCTCTTCTCCGTTGCTGGATATTTCAGCCAATGTGAGGTTGTTGGGGACACAAACAAAATGGACAGCAGTGGCTGGACGGATCCTGTCCCTCAAGTTGCTGTACTCCTGGAGGGAATCTCAAAAAGTGTCCTTTTTTTCCTCCAATGTCAGCACAGGAGCTGTCTCACCAGTCACAGTAGCAAGGTTCAAGGTCACGGCAGGGGATGGTGCTCCATGTGTGCACTCCTCATCACCCCCCCGAGATGCACTGGTATCCAGATGACTGGTGTCACTGGCAGGTCCAGAATCAGGGCCAGCCTGGGGGTCCTGCTTGGGGATCTTGAAGAAACTGGTCACTGTCTCCATCCTTGTGGTGCTTCCTGTCATCTTGGAAGCCCTTGGAGATGGCACTTGGTACTCTTGATAGAAACAGTAACAAGAGCTGCTACAGAGAGACAGAAGCCCATAGTGAAAAAAGGGAATTTCATGCCAGGAACCAGCACCAGAGCCCTGCAGCCACCCAACACCAGCCCTCAGGGCCAGGATTCCCCAGGGCCATACCCAACCACTCCCTATATGGCTGTGGAAGCTATTGCCAAGGATTATCCCAGCTGTTGCTGTCCTGCACCCTTGTTCTGCCATGCCACCTTCTGCTGGTGTCACAGTGACGGGCTCAGGTTTTCCTTCATCTCCTGTTCCAAGGAGGAATGTACAGCTGGGGGACTCAACACTAATAATCTGCCCTCAAAATGTCCCATGTTGGGAGAAGGAGCTCAGACTTACAGGATGAAGAGAAAATTGATGGCTAGTAATGCTGGCAAGATGATAAGAAGCAGGACTGGGATCCTGTGCACGATGGAGACAGCTGAGGGGAGAGAAATGGGTGGGACTGACTCAGAGGGAGAAGTCCTACTGTTAAAGGCCCTGGAGATGATCCTGGTGCTAATTCTCCCCAGCCCCAGAAACAAGCAGGGATGTTGTGACCTACATTACTCCTAGCAGTGAGGTTGTCAGAGCTTAAGGCAAGTTGGGGACACCAAGGTGGAGAGAGAGAAATCAGATTGTTGAGCATTGGCATGGTGTGAGGAGCAGAGAGGGAGCTGTGATCTCTTCAGGGATGGTGATGGAAGAGACAAGAAGTACCTGTCTCCCCAAAGAGACCTCCAAGCGGTGTAGAAGTTGCCATGGCCAACATATTTGGGGCAGCTGCTCTGGGGTCCCACTGTAGTCCCTGCCCTCAGTTCAGAGACCCCCAGTACCCTCCCTGCCCTGCTTCAGTAGCAGATGATCTGTGTACCCTGCTTGGTCCTTTCCTTCTTGACACAGTCCATCATGGAGCTGGCACCTGGCACCCTGGTGATCATGCCGTCCTTGCAAGGAGTGCAAAATGCCATCCCATATATCAGGCTGTAGGTCCCAACAGGGCATGGGGAGCACTGGCTGTTCTTAGGAGGGCTGAACATGCCTGGTGGGCATACAACTGAGGAAAGGACATGTAGAAAGGCGTTTCTAAGCAACGGCACTGGCTGTTTGATAAAGTTGTATTCAACAAAGAGTCAGGGAAACTGAGTCCTGATGCTTAAGGGCTCAGAATTACCCCGTCCACTACATTCCCTGGGCTGGGTATGCATGGGGAGAGCAGCAAGGACTGGGAAACGTGGAGCTCTGCATGGGTAGGGGAAGAGACAAGCAGGGTGAAAGAAGAGAGGGGACCAAAGGGCTGTGGACTCTTGGCTCACTGCAACAGTCGAGACATCTTTGCAGCTGCTTGGTCTGCCCATAGCCCCCTCTGCATTGCTTGGTCTTTAAGAAGCCGACAAACTGGTTGGTGAAGTTTATGCTGGGAATATCTGCTCCAGTGACATGGAAGGACTTGTGCTCCTTGAAGAACCTGGTAAGGGCAAGCTGGACCTGGGGAGGGCAGAACAGGCAGAGCTCAGTAGGGCAATGTTGGGGTCCAAGAGGGAAGCTGAGACCTTGCTGCACAGAAAATGTCCTCCCAGTGCCATAGTGTGGGAGCTGTGGCATGTGAGCCAAGGGGACCAGCACTGCACACCAGCCTGAATGGGAGCTCTAGCTGGGCCCCAGGGAGACCGAGCAAACCCTCAGGGGTGCTTGTCTTCGTTCCAGCACTGCTGAAGATACCCGGGCCTGGAGAGAGTGTCCCGGTTCCACCCTCCTCATCCCATGCCATGCTCCCTCCTTTGCCAATACGCTGGCTCCAGAGCTTACCTGCCCAAGGTTGTGCTGGACCGTTTTCTGGTAGCAGACTGTGACCGTCTCCATGTCCTGGGAGTTGCAGTGTTCATCCCAGTGGGGTCCAAAGAGGGACACTAGAGTGCAGAGAGTCACTGGTGCAGCTTAGGCAGCCCCAGCCCCAGCAGGAGATGGGCAAAGCCCTGAACAAATCTAGCCATTAGACACCACTGCCTTCCAAGAGCCCCTAATTTCACTACACTCCCTTTAGCCCTGTGCTGCCTCCCTTTTCCCCCTGCAAGCACAAACCGTGATGCCTGAACTTCTCTCACTCTACCCCACCACCTCCGTTGTTCCCTGGGGACTCTGCTGTGGTGCTTCTGCCTGGGCCTCTACCTTCTAGCTGTACTTGGATGATGAACTCATCTGAAGGGTTGTTGAGTGAGGGGAAGCAGAAGGTGGCAGTGAACTGGAGTTTGCAGTGCTGATCAATCTCCAGCTGCCTCAGCTTATCCTGTAGACCCCACAGGAAGCTTTTGGTCCACTCATCCTCACAGAGTTTGCTGTGGAAGAGCAGCACAGTGTCCAGGCCTCCGAGCACGTGGTAGCCTGTGGGAGAAAAACCTGAAAGGTGCCTTGTTCTTCCCCCTTGCCAAGAGAGAGCTCTTTCATCCAGAGAGCTGAGCATGGTCCCATCCCTCCTCTCACCCCATGGCCTCTCCACCCTTCCTGCCCTTATTGGGTTGGCCACCCTGCTTGTTAGCATGGCGCTGGACTCACCAAAGACGCTGTAGTGAAACGTTTGGGATACAGGGACCCCGTGCTTCATGTGGGAGATGGTGCAGGAATACTTCCCACTGTCGCCTGCTTGGAAGTGTTGGAAGAGGAGATGTCCCTCTTTGGTGACTGAGAACACCTTGGGGGCTAGTGCAGAAGACAGAGGGGTTGACAGTGAACACCAGGAGTTGGCTGTCCTGTGCTGACTTGGCCCAGTTCCTGGGTGGCTGTGTCATGTTCTCCTGGACTCCCCCATATTTGGTCTCTTTAAATGACTGCTGACACTCTACAAGGACTCCCAAAGCTGCTTTTCCCTTTCCTTCTCTGATAAGTTATTGAGGGAGAGGGAAGAAGAAATTAAGAAACCCAGTGCTCTCTCCTCCGCCAGAAATGTTGCTATCTGCAAAAGAACCATCTGAATGCCTGAAAACTTTCTTAACAAAACCTCTCAGACCTTATTAGGACAGAAAAATGGGTATTGCCCCATAACCTTATGTCCATTTTGCAGTTCAGCATCTCCCAACACATGCAATCTCATGAGATCCCCGTCTTCACGTGCCCCTCACCTGCTCCACAGACCTGCTCCTTCCTTGGGTGACTGTTTCCCCTCCTAGCCCTCTCTTGCCTCACAGTAGCAGAGCTCATCGCAGCTGCTTGCTGCTGTCTGTGCAGCTGAGAGGAGCCAGGACCTTACCTGCCTTGTCCTGCACCCAGCGGTAGGTGGGATCAGCCACCTCCATCTCAACAGGGCTGCAGGGCAGTGAATACAGGCTGCTGTCCGTGTGGATGAAGACGAGGCCTAGGCCAGAGAAAGAGACACAGAAGCTGGGGACACATTTGAGGAATTTCAGGGCATTGCAAAAAACAGGCCTGGAACTGAGGAGAGAGGAGGGTTGGGAAGCCACTGGAGCAGGCTGGCAACCTGTGTGGCATGTGGATGGACCCAGCCCCACTGGGGACCATCCTACAGGGAGACCTGAGGTTTTTTTATGTGCTTAGAGGAGAGAAAATGCCAGGAGCTGGAGGAATAAGTGGCAAGAAGTGAGGCTGTGGTAAACAGAGCTGGTGGAGACCACAGAGTCAGACTGGACCATCTCTGCTCATGTTGGCCGCGACTGGGAAGCCACATCCTCTGCCCAGGTCGCTAGCAGAGCGGGCAGCAAGGAGAGGTTCCTCTCGCCAACACCTGGACATAGGCTGGATGGGGAGAATACTTCACCCAGGAAAGAGAAGCGCATGGGTCAGGGAGGTCCAGCAGGAGAGCTTTGCAAATCTCACCCCCTTGGTGTTCCCAGCTGGAGATGGCTGGCAGGTCCCAAGGCAGGGATGCTGGCTGTCCTATGAGGAAAGCAGAGGGGCAGCGCTCAGGCTCAGCTTGGAGGGTGCTCACCTCACTCTGGTCACCTCTCCAAGGCTCCTGTCGGCCCTCCAAGGAGTCAGAGCACAATATATCCACCTCCACACTGATCTTTTACCTGAGCAGCTACAAAGCACCAAAGTCAGGATCCCCATGGTCCCCAACACCCAGGGTCCCCCAAAGTCTGGCCAGATGCATGGAGCACAGAGCATCCTGCCCCGCTGCACAGTGTGGAACATCTTGTTACCATGGCAATGAGGAATCTGCTGCTTTTCCCTGTCACCTTAGTGATGGCTCACAGGCTGGGCAGCATCATGTCCCCTGCCCACCTTGGTCACACTCACCAGGTCTGGGCTTTGTGGGAAACATAGCCCTTCTTCTGGGGACCATCTGGGCAGGATGCACTGCAGGAGATATAGCTGGGGACAACCTAGTAGAAGAGACATGGTAGGAGAGATGATCAGAGGGAAGGAGGAGGAGATAGATGATGAGAGTGCTATGCAAGGCTTTTTTGGTGGAAATCCTAGCAGACCAAGAGGCAAGGGAAAACCTAGAAAGCCTAGACTGGTGGTGAGTTTGCCCCACAACTCAAGAGGGAGACCCATGATGTCCAGCTATGGAGGGAACCTAGAACTGGCTGTGAAGGCTATCCCAAAAAATAAGAACATGTTGAAGAAAATAGGAAATAGTGGTTCTGAGGAGAAATTACCTGCACCAAAAGTTTCAGAAGGAGAAATGACAGAAGTTGCTGAGCAAAGGAGAGCAAGATGTGGCCATGTACCAGGGGGAACTTTCTGCCAGCTTTGGGTGCATCCTAAGCAAGAGCTCAGCCCACAGCTTCCAGCAGGAAGTTTGGTTTCAAGCCTGGGACACTTCAAGCAATCTCTTGGTTCAGATCGGAATCTCTTAAAAAGGGTGTGTTTTCTTAATCTTCCTGTTTGTGCTGGAAATGAGATTTAGGTTCCTATGATTGTCCATTGAGAACTGAATGTGAGCAGTTAAAATATACGGACAGACAGAAACTTGGGACGAGTAAAGCTAAAAAATCCTTCTCACTTGTACTAGGTTTTCTGGAGGCGAGGTGTAGGGAGAGGGAGAAATGCTTTTAGGGTAAATATGTTCAAATCATCTTACTGGCTTGTGAAAAAAATGTATACATGAGAAAACAGTACAAGTTAAAAAAACCCAAGAGGAATCAGAAAACACCCACCACTTCATTTAAGATACAACAGAAATAAAGAGCACACAACAACTCAGAGACAGTAGAAAGCACCAGCAATTATTCTTGGGGAAAATCATGACAAGCGAAGGCGGCCCTCCCTCCCTGTCCTGCCAGAATGACAAAATCATGAGAAAATCAGTGAAAAAAAACCTTACACTTCCCAGCCCTGTGGCTGGGAGGGGTGGGGGTCAGTTCCAGCGAGGGCAACCTTATCCATCTGTCCTGGTGAGAGCCAAAGCAAAGGGCAGGGCTGAGCAGGCGTCTCCGGAGGCTGTTTGTTTTCAGTCTGTGCCTGTGGAGAAAGCTTCACCCTGGTGAATAATGAGATGAATGAATCCGTAGTGTTTCTTTAAAAAGAAAAAAAAGAAATCCCCCTCCACCCTAAATCTCAAGTTTTTTCTGACAGTTTTAGCATAAATAAACCAAGCCTAGCCTGAAATCGCTTGGGATAAAAACACAGACTTGTGTGAGCAGCAGAACGAATGAAGGTTTCCTTTCGATTTATGGTATGGGGCTGTGCGTTGCCTCCTGCCTGGTGCAGACTGAGTCATGGCACAGCTGCGGCTTTTCTCGATGATCACCTCTTTTTACTAAACGTGTAGGAGCTTGGTAGTATCTTTGAGATCTCCAGTCTGTCAAATTTGAGTGAAACTCGTGTTCAGAAGTTATTACGAAGAGGGCAGCCAGCCAGGCCAGACTCCGAATGACTCCATGGATCTCATTTCCTGAGGGAGCCAGGCTAAAAATATATATGATCTGAGGCAGGTGTGACATTTCTGAAATGTCCTATTTTTGCATTTCTTTTAACTCATCAGCTCACTAAGAGATTTGTTTGTGAGTTCTCAGAAAATGTGTTTAGCAGTCACTGAATGTGTCCTGCGGTGTTAGGAGAAGGGATACCCTTCTTACATAGCAAAGAGCTTGGATCCCTGCTTGAAATGCAAAATTCAAGCTCACGTATGAAGCTGAACTTGGGTCATCCATAGTAAAATGCCAAGAATACAGATTCACTTTCTTAACACCTTATAGCATTTGTTATTCATTTGCTTATCTCGGAGTGAGCACAACCACTGCTTCAGTAAGTACATAGAAAGATCATTCCCTGCATTGTTCCAACTAGGAATTAACCTTCTTCCCTCCCTCCAAAAGACTGATGCAACTTACACTCACATGCAAACTCCATTTATAAATAAGAATTGATACAGGAGCGTCTCAGTAGTTTCCGCATCCCTACATGGCTGCAAGGGAGGGATCTGGGATTTGTGGGCATTTTGCATCAAGAGGGTTCATTTTCCCTTGGCTTGTATGAGCTGCAGCAGTGCCCAGGGATGGAGGAGCATCCTATTGTGCTCTACAAACACAGACCTACTTTCTGCCCCTGGCACTGTCCCTCCCTGTTCCCTGCTGGCAGATCTCACAGGACCTCAGTCTTTGTGTCCTCACATCCATCCCCTAAAATTGGCTGGAGAGACCTGGATTGCCAGAAATTCAGTTAAATCTGGCTAAGGCTGGGGTACATCTAAGTCCAGATTCACAAGGAGACAGAGGTGCCCAAGTTTGGTCTCTGGTGGAGGTTAAACTTGTCAAACAAAACAGTCACCAGCTTCAGTGCTGAATGAGAAGGTGCCCCGGTCCCTTGGGGACTCCCCAGGGGCATCCAGGGAATTTCTTCAGGGCTGCAAGAGGAACAAGTGCTTTATGAGCATAGCTGACTCCTAGCCGGGAGATCCCGATCCCCCTATGCTGTTCAGCACAAAGGGAATGTGCCCCTTTCTGCAGCTCTTGAGGGCCCATGGAAGCCAGAGCTGGATCTCTTGAGATCGTGATGCCTCCTAAAGAGATCCTTTGGGCTCCCACTGCCCCAGAGCAACACCTAGACTGGGTTCAAGGAGCACCACCTGGAAATGTCACCATAGCTGTTAGGTCTCTTGGTTTCAAACCGGGACTGATGATTTGGTGACTATATTCTGTTCTGGAAGTGCTCTCTGCTAAAGACACCAACGCTGGTTATCGTAGGCAATCAACAAGTTGTGTTAGCAGTGCAGGGTCGCGTTTATCTCCCTGTGAAACCCCAAGCCCTTGGGACAGGCAGCTGCACGCCGCTTCCTGGGGGAGAACGGCACAGCCCGGCAGCTGCGGAAACAACCGGTTTCGGAGAAAGAGATTCCACACTTCAGATCCTATCAGGAGTCAGTTGAACATGGCTCATTAGGAAGGAATTATGCCCTGATCTCTCTTCCTGTGATAAATAACCTTGATGGTGATAAATATTCAACGTGGGCACCAAAGCAACAAGGATGGCATTTATCTTGGCTTGTTTTCCTCTGTGAAGGGTCAAGGGTTGTTAATAAAGGCAGGAGCTGCACTGACACCACCTCAGAATTAACCCTGGTGATGCCAGGCCATGCTCTGAGACCTGCGGAAGGGCTTTCAGTGCTTGGCAGGTCAGAGTCCAGCTCTCCTGTGAGCCGTTTCATATTTGTGAGCAATACAGAGGGAGGAGCGGCACAAGGGTAGGGTCAGGGGAAGCAGAAAGGACAGTGTGAAAAAGCAGGTTGGGGGATGGAGGGAGGCACAGCTACTCTGCGTGTGGAGATGATAATATTTGGGAGATGTGTCTGAATGGTTTGGGGGAGCAGATGGCTGAGGGGAGCAGCAGGCTCAGCCCAAAGGCACCTGGAAAGGCTCAGTGTCTTCTGATATGAAGGATGATGATGCTTCTCTGGCAAGTGACAGAGCGACATAAGAGGAGAGAGGAAAATAGCAGTGGCCTCTGCTAGAGGGAGGTGAAATAGCAGAAGGAGGACAGCAGAGGGTAGCAAATGCCTGAATTCCTCTCCTGGCCTTGCAGGGCTGGTGTGAGCCACAGGCACTGTTGGGGGATGCAGCATGGTATGGATTCACAGCGCACATCTGTGCAGATTTTCTTTAAAAATAAAACAGGAAAAAAGGCGTTTTGATAAGATGGATATGTTCTTATCACAAAGGCTCGTTTTGAAAGACATTTCCTTTAGAAATTGCCTGCTGAGATGTCCCCAGTGACCCCATCACTGCCAGGGAGAAGGCAAGGCAGAATGTGATGCTTTGATTATAATCAGAGTGGAAGGTTTTGACCAAATGAAAAGAAACTTCTCTGTGTGGGGATTTCATTTCCCAGGAACCGTAGCAAAGTTGCTGTTTGGTTGCTATTTGGGCAGATTCTTCCTGACTTTCCAGGTTTGAGCTTTGCCCAGCTCTGCTGTCCTGTCGTGCCTGTGGATCGCAAGGATGGAGATCCCCCATTCCCTTCCCTGGGTATCCTCCAAAGGCCTCGTGTGGTCTCACTGGTTCAGAGGGGAAGCAGATTTCCTTCATGCTTATGGACACAGCCAGCCAAGTACAAATCAAAAACGTAGCAGTAATTTGTGCTCATATTGGAAGACCCAAAGCTGTCCCCTGTGCCTAAATCCCGCTCACATTCTTGCCAGCTAGTCCTGCTGAGACTTCACCTTTGGCATGTCAAGGTCTCCTGCTGCCCTTTGCATGCTGTGGCTTTCCTGTGCAATGCAGGGGACTGGGCAGGGGGAGGGGCTGTAAATGCTCTAAGTGTCATTAGCACCCTTGGGCTAATTATCAGACAATCTGTCTCCCTCTTTTCCCTGCAGATGCCTTACTCTCCGTGTCAGACTCAATGCTTTGCTTTGCCCTTAAAGCAGCTGGGAGACGACCCCAGCTACTGGCTCGTGTCATCACATCAAAAAGGAACATTCATCTTCATGAGGGACCTGGCTGACCAGGGCCAGGTGTGACACGCTGTTCCCAGGCTCTGGCTAGGGGGGAAGTTATGATTTTTAGGTGCTGGAAAAGGGCACAGAGCCCTGGGTGTTGGGGGGCAACAGCTGCAGCGGCCGGTCCTGGTCTGGTGGCACGTGGGGTATCCCAGGGCAGAGTTGAGGCTGTTCCTTGCTCTTCACAGAAAATCTTTCGAATCCTCGCTGAGTTATTTTTATGATGACTGTAGATGACTCTGCCAAGTATGAAGGAGTGGAGCTTTCTCAATGAGGCATATTTAGTTTGGTGAAATCAGTTTTCAGGCTCGTGTCATCTGCTAAAGAGGCTCTTGCAGAGATACAAGAGCAGTATCTTCAGTGTTTATAGGTGGCACTTAATGAGATCCCCATTGCTTATTGCTATGATGAGTCTTTAACACAGTAAGTGGGTTATAGACGGTAGAGGAGCTTTTGAGAGGAAACCTCTTACATGCTCCTTGCGTGACTAGGAGGCTCTGCTTAAATTTTGGCCCATAGCCATGGGGTCTGGCATGTCAGGCACATGGAGCAGGAGAGAACTCACAAACTGGAGAGAAACTGGGAGATGTATTTTTTGGCTTATAGGGTCCATATTCCCCATTTAGGCTTGAGACTTACCATCCTGCCTTCCTTGCACAGGAACCCACAAGCCAAACACACTCCTCTGGCCATGGGGTACTACACTTTCTGACCGACTGGAAAAGTGGCAGCTTGAAACATCACTTGATGCAGTAAAATTACAGTGTGCAGGTGATTTTCAGAGTTGATTTATCTGGCTCTTTACTGATTTACACACCATGTTTTACACCCCTCTGTTGTAGATAACAAGACCAAGTATTAACAGTTAGAGGGAGACAGTGATAGGATTGGGACCAGGTACTCAGGACTATTTTTTCTGCAGTTTTTGCTCTAAATTCAGCTTAATACTGCAGAGCTTTCAGTTCTGTTTTAAAGAAGGATACATCTCTTTTTCCCTTGAACAAAGGAAGAGATTTTCCCCTTGGTTTCGTATTTCTGAATCATTCCACGTTATAGCAAATTGCTGGCAAAGTTGCACTTATGGCTAAATGGTCACTTCAGATTTATGTCTCTTTTCCAGCAGCTTTATACCTTTTAAAAGCAAACAATTGCTCTTCTGGGATGAAAATTTCTCCTCACTTGGTCTCACTCTGATGTCAAAATATTCTGGAACATGGGGAAAAAAATCAATCTGAATCCCTGACATAGCTGATAGCACCTTTTCCTTTCCAGCTGGTTTCCCCTGTGCTGATGGCTGAAGAAACCATAGTTCCTCTAATTTGAATTGTAATTAGGGGTAATTTAGCCTCTCTCCGAAAGCAAGAGCAAACAAAAATATAATGGTTGGCAAACAGGGAGAGATCTGTGGACTGGGTTATTTGCTGAGAGCTGGAAAGCATGGTTTTCCATCTCTGCTCAGCTTCAAATGACCTGGATGAATCCAGCCAAGTCACTTTTCTGTATCTCAGTTCCATCCTCCAGAAGATGGGGATAAGGATCCTATCTTCTGCAGTGTCATGTACCAAATACTGGCCTCGATGCCAGTACATTGTGTAGCAATCCCTAGGGAGTGTGGAGAGAGGAAGACTTTAGTCGCAGGAGACCAGACGGGTGCAGATGGCTGTGGCATTGATGCGATCAGTTCTCTTAACAGAAACTGTCAAGGTCCTCCCACATTACCACCCAAAACACTGGGTCCAGCTACAGCAGGGAGGTGATACAGCCGTTCCATCTGCAGGAGAGCACCTGGAAGGTGCAGAAAACTTGGTACAGCTGGGGACATCAAGCTAGAGATGGGCAGAAGTTACACCAAAGCGGCAGCAGGCTTTTATAGCACAGAGATGTTGAACAGTCTCTGCCTTCTGTAGGAGAGAGCTGCTGGGTGGATCTTTGAGCAGTCTGACCTTTGTCCGTCTCAGCAGTGTTGCAGTGAAGCTTTCTTCCTTCTGTTGCTTTTTCTGGAGGAAAGCTGGCAGCGAAAGCAAAGGGCACCTTCTCCTCTGCTGCTCACTGCAGACACATCAGTCAAGAGCTGAGGCTCTTCTCCTCTCTTTGGATGGTGAGGCTTTTCCTCTACAAAGATTTTTCACAACTGGTGGTGTCCAACCTTTGCCAGCCTTCATGCTGCCTGCCCCAGGACAGATGTTTTAATCCTTGAGCTGTTCAGGGAAAGCCTTTGGATTTATTTTCTGGCTCCTGACAGGCACCTTGCCAAGCTCCTCTGGGAACCGCTGGCTCTCCCTTTCCTTTCCTGCTCTTTTTTATCCCTTCCCCTGATACCGTGATGAAGGGGCCGGTGGTGCCAGGGCAGGGGTGGTGCCAAACCGCTTCACTTGTCCTCAAACAGTTGGTGTTGGAGCTGGCTGCAGTCAGTGCCACTGTTGTGATAACTGTGCCCCAGGGACATGATGTGGGGCAGCCTGCGTGCTGCGAGCCTGGTGAGGGCTGCAGAGGCTGTGCATCCAATTTCCCTGCTTGCAGAAGTCAAGCAGCCCTGGGGAAACAAATCCCACCTGTCTGGCAGGGCCGTCTCACAGCCTGTTGGCAGGAGGGTGTAGGAACTTGTAGCTCGGATTGAGGGGAGGCATCATGGGACCTCTGGGGATGTGGATCTAATAATTTCCTTACTGACACCTGCAGTTATATGAGAAAATGCAGTGAAATGCAGAGGTGGGGAGGCAGGAGAGATCTGTCTCAGCGGGTGCATGATTGCTCCCTGGAGGGAACTCACTCAGCTCTCGTGCGGTGTAATTTTGAGCATCCCAAATGATGGAGCTTCTAACTCTTCCACACTCAGGAGGCTAATTTCACAGGCTAATACTTTTCCTTACTGCTCAGCCTGGATCATCCCACCTCTGTTTTCACACGAGCAGCTCAGCCATGCTGCCTTTGAACTCTCTTCCACCATAAATATTTCCTTTCCTTCCTTGGCAGCAACATTCCTTGATATTTGGATATTGCAATTATCTCCCTGAAGCTGAGTCATCACAAAGCCAGCTGGATCTGCCTCTCTGCAGCTCGACATGGCTCCCTCCTAGAGATTTTCCTGGCTCTCAATTTTAAGCTTTAAGCTCCCTCCGCTGTGTCAGTAACTGAGACTAAAACTTGTTGCAGTCCTGCAGCAGTGCTCCTGATGTCCATTCATTGCCCCCCAGGATGGAGGAGTTAAACCACCTAACATTCATTCCTCCTCTACATAACTGTTGAGTAAGACACTGCAGCCGTAGTAGAAACCATGGCACATTACAGCAATGGACTAATTCCAAGGCTGGATGGAAAACAGTCGACCAGTTTGGATGTTGAAAGTGTGTTAATGGTCCAAATCAGGATGAGAAGGCAGAACTTTTCTCAAACTGTGAAGAAAAAGAAAAAGAAAAACAAATCAGGCCAAAAAGTTCAGTGATTCGTGACATCTCATTTTGCCTCAGACCATTTGCATCTAAATATTTATTTTATTTTACCATCATTATCCATTAGTGCTGAAACAACTTTTGAACCAAAACCCCTAGCTTTTTACCTCAAAGCAGCTGAAACCAAATAGTTGGATGATTTTAAATCTTTGCCAAATGTCTCCCTGAGGTGAGAAATACATGGAGGAGCCATCCGCTCCTGTGAAAAGCTTCAATTTAGAGGGAGAAACATCACTCGCTGAAGAACAGGAAATAATAGATTTCCTGTGGAGCCACTGACCTGAAATGAATCACGTCCATCCTGGCAGGGAGGACTGGGGACACAAACCGCTGCTGCTGGGACACTTGAGAAGGATTTTTCTGTGACTCCAGTATTACAAGGGGGACATCCTTCAGCATCACAGGAAGAAGAATAGCTACAGGTCAAGAGATAAAGATGAAGAAGGGAGATGTGGGGATCAGTCCCAGCAGGTGTCTGAACCCTATATGAGTGCCATGGCATTTCTCTGGGATTTATTGGCTCTGAGCTCATGGCAGAAGTGCTGCTAATTTTCCTTGCTATTTCATTATCGACTGAAGGGATGTTTATTACTGATCCCTAGAAAAGCATAAAGTGCAAGGTGAGTAACACTGCTGTTCAGAAAAGCCCGATGGGACTGTTCAGTTAGTCAAACCAAAGCAGAGAAGCAAAACGAGCCAAGATACCCAGTCCAGAGTGTTTTGGTTTCCAGCTTCTCCCTACTCATCTCAGCAACTATGATGTCCATCCCAAGGGGTGGGCTGAGAACTAGACAAGCAGGTGACGGTGACAGTCTGGACCTTGGGGCTTTTCTTACATGCTCTGCTGTGACGTTTGGAACCGGGTAAGCTCACAGCAGATGCCAGGCATGTCGCTTCTGTTGCAACTTCTCTCTGGCAGAGGTTATCTTATAATTTTTGGCAAGAGTTTTCAGATGGCCAACCCCAAAGCTGTTCAACCCACAGAGGTACTCCTACATGTTACACCTTAAAAGGGAGCATCAGTTCTTTCAATTGACTTTGTGATGAACACAGAGCAGGGAACATCAGCTTGTCCCCTGATACAAGCCCGTGGTGTATTGCATAAAACCAGCACTGCCAGGACCACTGCTAGCTTCCATCTGATGACAGCAAAAAGGGATGAGTCCAGCACTGCTCCAGTTAACAAGTCCCTGGAGGGCAATGGGACCCAGTTTGGGCCCCTGAAGACCCTGGCCAAACCCCTGGGGGCTCTCTAGAGGGCAGCAGGTCTCTTTACAGGTCACTGCTAGGCTTGGTAAATCCCCTGAGGGAACCTCTTCAAACTCATGCCTGGTTTCTAATGTCAGTGTGTCTGCCTACCTTCCAGCCATTTGACGTCTTGCTATGCCTTTTCTCTACTGGATGAAAAAGCTTTTCAGAATGTGGTGTTTTCACCTTTGAAGATGCTCATCCACTGTATGCAAGTCACCTCTTTATCTTCTGTGACAGCTAAATTGTCTAAATCGCAATGCCTGGAACCAAAGCACTTCTATTCACAACAACACTTACGGACCCATTGCTCTCCTGTACCTGACAAGCTCTCACAGGGATAATTGTGTGACAACAGATTCATGATGTGCTGGGTCTCATCTGTAGCTTATTCCACAGCCTTGATTTGATGATCTTCCTTGGCTGCCTCCTTACTGCGGTCTGGGAGGTTTGTCAGCCCAAGTAGAGCTGGCAAGAGTTGGGGCAGAGTTGTGGCAAAATACAGTATTTTGTGAACTTTGAGCATCTCTTGTTGTCGGTCACTGTTTTAAGTGGGTGACACAGGAGTGACTGTGACATGGATACTGGTGCCAGGCCATCATTACTCAGTGAGCAGTACTGCTTTTGCTGGCTGCTGCAGTCAGCTCCTCTGTCCAGCAGCGTGGATTCAAAAGACTCCTTTTTTTTCCCTGGAAAAAGAAAGATCCCGATGGGTAACTGCTGGTACTCTGGATGGGACAGGATTCATCTGACCCATGCTGGCAGCCACAGACAACCTGGTGGCCCCAAACCCCTCTGCTCTCAGAGCAGATCCAGTTAATGGAGCACTCTCATTCCCCTGAGATTTTACCTCCACCCCAACAGCCACCTGAAATAGGTCAGGGGAGCACAGAAGTGCAATGGACCTGTTGTAAAGGGATCCTCAGGATGTGGGGACTCTGCAATTGCCCTTGGTGCTGATAACTTTGAGGATTGGGGACATGGTATCTCCCTGAATCACCCTCATTTTGCTACAAGAAGTGTTCTATGCAAAAAGCTGTGTTTGCTGTGATTATCCATGGGTGCCTGTGCACAGAGCAGGACCAGCCCTCAGGGTCGAGCAGCACGAATAAATCCAAGTCCTGCACTGGAGAAGAGCTTAGCACCAGCCATCTACCAGTGCATCCCACTCTGCGTGACATTTGTTCGCTTGGCATTAACTTCCCTGGTGCCTTGAAAGCCCTTTCCTGCCCACCATGGAGGAGTTCGAAGTGCAGCACAGTGAGACATCTGAAATCTCTCTCCTTTTTGTTTGTGGAGCTCTCATTTAAATTGCTGCAGCTCGTGAGCACCTGTCAGTCCAACTGCCGGGGGCTAACGAGTGGCAGGCTGGTTGTACACAGGGTATTTTTAGCTTGTAGACACTCAGAGGAAGGCAAAACTGGCAGCTGAGCTGGCTTCCAGTGGGACGGGGAGGCAAACTCCCCCATTGATATTCTCTCCTTGGAGAAGAGTAGCAGAAAAAAAATCCCCTCCTTGGAGGACTTATTTGCTAAAAAAATAGATTAAATAACCTTCAGCTGAAAGTTTGCACTGAAAATTGCATCTCCAAGCTGCAATCACTGGTGGTGGAGCAGCAGGAGTCCTGGCTTCTTTGCTGGGCTCCTGATCCGATAACCAGCTAGTCTCCAATGCCAGGACTCAGTATAGAAAAAATCCCAACCCTCTAAGACCCTCATTTTCGTGTCTGTTGTCGATGAGATGAGCTACAGAGCAACACCACCCCCTCCATAAAGGCTGGTCCGAGTCACTGTCCTGGTTTAGCCCAGCCAAGCAGTTGTTGCTTGCCAAGGTGGTCAGGGCAATATAACACCTCCCACGTTGCTGGGAGGTTGTGGTTGAACAGCCACTAAAAAGGACAAAGTTGCCATGTGGGACCATGGGGCATCATAATGCAGCTTTGCCAAAACCCATACGCACACCTATCAGCCCCATTTGCTTTTCAAGCTGTGGCTCACATCTCTTGCCTCCCTGGAGCTTGAGAAAAAAAACAGCTGAAAACTTTTTGTAAACTGTGGGTTGTTTTTTTTTTTTTTTTTTACTGCAGAATCGATAGAGGCAGAGAAAGAGAGCCCCTGTTATTGAAGAAAGCCTCACCTAGTCTCAAGTAATTTTCAGTACATTTTTGTAACCTCTTCCTGTAAATAATTGAATCATCTTCAGTTAGGGAGATAGGGAAAGGCTATCCTCAGGCAACCTGCTTGTATTCTTGAAAACCTGGCTGCATCCTGGGTGATATTAGCGGGGCGGAGCGGGGAGAGATGTGTGTTCACACTCTGCTGTTGCATAAAGCACCGAATCCATGAGAACACCAATTTTGTAACATCATAAGAGGAGCAGGGTCTGCCTTAAAATCTCTTTAGAGGTGGGTGAAAGACGAGGACATGGGGAATTACAAGGATGGATGGCTGGGACCAGTGTCTGCTCATTGCAAGGCTCTGAGCCACTTCAAATGGGAACATGGGTTTCTTGGCTTTTTTCCTGGTGGTGATTTCTGTCTTCAAGTCCAAGCTGTGGCATGAAAAATGGAGTGGGAGTCCAGATTCAACCCCATCTAGGCCAACAGTGACAGAAAGTTCTTGCCACCTGCAAATGCCTTCTAAGCTGTACAAAATGAGTTTGTTGGAGCTCAGACTCCTTTTAAATAAGCTCCTGGGCAGTACACAAAGAGCCACTGGAGCATTTAGCCTTGCACAGCGCAGGGTGATGACCAGTGGGGACTGTCTGGGGGGTACCAGGGTGTGCCCTGTGTGTCAGGTGCTGTATGCTCAGTCCTGCTCCACAGCAGCTGGAAATGGTTCAGCAAACCATCAGTGAGAGTAAACTATACCCGCAAACACCAAAGGAGAGAAACTGGGGACTGGAGGACACAGAGAGCCAATAAACCATCATCACGCATATGAGCGATCCATCCTTGTGCCTACACATACGTGGAGATTCCTCGGTTGTAGTGGTTTTTGTGTTCCTGCTCCCTCCCTGGGGACTGGAGCTGGTGGTTGGGATGCAATTCTCCATCTCTCTCTCCCTCTACCCTTCTCCATGGTTGCACAGGGTCATGTCAAACTTTTCCTTTTTGCTGCAGCTTTTCGAATGCACGCTGGCTTGCAGGTGCTGTGTGTTACCATCGGATGCTTGAGAGCGTCAAGCGACGAACGGTGGTGCTTTGGGCGCTTTGTGCCGGTGGGTGTTTGGCCACTCATCTTAATTGTTGTCTGGTGGTGCAGGAGCAGTGAAATCTAGATGAAGGTTTATGATCACAACATTACTTAGCAGGACTTGATTGCATCAGCGGATTTGTTACTGAAGAGGTACTTTGACTCTGTGTGTACATGTGGTTTCTCTTAATGGAAAGCAATGAACTGAAATATTCCTGCTAGATGTACACTCCCTCGCTGCATACAGCTGCAGAGACTTCTGCAACCAAATGTAAAGAGGAGAGGTCCCTGATGTGGTTTGATTTAGTGACCTTGGCAGTGTCCTTGCACTGAGGAAGTTAGAGAGGTCATTCTTCATGTACATCACAAAAATCCCCTTGATTCATAACAAATTCTGCCCTCATTTAATAACTGCTTCCTTCAGAAGTTATAGGTCTTATTGTTTCGTTCCAGGAAGCCAAATGCATGGGGCAGGATAGATCTGTAGCTGATGTGAATCAGCCTTGCACCACTGACATCACCTGGGAAACACTGATTTATTGCATCCAACCTGGTGGCTTTATAGGAGTGCAGGGAGGAAAGCACACACACACACACAAAATAAAATTAAAGGTGAGTGCGGCAGTTTTAACAAGAAGCTGCTGCTGAACTGTTGCTGTTGAACAACCTCCAGACTTTATTGCCAAGGCAGGTAAATAAAACACAGCCTTATGCCATAAAGAGCCCAATCCCTGTCATCTGTCTGTTGTAAGCAGCTCAGGATCCACAGGAGGGTGTTTACATCTAAGTGACTGTTAGATGGAGATTGAAGATTTTGCAACTGCAAGATTTCGGTGAACCTTTGCAGCTTTTTCTCTTGCTAGATCAGAAAGAAAACATTCATTTTGTGTAGAGTCCCAGCAGCAGGACTGCAGATGAACCGGCGTGGAGTCAGCTCAGGGCCGTGGGTGCCAGTTTTGCTGGGGAGCAGCCTGACTCAGGGACCCAGAATTGCTTCCCACCAGCAGCAGCTCTTATTTAAATCCCTGTTAAAGCACCTGATTTATGAGGGCGTTGTCATCGGTGCACGCTTTTGTGAAGATTTCCCCACCTGCTCCTGATCCTGCAGTTCCTCTGCAGCTGCACATGGGAGCAGGCAGAGAGCAGAAAGTGCACGGACGCACGGCGATGCCACAGCCCACGTGCAAAGCGCTGGCAGAGCTGGAGGGGGAAGCTGCGGGGTGAAACTAATGTGAGAGAAGCCAGGGAGAGCACGGAGGTTAGGCATAGCCGGAGATCGATAGGGCCAGAGCGGGAGAGGCTGGAGGGAGACTTGTCTGTGCTGGCTGGTTTGGCCAAACTGTTGTTTTTCTGCCTCTGTTCCTGGTGTCACCCTGGGGCAGCTCCTGAAGTCACCTGTGCAGAGCGACCCTGCAGAGCTTGAGGATGAGGATGGTGCTGCCGAGGTGTTCTTGTTCGGAACCTGCCCAGAGAGTTTCAGGATTAAATCAGGTGGATTTACTCACTTCATCCACAGTGTCTTCTCACTCCCTTGGGGTGTCCGACGTGGTTCCCTTCTAGCTCAGGCACAACCCATTAGGCAGCCAGGAGGAGGTGCTCGTTACTGCCCATTAGCAGGGTGTCTACCTCCAGACATCTCACCCTGCTAGAGCGGTACTCGGGTTTAGGTTGGCAGAGCAGCACTGGGCAGGATGCACGGACTCCCTGGGTCACCAGTAGCCCAGCCCCATGCACAGCTCCAGGGCTGAGCGGGGAGCGGGTTTCAGGCTGCTGCTTTCAGCCGCGCAGCCCATGATCCCCCTCTTGTGTCTGGCTTGTGATTCCTGAGCAATTCCCTGCTCTCCTTCTCCCCGCTGCTTTGTTACCGCCACCAAACTATTTCTGTGCATATTCGATTGATGTCAAATGCAGGCTCAGGATCTTTCTGTTCCTGCTCCTCACCACTTCCAGCAAGAGAAGAAAGATTGATCCTGTCTGTCGGAGTTATTACCCTGATGCCTGAAGGCCTGTTAACACCAGGAGGTAGATGCTGCTGTCATCTGTGAGTCTCTACATTGCCGTCAGAGATGTCCTGCGTTGCCTTCCTCCAGCAAACACAGGTTACAGCAACCCCTGCAGCCACACAGGCACTGGGATTGAGTGGACGGCTGAGATGGGAACCCAGGTCCCCACGTCTCAGTCGTGCTCCTGCCCAGCGTAAAAGCAGCCTGACGGGTCGCAGCAGAAGTCCTTCTCACCACCTAGCAGCACATGGGCAGTGGCCAAAAGCAAGTGCTAGGGAAGGAGCAGAAGTACACAAAGGTGTGTTCCTAGCTTCCAGCTGTTTGTGGCTTAGGGAGTTTGTGAGACAGAGGTGGTTTCTCTGTGTAACTACTCTCTGAATTTCCCTTCCACATGGTTATCTGGTCCCCTTATATTCCTGCAGACTGAATCTCCTTGCCACAAGCTCTTGGGGACACCAGGTACCTTCCTGACCTCCCCAACATTGACAGACTGCACAAGCTGACACAGCTACTATTAGATAAGACTGGGCTTAACCTCTACACAAACTGTGGCTTTGGCCCCAGGGATACCAGTGTTCCTCTTTGGGAAAACTGGTTTTCCATCAGAGGCAACAAGACAAACCCCAGTCCCTCCTGGCCGCTCTCTGCGCCCATCCCTTGGCAGCAGCTGAGCAGGATCCGTTTGCTAAAGCAGACAGCAACAAGCTTCTGTCAATTAGCCCATAAGGCAATAAAATCGAGTAGGAGCTGGGCTAGGCAGGGATTTAGCCAAGATTAGCTGTGTTAACAAAAAACTTAATTCAGACCCGCAGCAAATTCCCTCTGGCTGCGATCGCCGGCAGGCAGCTAGCAGGGAGTGGGAGCACTGGCCAGCTGAGCCCGACCAGGGCTGACTAGTTTTTGGACCTGGCTGGCAGTTTTGAGAGGCTTTTGAGCAAAGGCAGCTCTCCCTTCAATGCTGCTTCCCGCTGCTAATGTTTTGGGTAAAGGAGAGTCGAGCCCACAGATTAAGCCTTAAGCAGGGTGGACTAACTGTTCCCCGTGCGGAGGAACAGGGGACTGGAAAGCCCCAGGGGGACGGATAAGAAGGTGACTGCCAGGACTGGCAGGTGATCCAACCTCAAACGAGCAAGTTCTTACCGAATAGGGAAAGGCAGGAGGTTTTCAGAAGCATTCAGTTGATTTTGGAGCTGAGTGCTGGGGACTGGAGACCTTCTCAGAGGCAAATCCCACAGCTTTGAAATCAGTTCCCACTGAAATTCCCAGAATGTTGGGAAATAAGCCAAGGCAGCTGTTTGGAGTCAAACACCTGCACATGTGACTCTTTCAATGTAGCTTGTCTGTAGGAAGGTATTTTGGAGCAATTTTTCAAAAACAGCCCCTGCTAGCTGAGCATCCGTTCAGGTGCTGGGCTCCGATGCCTCATCCCATGGACCAGGGGATGGCTCTGTGCCATCCCACAAGGGTTCAACATCCCAAGCACTGTCCTGGTGGCAAAGGCATCCCTGTCTCCTTCCCACCACAGCTTCCGTATGGATTTTAAATGCATATTTTTTTCCGAAGTTACACCTGTCCCAAGTTTGGGCACAGAACAGCAGCAACCCCATTTGGTAGCACGGTTAGAGCACTGTCTTCAAGCTGCAGCTTCCTCTAGCCACGGAAAAATGGTGATTAAAATGGGGCAGCACTGGACACCTTAACCTAAGCATCATCACAGGTCTTACAGACCATCAGCATGGATGTGTACCCACATACTGTGAACTACTGGGTATTTACTGCTGCAGGATTCCTTGATAGACCTGTGGGAATTTTTTGTATTTCTGATTATACTTGTGGAATCAATTCCAATGTAATCCAATTTGTTAGTAGCTGGTGGGCTCTTTGTGGCCCCAGTGAAAAATAGAAAATAGGGCAAAAATTAGGTAGGTGCAGTTGTTGTAATTAACACATAAAGTATACCCAGCGAAGCACACTGATAACAGAGAGGTGGGTAAAGGTAAATCAAATCTCTGCAGCCCACTGCCGCTGATCACCTGCTGAAAAAGGCACAGCATTCAACAGGTTTTTGGGGGTTGCAGCAGATGAAGTTTTTTTCTAGGTTTATAGCTGTGAACAAAGAACCAAAGGGCAAAAAAATTCCTATGGAAGAGTGTAAGTCAGAAAAAAGTTCATGCTTGGGTCTAAATCATTTGCATCCCAGGCAGGAAAGGGGGAGCAGCCTCGGGAAGAGCATTCTTCTGGCCACACTGTGATGGCCAGTGTTCCTGCTCCTTCTCCTTTCTGCATTAACATCTGCCTGAACAGTCCAGTTTAGGATGTTTTAAAGATAAACTTCATCTGTAAGAAATGGAGAATAGGGACTTGAAAATGAGCAGGGGTAATAAGTTAATAAATTCAGTAATTACTCCAGGAAGCTAAAGGTAGCACAAAATGTCCTTAGGATCACGCTACGCGTGCTGAGTCTGGCTTTCTGCTCCAGCTTCTATTTATCACCCATCTAAGACATGTTTTAATGCTCTGTCACACTCACCCATATCTCTATGCAGGCCAAGAAATTCTCCAGCCATATAACATGAATTCCCAAATGGATTTTCACAGGTTTTGGTTTCTAGTGATGGCATGGCTTGATTTGAAGATCCCTGCAGTTTGTTATATTTAACCTGCTGTTAAAGACTCTGCAGCATTTTCACATCGCTGGCATTCTCCTGCCTGAAGGAAGGGGAGAAACCAACAAAAACCAGCCTGACAAAAACCACTACGTTGTTCCTGTGCAAACAACAGGAGGACTGACTGCAGCAGCAATTTTTCTTTCTCAGCTGTCAGCAAAGCTGTCAGGGATTCCCCTGCCGAGCCCCTTACTGGCAGAGCAACAAGGTGATTTCTGTCTCCCTCTCCCTGCTCACAACCCAGCATCCCAGAGCTTCCCCAGCGTTGTGGGAATGCAGGGGGGGATACGGATGGCTCTGCGTGTGCCTGCGTGTTTGACACAGCAGCGTTCAGCAGCCACCCGGTTTGGCTGAGAAGTCCAAGCTCACGCTCGGAGGTTTGAACACAGCACCCGGAGCGGGTCCGAGCTGGGAGGAAGAATTGCAGGGCTCTTCCCACAGCTTGGAGATTTGTTGCGGCAGCTCCAGCCTGGAAGTACCAAGAACCCCACCTGCCAAAGCCCTGCTTTTTTTGTGGGCGGAGATGCTCTGAAATAACCTCGACACCTTTGCTGGTGACAGCCATACCGCGTGGCTGGGGTGACAAGGCTCCAGTTGCGCTCCCCACCCCGTCCCACTTGGGACCACGCTGGGCTTCCTTGGAGGTATCATCCTCAGAGGGCCACCAGCAAGAGCAAACCAAATTGCTTTGAACTGATGCTGCCGTGCGATGTGGAGGCTCTCACACTGCGTTAGGCTGGATGCGGGCCCAAACATCCACATGCCCTCCCCAGCACTTGGGATGCTGAATTAATGTGATGCCTTTAATTTCGCAGGTGTGCAAGCACGGCTCCCCCAGGAGCTTGCTGCAGAGCAGGAGTGAGTTCGTGGAGATCATCTTTGCATGTTAATGAAACTAGAAAACCTGATTATTCCACATAGAGTTAATGGGTTACCCGGGGAGGCAGCAGGAGCTGGATAAAATCACGGCTGGTTGCAATCCTAGGGGGAATTTCCATCTGATGCCACCACCAGCTCTCCACAAGTCTCCTTTTTGGCTCCTTTTCGGCTCCTTTTCCTGTGCAGCTTCTGTCATCCGTAACTGCCTGTCGGCTTTGCTGCCGCCCCTTCTAAGTTTAGATCCCATCTCCAGGCCTCTCTCTCCTCGCTTGGCTGTTTACTCTGTTAATCAGCCAGGCGTTTCCAACCACTGCGTTGGGAGGAAAGATACTCCGCGCAGAGTACATCTGGCTCAGACAGCAATAAATATGCCGGGCGTTCACCTCCGACCGATTAATGCTCGTCCTGTCCGTGTGATGAAATTACAATGTGGGGAAAGCCTCCAGGGCCAGGAGTCTGCTTTACCTCTGCTCTTCTTTCCCCAAAACATGGAGAGAGGAACTGTCTGAGCTGCCCGAACTCACTGAGTCGTGTTGATCTATGCAGTGCTTTAAAAAATGAGCAGGTCTCTGTCTCCTTTGGCAGGAGCCCAGCTGCTTGTGTTTAGCTGCCGTGGGTCAGCAGCCTGCCTGGCCTCTCGTTTTTCATTTTGAGCCAGCCACCAGTTTCTGGCTCTCAGAAGCAGCCCTGGAGATAAAAGGGTCAGGGTGCTGTTGTTTTCTGCATATCCATCTCCCTGGAGCTGTCACAGCCAGGGGAGCCTGGCAGCACGGGCACTTTGACCCAGGTTGCACAGCTGGCCCCAGGAAGGTATTTTCTCCTATTTATTCCTGTCCTGGATCCTCAAGCAGTTGCCTGTGCTGATACACATCATCCCCATGTTATCCTGGCTGCTGCTGTTTCGACGGGAGCTTTGACTTCACATAACACTCAAGGACCAGCCAGGAGCTGCAGGACCCTTCCCAGGAGCTGCTGCAGAGCCCGGCTGCTGCCAGCTTGGGAAATCCTCTTTGCAACAATAGGTGCAGATGTGTGGCACGCAAATACCCCAGAGAAGACCATGGGGGGCCTTGGGTCTGCCTCCAGCTTTTCCTCCGTGGATAAGAGGCTTTGCCAGCGATTTATTTTCAGGTGAAAGGAGCAGAAGGGAGTTTTCCACCTGAATTACAAAAAAACCCTAATTTTGTAGGAATTGCAATGGGAGGTGAAAGCAATTTAACAGAAAAAAAGGAATGGGGTCACACCCACACCGGCTTTCCAGCATTCAATATTTGCTGGAGAAAATCCTTTAATGGAGAGCAACACAGTGAAAAGAAGCCCCTTGCACTCCAATTTCATCAAGAACGTGTGCGAGTGAAGCTCACCTTGCCTCTCCTTTTTGTTTTTGAGTAAATGAGGAGAAAATCTCTCCAGCACTGATGAGACATTGATGTTCAGTCATTAGTTTTCAATTTGAAGGCAATGAAGCTTCCTAGGGCTGCCGTGGCCCATTTCTCCGTGCCGTGCCGTGCGTGCCAAGGCTGGTGCCAACAGTGCCACACACGTGATTTCCAGTTAGTGCTTTCTTTCTGCAGAGAGAGGATTGGAGGGATGGGGAGGATCGAGGGACGAGGGTGCTTAAATCAAATAATTCTTCAAAGGGAAACCAGCAGCTCTGCAGGTTAAATCCACTCTTGGGCAGTGAATGAGGTGAAGAAAGAGAGAAAGAGGATCCAGATGTGGCAGGGAGGGTCCAGGACTTCAAAGCATCCTCAGGAGCCGTGGGGGAAAGGCAAGTCCAGCTCAGCTGCAGGCAGAAGGCACTCGAGTCTCTGAATTTCTCTCTTCCCATTTCATTTTTTTGGATTATTTTTCACTGCTGCTGTGGAGAGATGCCAAGTTAGAAAGCTGCCACTGCTTGCGCATTGCTGCTACCCAAAACGGATGCCTTGCCAGTATGTCCCATCCTGGGATCCCTGCTTGGGCTTAGGGAAGGTGAAACCCACTCAGAGCTCCGAATTAACCCAGAAGTGACTGTGCAGGAGGGACTGGGATGGGGGGGGACATGCCAGGGCATCCTCAGCTCTCGTCCTGCCATAGCCATGAGCACACTGGAAGACGTGACCTGTAGACAGAAGTGATGAATGCACAACCGCCTCCCAGACTACATCTGTTCCAGGACTTGTTAAAAATAAATCTTAACTGAAACCCTACAAAACTAAGAAGAGTTTCGAGGTTTTAAAAACGTTCCTTGGAAAGACTTTGATTTTGGTTCCAGGCCAAAACATCTTAGGTTTTCAGCAACTGAAAGCTGAAAGCTTTGCCAATAAAATAATGCTTGGGGGTTTGAGCTTCCAGTGGGAAAGAAAAATAAGAAAGAAATAGGTACTTTATTAAAGAATAAAACAGTAATCAATCCCCAAATGCTTCTCAAGAAAAAAAAAAAAATCTTTGACTGAGAGCATTTGATAAGCCCTGACTAATTTTTTCCCTTTACTGTAGGAAAGAGATGATGGAGAAAAGAGAGAAACACCATCAACCTGGCCAGGGCACCAAAGGATATTGTATTCATTTATATTGTATATGAATATTATTGAACTACTGAAAATATCCCACTCCTTTGGGTGAAGTAAGCAGTGCAGATGCTTTTTAAAGTGCATCTTTTCAGAAACAGGAATGGCTATTGACCAGAGTGGGGAGAGCACGCGAAGCAGTGGGTCTTAGGGACAGATAGAGAGAACATCAGCCAAACTCCAAAGTCCACATTAATAAAAGCTCGTACATAAATACAGATGACAGGTATTGATTTTCCTTTGCAAGCTGCATGCTTTCCCCTGACTAATGAAATGCAGCCCCTTCTTTAGAGGTCGGCAGCACGGTGTAGCCGCAAAGGTTTAACCGGGTGGGAAAATAAATAATGTTCCTCCAAGAGGAAAATGCAGCCGGTCTGCCCAGGTCTGTACCCACTGGAAAATGTCTGTTTGAGGCTGGAAATATGAATTCAGACAAAAGTATTTTGTATTATGAGCAGTGCTGGCACACACCAGGGTGTGTAGGGCTTCCGGTGGAATTTGTCAGCCTCCCCTAAAATCCAGAATGACTTTTTTCTCCTTCAAGCTTGAAATATTTTGCTGTGATGTTTCAAAATTATGTGATGTCAATTCCTCCCAGGATACTGATTTGCGTGGCAATTTGCTTCCAAAACCTTTTTTTAGTTCTTTTTTTTAAACAGCTGCTCTCATCCACTGAGGAATATCTAACCCCAAAACAAAACCAGTGCTGGGGAAGGGGGGAAAGAAATGCTTTCCTTGAGCTTCCACCTCTCCTAAATCCCAGCTATGTTCTTGACTGGTGCAAGTGGGCAGCCTCAGAGTGTGCCTTGGATGGCCAAGTTTGCCAGATCAACGTGGGGCAGCGCTGGACCATCCTCTTGCAGCAAAACCCGGGAACCCAGTGTCTTCCTTGCTCGTTTTAAGGAGCCCATGACACTGTTCGTGCACTGAGCACGGCCATGAAAAAAAAAGACGCTGTCTCTCTACACCATTCGCGCCCCGAGAGCGCTGCCCGTGCCCCTTCCTGCAGCGCCCTGGGTGCCTTCAGCGCCAGCGCAGTCCTGCGCAGCCTGGGAAGGACTGCTGAGATGACAAACGCTGCCGCAGCTGCCCGCCGTCCCATTAGGATTCCTCTCATGCTGTGCAATCGCCCTCTCTGAAGGCAGTGAGAGCCCAGCCGGGGTTTTCTCCGCGATTGCTTTGCAGCGCGGGAGCGCTGGCGGCGAGTGGCATCGGCGTGCTCTGCTTGCAGTGGCGCAGAGCTGCTTGCTCAGGCTTGGGTGGGGGGATATTGCAAAGAACAATAATGTTTGATGGAGAAACCGCCTCTCCTGTTTGTAGATTATGCTCCTCCTGCTCGTGGTTTGCTAGGGTACATCCCAACCTTAATTATGCAGCGTGCTCTGGGAAAAGCCTTGTTCAGTCTCTTCCTTGATGCATCTTTGCTTTAGCTCAACAGCTCCAATAGATTTTAGCCCACCTGCTAAACAGTTATTTGAAAATGGTACCTCTAAATCCAGTTTTTCCCTCCTTCCCAAGCATGTTTTACTTGCTCAAACACTTTGGTTCCTGCCCAGCATCACAGTGGCAGAGTTAAGGGTATTTGGAGGATGGCATCGCTTTGTGTGGCTAACAGCGCCTAAACAAGCGACAAACATCCCCAGAGTGACCTACCCCTCGCTGACGTAGTGCTATGGGTGGCTAAATGTGCTTAAAGTCATTCAAAACCCTGAGAGGACGACTCATTTGCTTGAGGCTGGATTTTGAAGCCAAGCATCCTGACACTGGTCTGCTTCCCGCTCCCCACCTGCTCCCTGTGCTGCGCCACTGCAGGGAGCCACTATTGCTGCTAGTTTATCACACCATTAAGCCAAGAACCACTAATTACCCTCCAGCGATGGGGAAAAGGGCGTAGAGCCCGTGGGGAAGGAGCCTGCCTGACCGTCCTGCTTGCTGCCTACTTAGCACCGGGCTGTGATGCTCCCTGGGAAGAGTAGCCGTGGTTGGGGCCATGCGAAGTTTCCGGCTCAGTTTTCACGCGCCGGAGGCAGGGAGCTGGAGGAGCCCGAGGGATGGGTATTAGTAAGTGGCTGTGAAGCACGGGGCAGGACATCAGGAACGGGAACGCAGTGCAAAACCCGGCCTCTCAGCACCCGAGCAGCCCCTGAGCCAGGAATAAGTCATTTCCTACCCTCTTGCCACGCATACTGGGTGTCCCCAGGGTGGACCCGCTGCCTCTGGCCATACCCAGGGTGCTGGTGGTCCAGGACAAGGGCGAGACCCTGATGGACACTGGCAGCAAGCACCTTCATTGTGGATTCTCTGGATACATGGTCCTCCACCTATAGGTGCTCTCAGGAGTGTGGGAAGAGCTAAATACATCTCCTGGTCAATGCAACAGGCTTAATTTGCCTCAGGAAGAATCAGATGAGGCACGAGGGAACTATTCCAGCTGGGGGTTAGAGCAGATGTGTCCCAAGAGCCACGCCGTGATTCACCACCGCTTGCCCAGGTCTGTGGCTCAGGTGGCCGGAGAGCCCCGGGGCTGCCGGCAGTGACCGCGTTTTGCCGAGTCGGCCAGCTCTGCGCCGAGCACAGTGTGTCTGTTGGGTAATTAGCTCCCGTTTACATCCGTTAGGTGTGCGATTAGTCTCCTATTAATGCAATTAGCACTGTGGCATTAGCGTAAGTATGTAATCGGCCCAGAAGGCAGCTGCAGCTCAGCTGCTGAGCGCCACGTGGCACCTATTTAGGGGTTTATCTGAGCATAGTGAGAAGGGACGGCTGGTGGTCACCTCTCCCAGTACAGGATGGGCTGGTTTTTGTGTGAATCCCTGGTTGTGCACCCACACGTGCTCCCTGCTTGCTTCAGCTGCAATGCAAAGAGATTTTCCATCCTCTGTCCTTGCTTCAAGCCCCCAGAGCTGTTTAGGGGAGCTGATGAGAGGTGTCCCAGCTGTTTCCCAGAGCTGCGGGACTGGCAGAACTGGGGTCTATCCTATTCGGGGGTCAGAGGACCAGATCTGACCTTGGCTGGATGCAGGTCCTTTCCCAAAGACTTTTATTCCCTGGGGCCGTGCAGATGTCGGAGGTGACTGTCCATCTGGTTGCTGTGCCCGGGGAGTGAGGGTGGACGGGGGGGAGGAATCACACATTTGCCCACCCCCAGCCATTCCCTGGGCCCAGCCTGTCTTGGCAAGTTATCAGCCCATGTCAAGGCTTGGCTTTTGCTGAGACAGTCTCACAAAACACCCTGTTTGCCTGCTGCACCACAGAACTGACAGCGGACACCGTTGGCCTTTCGGGATGTCAGGGAAGGAGAAGGGCTGCGCAGGATGGGGACGGGCTGCGGAGGGTCCATTTCCATCCCACCCCAGCAGAGGTGTCCCCTTCCCGACCACCAGTGTGAAATCCCCAGCACTTTACTGGAGAAACCAACAGGCTGTCCGCCTTCTCGGGCCAGCGTTTCTGTGGTTAAGAGCTGAGCAGATGAAGCTGCAGCAAAGGGAAGGTCTCTGCCAAGCCCTCGCTCCAGCAAGGATGTTTGACTTTGGGAAAGCTTCTGACAATCTTGATTAACAGCCTCTTCATCTGTTCACGCCGGTGATAAGCCACGGGAGCTCTGGGCCATTTCAGCTCTATAATCAAGAGGGTTTGAAAGAAGCAATTTTCTCCTCTTGCAACCCGGTTAATTCTCATTTAATTGCTACCCATTTTGCATAGATTTTCCTCAATTGCCACGGCATTGGCTCCACACTTCCACCTCTCCAGCGGTGCTTGACTTGTGTCTTGTTTTGCCAGGCTGGGATTTGCAATGCTTCGGGTTGTGTTGGGGCCTTCAAATCTCTCCACGCAATTTGGGTGTAATGTGCCTGAGATGCAGCTCTTATAGGAGAAAATCTCTGGGGACTGGCTAAGGCTTTGTTCCTTGCTATCACACAGTGTATTGGGGCGCTACTTCCAGAAAAAGAAATAGAAAAGCATGGGAGTTACACACAGATGGGAGATTATAGGGGCAGGAAACACACCTGCTTTAAAAAAAAAAAAACAAAAACAAAAACCAACCAACCTGAATTTAGTGTTTAAGCAAAAAAACTTTCCCCTAGGGGTCAAAAGAGATGGATGAAGCATTTGTAAGCTGATCTGAGTTAAAAATATGTGATTTAGCCCATCTTCATCTTCTGTGGGTTTGTGTGCAAGGGCTAACACCAACGAGGGAAGGGGCTAAATACCTCCCTGCCACTGAAACACAGCAGCTAATGACAATTTCCATAACGAGCTGGGGACAAGCTCCCAGGTGGACTCAATCATGTTGGGAGCACATGATGCTGCGCGGAAGCAGTGGGGCTGCTCTAGGAGGTAGTAAGATGCACCGAGATCCAGTTTATAATGCATGTGTCAAGCCTTTATAATGCATGTGTCAAGTCTCAACTGGCCTGGGGAGATGGACCAGAAACACAGAAATGCTGAAATCTGCCTGTTGATCCTGGCCATCCTTTGGGATGCTGAGGGTGAGTGGGAAAAAGCACATGGTGGCATCTCCTAGCTATCCCAGGGAGGGACTGGTAGTCCCAGCAGCACCCGTACAGCATGGAGGGGAGGTGGCAGCTAATTCAAGGCTGTGCCTGCACAGGACACATCAACGCAGGTCGGAAGCTGCCCTGAAATCATGGTTGTGGGCTCCTCTCAACCAGGCTGGGCGGTCGGTCTTGAGGGCATGCAGGCGAGAAGCTGCGGTGGCTCAGCTCGTCTCCCTGTCACCATGTGTGAGCTTGCTTGGTTTCAGCTTGCAATTTTTTTTTATCGCTAGCAATTGAATGAGTTTCCCTTCGCACCGCCTGGCACAAAGGCAGCAGCCGGAAAGATCCCTGTGTGGAAAGCTCTATGGAATGAGCCATTCCCCATTGAGCAAAAAAGGTTATTTTATCTGCTTAGTCAATCTGCAGTCTCTAAGCGCATCTTAACCATATTAATGCGTTAAAATATAGCTCCCATTAGCCACCCAAATAGTTTTCATCAGAATCATAAGCATTTCTATTACCATGGCTTTGGGTTAGTGATGCAGCACTGGTCAAACTTCAACAATGATGTAATCATTCTAGCCTATAATCCAAGGCTTTTCCTGAATGTCTCATCTTATTTTTCTTTTGAACCAGCAGGCACAGTCACACTGCTTTTTCTTGGCTTGTACTGAGATCCTATTTCTGTGTTTGCAGCGTATTTCACGTGCTTCTCAGGCCGCAGTTTTCCTTGTTTGTGTTCCTCCAGGTCTCTGGCTCCTGCTGTGCCAACAAGCCCTCTGCAATCGGGAACGCTGCAAGTGCTTAAGCCAGGGCTCCCCTTTTTGTCCTTTATTTCACATACCCACAGGCTTCTCCAGAGCCGCCAGCTCCCTGGGACTCTCCAGCCACCCAGTGAAGTCATGCTCCTGCAAGAAGGACCTCATCCAGCCTCCAAGCCATCACCCAGCACCCCCAGAGCTGCAAGCACAGGACAGGAGAACTCTCCTAGTTGCAACACAGCTGGATCATCTGCTCTCCTGAAGGCTGGTTTCATCTCAAGCAAAGCTGAAGCCCTTCTGGAAGCAGAGAGATGCTAATAGTCTTTGGCAGTTGGAGACGATCCTTTGGGACCGAGCCATGAGCCCTGACACCTTGTGATCAGAGCTCAGCCGCACTCGGCAGACAAAGCCCGAAGACCTTGTTCTGGCTGAGCCGTGACGGCTGTGTCACCGACACCATGTGCTGGCAAGGGCAGTTGAGGACCAGTCATTTGTGATTTGCCTCCCTGCAAAAGTGGGGAGGCAGCAAATGAAGCAGCCAGGGCCTGGGAGAAGAGATGGACCTCTGGATGTCAAGCACTTGCCACTGGCACTGCTGGGGGACCCCACTGGGCATTGGTCCCCATGGGCATAGCATGGAGCAAGGGAAGTTGTGACCCTTCTCCTGCTGCACTTAAAATTAGGGTGTCCTGCTGTGAGAGCCAGGAAGGGCAGCTCGATATATCAGCAAGGTAGCTGGAAATGGATGCTGCTGTTCGAGCAGAAGGCAGTCGTGTTTGAGGGATCGTTGGTTGGGTCAGGATGGGGTCCCTCCTGCTGGGGCTGTTCCCTCCGAGGCACAAGGAGGCTGTGGGCAGCTGAGGAGGGTCCTGAGCCCCCCATCACACCGATGTCCCCTGAAGCAGGTCTCAGACCTGGTTGACTGGGGCTGGAGGATGCTCTGCAGCAGAGGTGTCTGGCAGGATAGCGCTCAGCAGGCAGAGCCCAGCATCTGCCTATGCAACACGGTGCAAATCCATGCCTCAGTTTCCCCTACCAGCAGGAGGCTCAGCAGCAGATTTGAGCAGCCTAAAAGCAATGGTTTCCCATGGAAACTTTTGCCTGACAGGGAGGAGGGTAGGGCAGGGGAGCTCGGCTGTGGTGCTTGCCAGGGCTCTACTGGTGCTGTGATGGGAGCAGGCTGTCGGGGACTGCAAGGGACCAAACTATTTCCAAACAAACCTGGAAAATCTGGACAACCCTTGGTGCACATCCCCATGGGAGCATTGCTGAGGGCTCCCGTCGGGAGGATGGGCTGGGGTGTGGGTGACCACCGTGGATAGATCGAGAGTCACAAACATGAGTGACTCTTGGTCATGGGACAGACCCATCACTGTTCCTTGCAGATACGCATCTCCAGGATGTTGTGTGATGCACACACCTCTGCTGCCTTTGGCATGGTCCTGGGGCTCCTCAGGGAGCGCCCAGAAAAGCCTTTTCTCCAGGACTGGACAAACAGGCTCTCCAATGGGATCTGTGGGAGCCGCACTTGCATCTCTGATATTCAGATTTCCTCCAAACTGGAAAAAACCAGCCCTTTGAAAATTTCATAAGGGTGACAGAGAGCTGCCTGTCTCTCACCGCCACATGCTTTTGAAAGCCATTTAACTGTGGCTGTAGTGACAAATGTCAGTGGGAGGCTCATGCTGGGGGGAGAGCAGCGAGAGAGAGGGCATTGGAATTAAAGGATGAAATATTTATTTGGGGGTTTGGCAGCGCTGGAAGGATGACACATCACAGACAAGAGGCATCTTGGGGCAGACGGCGCTGAAAGCTGCCATCGGGCTATAAACTGCCATGAGATTTCTTCTCCCTCCCCACCTCCCACCCCTTTCAGGATCGTTGCCAGTACAGAGAGGGTCAAACATCCAGGAATGGCCCAAAGCTGTGGACAACCAGACAGAAATGTGGTGCCTGAGCCAGGATGGAGGAAGGGGAATGATAGTCCAGCTTGGCTTTAAATACAAGCTATAAACCCTCCGACTGATGGACAGTGCATCATGCCCGTGGTGGTGGAGCAGGACTCGGGATGTTTGCCCAGGGCAGCCTGGCTGGAAAGTGGGCTGAAAGCTCAGATCCTCCACAGAGGATCAGGATCACGAGCTTTCCTCTCCCTCCATTCAGGCTCTGGATGGCAGGTTTTCTCCTTTGCTGGCTCTTGGTTTGCTGGGGATGTAGCACAGGGCAGCCAGGACCCCCGAGCTTTGACCCCAGGTAGTAGGGCTGAGGCTGGGGAGTGACTCCAGGGCCGGAGGCAACCTCCATGGTAGGTTTCATGTGTTAATCAAATAAAGAAGTTAAATTAAATTCCACCCCTATGTGTTGGAGAGGCTCCTGTGAGTCTGCCTCAGTCCCAGCCTGGGATGTCCCATAACGCTGCAGGGTCCCACTTTGCCTCTCCCAGCCCTGAGAGGTGCCAGGATAACATCAAGGGTTAATGCAGGATTGTCTCAAGAGGCTACAAACTTGTCAAGAGCACAAGATTGGCAGGTGATTAATCTCAGAATTACTTGATAACTTTAAATACAATCATGTAATCAGCAGGAACCTGTAATTATTATTTATGTGCATGGTGCTTACCAAATTACAGTGCTCTCCAAGACTCTGTGTGATGAACAAATTAATTCTGCAACGGAAGAGCTTGACCAGAAAGATGTTTGTGTCTGAATTTCACTCATAAACATTGATGTATGAAATGAAATTTGAGTTTAATTGGCCCTTCCTCCTGCTGCGAAGCACATTACATTTTTATTCTGTCTTAGCTCAGCTGCTGAGAGGGAACATCAAGGAAAACTTGGAAGAGTTTCTCCAGCCCTGATGGTACTTGTGTGGGAGACCCACATGGAGTGCTTCTCACCCCCCTTATATGAGATGGTGTCGATACCTTCATGGAGAGCCTGTATCCCACCTTCATGCCATGGGCATGGGGACTTGGTGTAGAGAAGAGACAAAAAAGCCACCAGCTGCCCCAGGTGTGTCTGTGGCCAGTGGGATGCTGAGCCCACTGCAACATGAGGATGCTCCCATGGAAAGTGGGGTTGTCTTTTCCAAAAGATAAACATGCCCCAAAAGTCCTTGTGTGAGGAATTGAAGTAATTTTAATCAAACAAGGCTGAGAATACACACACTTCTCCAGCTACGGAAAGCAAAGTTGTATCAGTCGGAGCAGACCGCCAAGAGGAGAAAGAAAAAAAAGTGATGTGAACACAGATGCTTCTGTTTGCATTTCTTTCTTTGGTTTTTCAATTTCCAGCTTCTTTTCCACCAAAAATGAGCCCGCTTTAGAAAAACCCAAATTGAACATGTAGCACATCACCTTTTGGTAACATCGCTTGTATGTATGATGAAAAAAGCTCCCTGGGGCATTTCCCCTTCTCTGTAGCCAGCAGATCTTTATTAGCTTCTGCCAAAGCACCTGGCAGAGAAATCAAACTGACCCACGGTGGGGACACACAGGTCTGTTCCTTGTAGGACATCAGCAGAAAGCATCTGTAAAGCTGGGAGCTGCCACTTTTCCCATTGCATAACTCTGGGGGTCTTTTTCTCACCCATATATTGGATAAGAGGCAGTTTCTGGGACTGTTGGTGATGGATGAGCTTGTACAAGGACCAAAACTTGCCCGACGTGCAGGGTATGGTCCTTGTTGTTGTCACTCCATCATACTGGGAGCTGTTGCTGCTCCCAGCACGTTATTGGAGGCAATGGAGTATTTCTGGTTTTGGCTGCACAGTAGACATGTAGGTAGGAAATCTCAATGGGAGGGAAATGGGAGGAATTTGCTTCAAACTGCTGAACTTCTCAAATATTTATAGAAAGAACCTGGAGGTTTTTGCCTATGCCTCCCTTTAAAGCAAAAAAAAGAAAGATTTTATTCCTTTCTGGTGGTGTATCCTGAGGAAATCACAGAGTAGTACAATTTCAAAGATGCTTAAACCTCCCCAGGGCAGGAAATACTTATGTCTGTTCTTTGTAGCAGGGAAACTGAGGCACAGAAGTGTGAAGGGACTCATACCAGACCCTGTAGGGCCCCAGTGCCAAAAATCCCAGGGATGCAGAGAGCAGACTCAGCCCGTAACCCCTCTGGCATCCCCGAAACCTCATACAGGACAGGGAAACTGTGGCTCCGAGGAGGTCAGGGCAAAGTCCTCCACCTTGCATGGACCTCTCTGCTCAGCTGCTTGCGGTGATCACATCAACCAAGGCATTGGGGGCAGATCAGGGACTTGGCAGCTGCACGATCTGAGGTCCCCAGCACGGGGAAGGAGGCTGCCGCTCCTCCAAGGCACTTAACCCCAGCGTGGGAACGATTTGGCCCCGTCCCCTGCATAACAGCAAGGAGCAGCTTTGGCACTGAGCCCCCCTGCGTGGGTTGAAGCAGGGCAGGGAGGAGGGGAGCAAAGCCGCAGCATGTCCCCACAGTAGCTGCCTTTGGGAGCTCAGCCATCGCTTCACTGCAGTGCTCCCTGGCCTTTCCACCCTCGAGCAGGGGCACGGGGTCAGCCTGAGGTCCAGGGGCTTTGCAAAGACCTGTAGACCCATCTGGGCTGGACCACAGGATTAACTAAACCTCATGCCTCCCTGCAGACCAAGGCCCCTCCGTGTGGCTGTTCAGAGCACCTGGGACCCATCCCCATCCCCTGCATGGTTCCCTCTCCTCTCCCACCCCATTGCTCTGCCTCACATCCTCAGTGTCGAGATGAGAAATGACCTGGTCAGACCAAGCAGCAGTTATGGAACGTCCCAGGGACGTAGCAAGGGGCATGGGAAGGGCTCAAATAACCCCAGTGGTACAAAACCACAGCCACATAAAGCACGGTCTGCAATCAGCGTAGGGCTCTCCATCCATCCTCTGTCAACCCAGAGGGCTTTGACTCGCCCAGAGAGTTTTGGTCTCCCCCCAGCAACATCCCAGCACGCAGTCAATGGAAGACTGACCCAGCTTCCCAAGGGATTAGTCCCACAAGCTATCCCAAAACCGTCCTGCTGTCATGTCACCTCAAAGCAGTGACAAACTCGAGAGAGGCAGCGATGGGACACGGGACATCATGCCCAGGATGGAGGCAGGCAGGGAGGCTGCTGCAACCTCTGTGGGCTCCTCCGGCTCCTTCTGCCACCCTGGCAGGTCACACTGCTGCTAGGAAGATGACAAAGCAGCATCTCAGCTGTCCTATCCTACAGGTCTGCCCCAGCAAGCGGGACAGGAGCTTCTGTAGGGTTTCCTATAGCTGCAGCGAGTTTGTGCGCCTTCTGCAAGACTGGTGGGTGCAGGCAAGACCTGGCTCCCGTGCTGTGCCATGTCAGGGGTCCCACGCGGAGGGGACGCTGGCTCCCCCATCCCATACAGCAGCTCGCTCCCGGCTCAGACGGCCGTGGACTGCTTGATGCTGTGGAAGCTGACGCGGGTCGGGGAGGTGGGGATGGACATGGCCCGAGCCACGCGGGCGCGGATGGAGTGCTTGTCCTGCCATCGGTGCCACCGCTTCCGTACAGCTGATCGGACCTGGGGATGCGAGACAGAGGAGGGGACATTTAGTCACCATTCAGCTGTCCAAAGTTGTGCAGAGGTACCAGCCATCTTCATCCTTTGACCAAAAATTCTACCGAAACCTTGCTGAGCTCTCTGGGACTGGGAGGGTCCCAGGAGCCCCGTCACCTCCCAGGCCTCCCACCCTTGTTTGATGTGATGCTGGTAAAATGCAGCCCTTGCAGCTATGAAGAGAGATGAACCAAACTGACTGTGCTTTTGAGCGCAAAATGGAAACAAGAAGGAGAAATAAATCTGAGCAGGAGCTCTGCAGGAAAGCCAGCATCTTACACACTGCATTGGATGCTGCTAGGGACTGGGAGAGGTGCGAACGACAGTCGAGGAGGTTTTATGGCTTGTCTGGTTCATGCTAGTGGCATTTCTTTAACATTAATTCCACCCTACAACAGCCCAAGTGCTTTGTGTGGCAGGTAAATAGTGAAGAAATGGCTTTTTGTTGACGGCAGCGTGGGATGGCCCTGGGAGATGGGCACTGGATGCAGATGGCCGAGACAGTGTGGTTGAACAAAGACCGAAATCCCCAGCCAGCCCAGCTGGGATCAAGAGATGAAGGACCATGAATTGCATGGTGTGATATGTTCCTGAGTCACCAGCTAGCCCTGGTCCAGTCCCTTTTCCTCCTCCATCAATTAGATACGATTTGGTAAGAAAGCAAGCTTGTCTGGGTTAAACTCTCCTGAGCCAGCTGTCGCGTCCCAAAGTTGGGGCGACTCAGGTTCATGGATTTCCTTTGTCAGAATTAAGGGGAAATGACACAAAGGTGCAAGAGCATTTGGGAGGAGGCAGGGAAAGAGCTGCCCAAATGATCGGCCCTGGGATCAGCCTCTACTATCACCTCCTTTGCTTTCTGCTGTCTGTGTTTTGGGTCAGAGCCCGGGAGGTGCCCTTGTCCGTGGACTGGTTACCCATGTGTGTATGGGGATCACCCTGGGGAAGGATTTCCCAGGGCTGGGGGGACCCTTGGCTCTTCTGCTGCACCAAATCACACAGGTGTGCCCCTAGAGCATCTGTTCTCGGGGTGGATTTTCCTCCTCCAAAGGAGGAGACTGAGAGTAGCCATTCCCATCTGGGCATAACCTGTGGCTGCAGATGTGCCTGGAACTGGAGGTAAAGCACCACCTCTGATCAGCAAATGCCTTCAGCTGGGGAATTGGGTGCCAGTACCCTCCAAGCCCTGTGCAGGGGCAGAGCCTCAGGCTGAGCTTGTGTCTCCTTGCAAGGAAGGGTGTAGACCCCCCCCTCCCCCCAAGCACCCGGTGCTCACCTCGCTGTTCAGGAAGCAGTAGAAGACAGAGACGAAGAAGCCCTGGAAGGAGACAAGCAGCAGTGTCACTGCAGAGCTGCGGCCAGCAGGCAGCCCCAGGCTCAGGAGCTTTGGAGCAACCCTGGGTTTGGGGATGTCTGGTTTTGGGAGGGGGCAGAAGCAGGGCAAGGCATCAGCCAGGATGGGCTCCTCCATATCCCTTGGTGGGGGGAATGGGATGGAAGCTAGTGCTGAGGACCATACCTGGAAGGACTCCAGAAAGGAGTTGAAGTATATGAAGACGATCCTGGAGATCTCATCCTCCCCTGGGTTGACAAAGAACAGCATGTAGGTGATTCCCAGCAAGGGCAGCAGCACCAGTGTGGCCTTGACTGCTTTCCTGGGGAGAAAACACGGACCCAAGCTGCTGCAGTCCAGCCCTCGGCATGACAGCTCTCCCCATCCCACTCGCAGCACCAACATGGCTGGGACCGGTCTGACTGGATCTGGGCAAACCAGTGACCGGGGGAGGACGGAGCAGAGTTGAGCTGTTTTCCAGTGCGATCCCCAAGTGACTGGGCTGGTTTGAGCACTGGGCACCTTCTGTGGTTTCTCCATCCAGAAAAGGGCAGTGGATAGAGGAGGCTTGACCTTGAGCTGGTGTGAAACGATTGCTCAGCTGAACGAAGGCTCAATTAAAAAGGAATTAAGGAGGGTAAAATAATTCACACCCTTCAACATGGGTTTATGAAAAACTTAGCTAATTAATTTGATATCTTTTCTTGATGAGATTACAAGTGCGGTTTGTGAAAAGCAATAGTGCTGATACAAGAGAGTGCGAGAAAGTTCGGGGCTTGGCATCTCCTTTGTTTGGATTAGGGGACAACAACAATGCCAAGTCAACAGTTTCTGCTTAAAAATCCTGTTAATGGACAGATTACAACATTAGCTGAAAACAGGAAAAGTCATCCCTGGCAGGTCTGGGCTGGGCAGGGATGGGGACGGGGACTGTGCTGCATCATGGACTGGGAGCAGAGCCACAGCCACTGACACAAACTGGCAGATGGCACAGAGGAGCTGGAAAAACCTGAGGACATGAGCATTTTCAGTCTGGCAAATCATGGGACGGGACATGCACTGGTGTATCTTCCCCAGGGGAACAGCCACGGTAGTGGGAGATCCATCAGCTTTTTACCAAAAGCCATTGTCTAAGGTGAGCAGGAGCCCTCCAGGGCTGTCCCTTGCCTGGTTTAATCAGGACTGCACAGTTTGTAATCTACCAAACTCTCCAAGTTTTCCTGTTCCACAAAATGTTTCTGGGAAATGAAAATGTTGTTCTGCCCAAAGGTAAACCTTCCCTGCCAAAGTCAGGCAAATGCTGGAAAACCAAGTGTCTCTCAGAACTGCTGACTGAGGCCAACCAACCTATTTCAATAACCTTTATCTTTGCTCACCCCAAGCTGAATCATTCATCCCAGCCCAATACTCCATAATGAGGAAAGCTGGCATTTCCCAATGATAACATCTGAATTTTTTCATGCTCCACTGAAAAAGCCACCCTTCACCCCAAACCTGCTTCTCTTGACCCAGCACACAGTGAGATTCCCCAATTCCTGCCCGGAAAATGATCCGGAGAGAAGCACTGAAGAAGACCAAGGTGTCTTCTCCTGTTCCAGGTACTTCAGAGCGCTGCTCTGACTGTGCACCTCCCAAGTTGTCTGCAAAATATGCCCCAGCAGAGAAGGGTTAAATCTTCCTGCCTCGTGCTGCCTTCTCCTTGCGGCTTCCGGAGGAGGTGTTTGGGGTGGCATCGATTCATTACTCCTTCCTCGGCCTTTGCTTTGCTGCCAAGCGGCAATCCAATTCTCACCTCCGTGCCAGGATTTGCAGCTCCGAGCCCGACGAGCTGATCGGGTCCCACCGAAACAGGCTCTTGCAGAGAGACTAGCACTGTCAGGATGGCCGAGCGGTCTAAGGCGCTGCGTTCAGGTCGCAGTCTCCCCTGGAGGCGTGGGTTCGAATCCCACTTCTGACAGCTCCCTTTTGGAGCTGCAGCTGGCCACCAGTGCTGCTGTGTTCCTCAGTGCTCAATTCTAGGGCCAGTCCTGTGCAATATATTTATCAATGATCCGGATGCAGGAGTTGTACGCACCATTAGCAAGTTTGCTGACAACACCAAATGGGGAGGTGCTGTTGATTCTCTTGACACCTTGCATAGGGTTCTAGACAGATTGGAGCTTTGAGCTATGATTAATGGGATGAAATTTAACAAGAACAAATGCCGGACTCTGCACCTGGGACAGAGGAACGCCAGGCACAGCTATAAACCGGGAGAGGAGTGGCTGGAGAGCAGCCCTGCAGAAAGGGACCTGGGGGTGACAGCAGGCGCAGTACAAGTCAGAGTGTGTCCTGGCAGCCCAGAGAGCAAACCGCGTCTGGGGGGGCATCAAACACAGCATAACCAGCCCCTCCAAAGAGGGGATTATCCCACTGTACACAGCGCTGGTGCGGCCTCACCTTCAGTACTGTCTGCAGTTCTGGGCCCCACAATTTAAGAAGGATGTGAAGGTCCTTGAATGCGTCCAGAGGAGGACAACACAGCTGGTGACAGGGCTGGAAGGAATGTTCTGTGAGGAGCGGCTGAGGACTTTGGGGCTTGCCTAGTTTGGAGAAAAGGAGGCTGCGGGGTGACCGCATTGCTCTCTACAGCTTCCTGAGGAGGGGAAGTGGAGAGGGAGGTGCTGAGCTCTTCTCCCTGGCATCCAGGGATAGAACGCGTGGGAATGGTTCAAAGCTGCATCAGAGGAGGTTCAGACTGGACGTTAGGAAGCATTTCTTTACCGAGAGGGTGGTCAAAGACTGGAACAGGCTTCCTAGAGAAGTGGTTGGTGGCCCAAGCCTGTCAGTGTTTAACAGGCATTTGGACAATGCCCTTAACAACATGCTTTAACTTTTGGTCAGCCCTGAACTGGTCAGGCAGTTGGACTAGATGATCATTGTAGGTCCCTTCCCACTGAAATAGTCTATTCTATTCTATTCTTTTCTATTCTATTCTATAAAAACAGGATCTTAAATTAAAATGGTAAATCTAATTGTCTCAGCCTAAAGAAGGGAGCAGTTCAGAATCCAGCCCTCAAAATCTGGTGGAGTTTCTGCTTCCTTCCCACCACCGTGGCTGCACTAGCCCTGCATCTTCCCTGCACTAGCTGTGATGCTGGATGTCAGGTTATATACCTCACTGATGTAGCAAGAAACGTTACTCCCCTGAGCTGGTCCTCTGCTGCTTTAGGGAGTGGGACCCACCTGCCAGGCAATCACCTGGAAAGTTGCTTTAGTGGCAAAAGCAGGGGAGTGAGCGGAGCAGAACATGAGAGGGAGAAGCCAGAACTTCCCTCTCTCCCCCTTTTGCCAGAGGTGAGCTATTATTTTGGCTCCAGATGTTTCCTAAAACTACAGCTTTCATCTCAAAACTACCTTTTTTGGTTTTGTTTTTTTTTCTTTTAACCTGCTCTCCCAAATACTTTGGATATTGCATTATGTTCTTGTTTTGTTAAAATTTAAAAACCTCTCAAAAGCACATATGAATCGGTAAATGAATTAAATGTGAATTAATACATTAATATTTTTAGTGCCATAAGCTTTGAATGTTAAATATCCAGTACTGCAAACACTCAGCAGACATGCAATAATGACCTCTAAACACACATAGCACTAGATCATTATAAATTTGCAGCTAAAAAAGATGAATTGATGAATCATTTCAGAGGAAGAAACAGACTGAGGGAGTGTTTTATTTATCTGATATTAACATAGACTCCAAAGGTAACTAATGCTTTCCACCTGCAAATGCTACCAACATTCCTTGAATAGAATTGCTTACCTACCCAAAATACTTATTTACCATATCTTGTGTACAGATTTTCTCCAGAACTTTAACCCATGGGGTGGTGTTAACCCATCCATTCTTACTAGGCAAGCAGCACTACAGTCCATCAACATATACAAGGACGTTTTGCAGAACATCCTTGCAGAAAACAATGTTAAGATCACCATCCCCTGAACTGTTAATGCTCAATCAGTATTTAATTCCATGTTCCAGGCAGCAGTTCTACCAGTATTGGAATTCTGAAAGAAGCATATTTGTCTGCTATGAATGCACAGCAAGTCTGGTGTGTTTGGGTCTGCCAGGCATACAACAAAATCAATAGGCAGCTGCCTAAAGCAGTAATCCACAACTAAAGTTGCAGGGTGCACGGTTGGCTGGTCTTCCTGTGGGATTCATTTTGGATGAAGCATCCTGTTTTTTTATAGTCTTTCAAGTCCCACCAACACAATTTACAATAGTAGTATATTATCTACCTTATACAGGGATCAATCCAAGTATTATTAGAAGTTGTTTCATCTAAACTGATAGTGTAGACTCTTCCTAATGTTTGCATTAAAAACATAACTGAGATAGAGAGAGATATAGAGAAAGAGGGAGAGACAAAAACCATTAAATAATTGTATGTCACAAGCAAAACAGCAACTTGGAAGTCTAGAACCTCCTTAGCTTCATTTCAGTTATAATGTGAATATTGAGATCATATAAATCAGAATAGATGTACCTACAGCATTTCAGATGGTTTGAGCATCCTAGAAATCTACTAGTGAGAAGGCATTCACTAAACAGCTTATGCATTCAATCACATATTCAGAACTCTAGCTTTTTTCTGCAGTCTCTTCCTGTACTTTAATCCCCACTGAGAGGCTTGCATGGGGAGAAAGAGAGAGAGAACTGCACAGGGGTCCAGCCACCATTCAGGTAAGAAAAACCCTAACTCCAACGGAAGTTCAAAACTTACTTCAGTGGTCCTAGGATTTCATCCCCTGATTCAAATCTCCATTTTGGACAAGGCTGCACAGGAGTTGCTGGACCTATGAAACAGCAGCAACATAACAGGATGCACAGAGCCATGGGTTAAAAAGCCTGCAGCCATGAGCTCTGTAGAGCTTGTAGTTAACAGCATCTCCCTTGTAGTAACACATTGTAATGGGTGAATTAGGTATACAGATGAGATTTCATTTGGATTTTCAATATAATTACACAATAAAAACCAATATTCTGCCAAGTCAACTCTCCCATATTCACAGACTATAATAATGGGCAAAAAAAAGAGGGAGAAGAAGGGTTAAATCCAAGGCCATCATAAACAACAAAGACCACAGGATTTCATCAAGAAATCCCTGCAGAAAGTTCAATTACTTGTTCTCTAGCAGACCATTTATCCTGAATTAAAGGCCTGCACAGAACAAAAAATCTGCCAAATCCTTTGTTATTACGTTATGTAGGTTACAGTCACTATTAAGAATATGCACCAAATTGTGGCAAAGCATGCATTAACTGATAGTAGTGATTTCTGTGAAGAGAGTATTTTCCTATAAATTGTGTTTCAGAAACTTTCACAAGATAGACTGGACAGAATCTATAGAGGCATTTGAGGGAAAGAACAATTACTTTAAAAAAAATCTGATTATCAGTATGTATGCTAGCTATTTCACAGTTACAATATTCCAATATCTGCACTCTTTTCTACTCAAGCTCTTTAGTGAGGCTAGGTTCAAACTCTTCACATGAATATGTTGAGCTCTCTAGTCAATTTAAAACAAAAAATAATCATATTAGCTAGACAGGATGTCCAGGCTTAAATAAGTTCCATTATTAAAGGGAGCACATGATCAACTTGTTCTGAAATTAAAACTGCATACATCTTCCCCAATGCTAGTCACAAGGACTCAGACCAAACTCTCAACATTTGCATATGCTGCGAATATTTCCTGTGAGAAAATGTCACAAGCCAAGTACAGAACCACAAGCAGCTCAGAAATATTTTATGTCTCTGGAGTAGTGCACGAGGGAGTGCTTCTAGCAAATAAGATACAGAGAATGACAATTTTTTTTTTTTTTTTTTTTTTTTTAAAGAAAGAGACTATACACTTTTTCAAACAAACATATTTCAGGATGCCAATGCAAACAGGAGGTAAAAGCCAGCCACAGAAAGATGTTGTGCTTTACCAAAGGAGCAATTTTCTTTCAGCAAGCCTCTATTAAATACAATCTCTCAATTAATAAGGAATAAGGATTCCCTTATTCCTGTGTGGCAGCTGCAGCCAGAGCTGTACCTGTGAGCAGAGCCCTTATTGACCAGAAAGGGAAAGAACAGAGGCAGACCCCAATCCCTATGTGAAATCCCCCTGAAGGGGTTTCAGGGAAATAGATAATTTTATGGGCAAGCCAGGTTTCTACCATTACCACCAGTGAACCATCATACATAAGATGATATTGCCATATAGTATTTTTTCCTTCATAGAAGATTTTCTCCAGGAGACAAATGGCCGTCACCAAACTCTTCTCCTCCTGGTTTTATGAATGTTGCCCATGGACTACATGAGAATACAGCAAGGCAGAGACCATCTCATTATATGCTCATCACAAAGCATAATAGATACCCAGATCTGATCAGTGCTTATCACTCAGCATGAGTGACTGAACAACTGAAATGGATGGAAACTGCTTCCAGTATTTCTCTCCTGACACCAAATCCACACATCACTTTGAAAAGCATGAGATGAAGTTCAGCCAAGTGTATGCTAAGTAGGTGGACACTGAGGGAGTTTTGAGATATCTCATTACTTCCACTGCTCATTAGTGGATAGGACAGTATATTTCCAACACTTTGTGGTCTTCAAAGATTTTTTTTAAAACAGAAGTCAAAGGAATAATCAGGATACCATGGCTCACCTGCTCCCTTTGTCGTTGAAACAAGCCTACACTGGCAGTTCAAAGCATGTCTGAATTTGCGTTTATCTTACTGAGAAACAATCCATTACCAGCAGCTAATGATCTTTTTTGCCCTAATGAATCTATCTCGAAAGGAATCTACCTGGGGCTCCGTGCTGTTCACAGTTATTAAAACATGAAAGCTGGACTAACTCTGCTGAGGACATTGATGCTTAACTTTGATGTCATTAAATGTCAGCTTTATGAACTGGAATCCATTCAGATAATGCAAGTCTATCCTTATATTAAAGATGATGCATGCAAAAGCTCTTCTCTCAATGCAGGGGTCCTGGGTCTCTACTGGCATAAGCCACACTGCAGGGGTGCAGGCCCAAAGGGCAGCTTTGGCATGAGGAAACATGGGTGCCTGGAAAGTGAAAATAATACACAGCTGTTTCCAATAGCATAGAGACACTTGTGACAGCACAGGCAGAAAGCTACCTGCTGCAAGCCAAGCTTACACGTGCATCTCCTATGGACAGACGTTATCACAGTATGGGGCAGCTTGTTATTCTTTCTGCTGCTAGTGCTTTTCACAACACATGCAAATGATTGAAAAAAACAGTATTTATTTGCAAGGCATGCCTGTCCTGAAGCCAAAGTCTTGCTCCTCTTGCAAAAGTCACATTCCCCTTTGCAAGGTAGTGCTCTCTTTTTACTGTTGGCCAATCCACTGGCTGTTCGCTGCTAGGAGTATTCACCCTTACCTCAGAGTGGTAATTTCATACTTGTGTTTAACTTGAACTAATTTATTTTCCTGTTCCTTCAGTGCTAGTGTTAGGCTCTGACAGCTCCAGCTCTCCCCAACACAGCACAGCATTAGTGGATGGTCCCCATTGCTGCTGCATGGCTCCAGAGACCCCCCCCCACCAAATCACCCATGTACTTTAATGCCTCCTCAAAGGGGAGGGCCCACAAGCCTTACATCATACAACCTCTAAGAAAACAAAACTACATGCTTTCCTGCCTTTCTTTCTCATTAACTGAGGAGCAGAGCTATATTGCAGCCTTGTGACAATGTGCTGGTTTTGTCTGGGATAAAGTTAATTTTCTTCCCAGTAGCTACTATGGGGCTGTGTTTTGGATTTGTGCTGAAAACAGTGTTGGTAACACAGGGATGTTTTGGTTACTGCTGAGCAGTGC
>JAVJGG010000082.1:41765819-41790354 GCA_035590195.1 Aviceda cuculoides | reverse complement strand
GGGGTTGTAGTGAGGTGGGTGCTGGTCTCTTCTGTCGGGTGGCTGGAGACAGGATGAGAGGAAATGGCCTCAAGTTGTGGCAATGGAGATTTAGGTTGGATATTAGGAACAATTTCTTTTCTGAGAGGGTTGTCAGACATTGGAATAGGCTGCCTGGGGAAGTGGTTGAGTCACCATCCCCGGAGGTATTCAAAAAGCATGTAGACAAGGTACTCCATAACATGGTTCAGTGGGCATGGATGATGGTTGAACTCGAAGATCGTGAAGGTCTTTTCCAAACTAAATGATTCTATGATTCTATGACTCAGCTCCCAACAGCTCCCTTCAAAGGCAAACCCAGCCATCCATGTTCTCCATTGCAAAGCTCTCACTGGCCAGGATTTTTCAACAGCCCCAGATGCAATGGCTACATGTCTCCAAAAAGCATTTGAGGTGCTCTTAGATGTCTCTCCGTGCTCCCATCTCCTTCGTACTTGGCTGGTGGGGCTGCTCCTATCTCCCCTAATCATGCTAATGCAGTTTCTAGGTCTGCTTTCTGCAGGGTTGTTCACACTCTTACCTGTACTGGATTGTCTCTGATGTGGTTGAAGCCCGGAGCTTCGTCATGAGGATTCGGACGATGTTGAACAGGAAGATGAAGTTGATCTGGAAGGAAGAGGGCACATGGTTCGTGTCTGCTCCCCCAACGTTTCCTCCCATTTCCTCAGCAGAGGCAATGGGCCGTACCAGGGGAAATGGGAAGGTTTCCTCTTGAACCAAATCTATTGCCTTCCATGCACTGGACCAGGACATCTGCATTTATAGTTTTTAAGGCACTTAGCAATAAGATTTAGGAGTTTTTTCAAGGGAGCAGGGCACATCAGGAGATTGGTGAGGAAGGGCAAGCATTAGAGAAAGGGCTGAAGGTGAAGACATTGGAGGGGGAGGAGGAATATAAAGCGGCCGAAGGGATTTTGGGAAAGTGGCTGCCATCGCGGCAAGACGCCACTTGGCCACGCTCCCAGCTGCCAAACTGCTAATGAGGGCACGGGAAGGTGGCACAGGGAGCTGAGCACAATTGACACAAATTAGAAGTGGCCTGGCTACCTGACGGGCTGGGAAATGAGAAGCAGGCTCAATTATTCAGTGAGGCCAGTTGGTGCTGGTGATTAGTACTTACTCCTTTGGGTTTTCTCAGCATTGGGCAAGGGGGGAGGAAAAGGTGTGGGACCTTGTGCTCGGCTTTCCCCCTGCAAACACAGGTTGAACCCTGGCACTGCTGCCTGTGACTTGCCACCACTTCTCTTTGTCCCTTCCCAGAAGGCCAAAGCCCTGGCAAATTATCCTTCATATGACCCCTGCCTCAAGCATCGCTGCTCTGCCCAAGACCAGGAGCAAAGTGATGTGGATCAGGGAATGGAGTTGAGGTCCCCAGGCTTCTGCGAATGCTTGGCAAAGCACCCACCTGCACCCAAATAGTGCCAGGGCAGGGCTGGAGGGACTTGCTGCTGCATGTGGGAGTCTGTTGATGAGAGCATCCCTATCAAAGTGAGGTCTCCAGGCTCCCTTTTTTAGCCCATCCCAAGCTAGCAGGATTCATGCACGCTCTTTCTCATTGTGGGTTAGGTGCCCAAATTTGCTCAAGGTGCAGTTTGGGTGAGGGGAGCCAGGCTTGCAGGGTGAGTGGCATTGCTGCTGTGGAGCAGCATAACCAGCTGCAGCAGGGCGAAGCTAAAGGAGGGGGCAAGACCCTGTTCAGGAGCAGCCTTATTCCACGTGCAGTCTGGAAGGACCCTATATTTAGCAAGCAAGGTCACTTTGCTCTTACCAGAAGCACCAGGATCATGGGGCCTTGGTAAATGTAGTCGGTGTAAACTCCCGCTCGCTTCCCAAACCAACACCTGCAAGGCAAGGAGAAGTGGTGTCGCGGACAAGCCTGCCGTGTGAGTGATCTGGATTTACTCCTGTCCTAACAGTCTCTCCGAGTCACTGTCCGTAGGGTGAAAGCACTACAACTTAAACTGCTGTAGCCACTATAGAATAGCTTCCCTGGGAACCTGGTATATGGAGGTGCATGGGGGCTTGCGGGGGTGTTTATGGATCCTTATGGATGTGGGAACCGGTTACTGTAGGATGAGCAGGGACAACCTTGCATGCACACAGGTCCGGGTTGGCTCGGTCCCCAGCAAACCCCGCGGGAGCTCACACGGGTGTATCCGTGTCCTGGGAGCACCTTGCTGAGTTTTGTTAAATCAGTGCTGTGCCTGTGTGTGTAGCACAGGGCTGCTGAAGTCAGGGGGCAAAACAAGCACTGAAAAACAACACAAGCTGCCATTCATCTAAACGGGCTCCTTTTAACTTCCCAGTCCGCATGGTGAACTCTCAAGTGCCTGCTAAGACCTCCATTAGCAAGTCTCTGTGAAAATGGCTCAGGTGGTGGTAGTTTATATCTCTGCTGGTAGATTAAATCCCAGCTCCATTTAGCAAATACATTGTAGGAGCTCTGGATTAATCTCGCCTTTTCCCCCTTAAAAATCTCATTTGCCCTTTGAAGAGAAAAATGCAGCGGCAGGCGGCTGCAGGCAGGGCTCATGCAGCAGAGAACTTAAAGGTGTGATAAAAGAAAGAACAGAAGAATATTATCTTTTTTTTTTCCTCCCACCCTTTCTATGTACCCTGCCTGGCGTCAGCCCTTCCAGGCAGGATCCATGCCTGCCACAGTCCCTGGCACGACTGATCTCTGGGGAATTGGGATAGAAAGGAGAACAGGGAATGAGAGCAATCAGGCTCACTTCTCGTTGTCGTAGTACAGCTTCCCGATGGCCCAGGCGACGATGATGGGAAAGGGGATACCTGCAGATGAACACAGATGAGTCTCAGGGGTGCAACATTGCCACAAAATCATGCTGTAACAGGGATTTTCTCACACAGGGCAAAGCATCGGGTGAGATGATATGGCCACGCAAATCCCATCCTCCTGCTTCTGGCAGCCTTTTTGCAGCTATTTGAGTGCAAGAAGAGCTGGAGCAGAGGATGGAGGTGGGAATCACCCATTACTAAAACCCTGGGTACCCGGTAGGTGAAGGAGAAATGCTGGTACTTACACCAGCCAATGCAGATGAACATCCACTTGCGGAGCTTGTCCGTGGAGTAGGTGAGCACGATGGCCGTGTGCAGGTAGCAGCCCTCGCCGAACATCCAGAAAAAGTTGGTGACGTGGAAGTAATTGTAGGCGGCAGTGACCAAGCGGCACCAGACCTGCCAAGGGGGTTAGGAGGGAGACACGGAGGGTGAGGAGCAGAGCTCTGCGTTAGTGGTGGAACTGATGCACACAGCAACACGGACCCCAACAGAGCAATTGAACCCATGTTTCTCACAAGCTTGGGTTGTCCACCAACCACCAGGCAGCCCTATTTGGGCCCTCAAGCTGTTTTTGTGCCCTCATATTTAGGATCCTCAAGCTCCACGCACACCCCAGCCACTTGGGCCAGGCTGAGGCCAGCTGCCCGGCAGAGCTGCACCTACCACGTTGCTCTCGTGCACCTCTGGGTTCATCGTGAGCTGCACCACGAACCACGTGGCATTGCGTAGGATGAAGGCTGTGATCAGGTTCCAGTGGATGATGTTCCTCAGGCACCGGATGCTCCTGGAGAGGGAGGGGACAAGGGACCATCAGAGCGTGGTGGATGGCTGGGGGATGGGGCCGTTTGTTTTTGTTGGGACCCCAAGGGTGAGCTGCTGGGGCCATGCCCTGGGCGAGGTGGCCAGGAGGTGGAAGGCACCAAGCAGGACCCTCTGTCTCCATAACCCACTGCTTTAAAAAAGCAGCAGGAGGAAAATAACCCTGAGATAGGCACGATCCCTCCAGGCTGGGGAGCGATGGCTATGGGGGAGGAGATGGCAAAACACAGGGGCTGGGTCCGTCCCCAGCCCAAGGGCTGTGGGGTGACCTCCATGGGCTTGTGCCCTGGCAGGAGCACAGCAGTGGGTCAGGTCACTCACCGCAGGCGCATGAAGAGGACGAAGGCCACCAGGAGGGCCGCCAGCGAGACACAGTGCCCCAGGTAGTTGATGATGACGGCGATGTGGTAGTGCAGCTTGCTCCTCTTCTGGTGGGGGGAGATGGGGAAGGGGGTCAGCAGCAGTCCCATGTACCACCACAAACCCACCTCCTCCACTGTATCACCTCTGAGAGCTGCACTGCAAAATTTGGGTGCTTTTTAGTTGCGGCCCACCTGGTGCAGGACAATGGAGATGGGGCTGACATGGACAGGAGATGCACCAGTCTGGCCCTGCAAAGGGCTCAGGCATTTCGTACCCTACCCATGCCAGAGCAGCTCGTGGTTGCTGCCACCACGTCACCCCTGCTCAGCCCTGGGACATCCCCAAGCCCTCCTCCGGGGAAATCCTGCTGTAATTCAGCTGAGCTCACTGGCAACCTGACATCTGATGTCTCAGTTCATTCCCTGCTGCCCTGGGGGCACCTGAGAGGCTGGGATGAATTTGGGCAGAGGGAGCAGGGGATCTCAGGAAGGTGTGAGTGATAATTAAATTAATTGATCTCTCCTGCTGTTAGGCCCTCATCCAACCTGTGAATTAGCAATTAACTGAGTGAGAAAACCATTCCTGGCAAGAGATATCAGCATCTTAAATACCAGAGGTGGTTATCAACTGCAAATGAACAGCCAGTATCTCTTCTCTCTGCTCTGAGGGGTGGCTTGACCTCCTCAGGGGCTTTTAATTCTTGGTCCCCATTTTTTTATCCCTTTTAGCTTCCTAAATACGTCCTTTATTTCTTTGCTGGCAGGGAAGGACGGGGTTTGCACTGAGTGCTTGTGTCAGGAGAGAGTGGGAGGACGGTGATGGGGCTGGAGGGCATGCTGATCTGCACCCAGTGGTCCTGGGGCCAGGAGACCTCACATTGCAAATTCTCTTGGATTTTTAACAGGGAAGGAAACAGGCATGGCTTTGTTTTTGGCAGGGAATGAAAATGCAGATCAAGAAGGGGTTCATATACGCTGCGTGCAGCCTTACATCTGGGATGCAGCTGCACACCCAGCCCACAGCTCCCTTGGGCCTTTCCTGACCTGGATGCTTTTGCCCTTCAAAACTCCACTGTCTGTCCCTCACCCTCCTGCCAAGAGCCCGGCTAAGGGGCTCCCAAGATCCTACCTCTTCACTGAGGATCTCCTGGCACTGGGAATAGTTGACCCGTGCTGCCCAGCTCCCGTTAGCGAGGCATTCCCTGTAGCCATTATCTGAAAGAGAGGGTGCCTGTCAAAGGGTTAAGGGTGTGTGGGGATGGGCACAAAGTTGTGACCTGGCGATTGTCACTATTGCAGGGGTCATTGGCATCGAGCCAGTGACACCTTTCGCTTTGAAGCCAGCTCAGATGCTGCCTTGGTTGCAGTTGAAGAACCCAAATCCTTGCAACGTTTCAGACCTGCTCAAGGGCTTTCGGTCTGCACCAGCTCTGCCCCTCGGCGCTGGGGGGACCCTGACACCTCCCACCACTGAGATGCAATGGGAGCAGCACGAGTTCGACTCTCCTTTTCCCCTCCTCTGTGCCGTTTGCTCGAGCGATCACGTGCCGTCCTGCCGCAAACGGCAGTGTGAAGTTTTCGCTTCTCTCCCTCCATTAGTTTTCTTTGCCTCCCAGCAAGGATGGCGAGCGGCAAGGTTAATTGGGTAGGAATGGCCACGACAGCCCCGGAGCAGTCTCCGATTAGCGTCAGCACCACGGTGGTGCCAGCACTGGGGCGATGCTGGGCTTCTGCTATTAGCAGGAGAGACTGTGAGTCTCATCAGAGCAATGGGATGGGACAAGGATGGGGAGGGCTCTTAGGCAGGCGCAAGTATGGATTAATGTAAAGAGACTCCTGCAATGGCATGAGAGGTACCACAAAGCAGGAGCCGTATGCATGCGATCTTCCGCTGTGGCAAAAAGGTGTGGGATGGAAAAATTAATGTCTTCTGTGGGAAGCAAGGTGTTTCTTTCATGGAAAGCAGTGCTTGCATGGTCAGAAGCTCAACCGTGTGCTAGGAATGGCTTCGGGCACTTTTCAAGTGCTGTTGCTTTGTCCCCTGCTCCCAGCGCGTCATCAGCAGTGACAACGCAATCACCCATGCTGGGAGGCGATGCCGTGTTGTCCCCTGTCCCCCCTCCTGCCCCCGTCCTTGCTCAGCTGGGTGTTGCAGACCTCTGTGCCACATCCAGCAGCAGGGCAGGCTCACTCCTCTTCCCCTTTCCCAACACGGGTACATCAGCCCTCTCCCAGTTTGCAGGGGCTTGTCCAGGAGGACCTGCTTATAAAGCTGCTGCTGTGAAACCACTCTCCCCGAAATGTGGGATATGAGGGCTTTTTTCTTTTTCGGTTGATGGATCCCGCAGACCCCGCAACGGGCTCTGTACCCAGAGATGTATTGTCCCTTGTGCCCTCACAGCCCTTGGTGCACGTGGCTCTCTGAGCTCCCCCATCCCTCCTCCACCATGTCTCCACCAGTGCTGCCCATCTTACTCGTGGTGTTGTACCGCACGCCATAGAAATATTCGGGGCAGGGCCGAGCTACCAGCTGTCCCACCGCACTCCGGGGCCAACACGTGCCGATCAGGTCTACCGAGGCGTTGCACTGGGGACCTACAAGAAAAAAGGGTGGAGGGTTAGTGGCCATGTGTGGGCCATTGTGGGCCACCTCCAGGCTGTCGAAGGGTAAAGATTTGCCTGGAGGGCTGGGGCTGCAGTCCTGGCTGAGCTGATGGGTCACTGCAAGCTCAGCCCCTAGAAGACCCTCATGGCACACAGCAAACGAGGTCTGTGCCAAGAGTCCCCAAGGGCTGGTTGATCCATCCTGGCTGTGACTATTGCCCTGGTCCTGTCTGAGCATCTGGGTTAAACCCAGTTCTGGCACAGGCTTGGTTTTCTGACCTGGCTTCCCGTTCAGCTTGGGGTTCCCTGGCTCTGGTCTTCCAGCCCTGCTCCTTTCTTCAAGCATGACTTTGGCATCCAGCCCCGCAACAGCAAGCAATGAGCCAGATTTTGTCTTTCTCAGCGGTGCTGGTGGGATGCTCCTCAGAGCCCCTCCAACCCTCTCACACCTCCTGGCTGCAAGATCTGCTTCCTAGCTGTTCCCGTTGGTCTCTTCCAGCCTTTCCCGGGAAGAAAACTCCAAGTCTGCTGCTGCTATTTCAGATTTCAGGCAGGACTTGTGTGCTTTTCCCAGCTACACAAGTGTGCTAATGTAAGCATTAGGTAGGCCAGATTGCAGGCTTTTTTATGTATAATTTGTATATATTTAGAACAACATGTACTGTAGCTAAATATGTCCTAGCTATATCTCAAAGTGAGGTAGGAAGCACAACGGCTGTAATATCCGTATAATGCAATCCTTGACAGGCCGCAGACGGATGGGCAGCAGTCCGTGGAAGGGACAGAGTTCGGTGCAAACCGCTCCTGGGTACCAGAGGTGTTTGTGCTGCCAGGACGGAGGAAATTGCCATTTCCTAAGGCAAAACCCCCCAATTCACAGTTCTCTGGGTGCGAGAACACAGCGTTTCCTCTCCAGCCGGACTCAGTGGTTGTATTTTGAACGCCTTTCCTGAAACTTCCTATGGATAGAGCTGGCTAAAGAGTGACCGAACAACAAAAGCAAAGTACTGTGTTATGAATATGATGAAGGTTTTCATGGGGGAATATTTGTTTTCACTTGATTATCTGAAAAATTGGCTCCTTTTAGTTTCTTGGGATGTTCTCAGAGCAAATTTTTGGTGCAAAGAAGAGGAGGGTTTTCTTCAAACATCTTCACGAGGGAAAACAACTTCCAAGCATGTGAGCTGGGGAAGCATCAGAGCGTGGTGAACATTACCTGCTGCCTTCCATAGCCTGTAGTGAGAAATTAATTTTAACGATGACCTTTGCTTTTAGCTTTGCTAATAGGTACAGTTGCTGGGGCAACCTTCACTTTAAGTTAACTGTTTTAAGCCTTATTTATTAAGAAACAAGGTGCGTTTAATCACATGTAGTGTGTGTGTCTGTGCTTATCTGCATCCATTAGCGTTTTTTGAGCTCCTTAGTTGTTTTGACACAAATTTGACAGAGATACAGAGGGTTGCAGAAAATGAAGTCCCTGTTTAAAATTTTATGATAATATTCATTCAGGTGGAGAAAAGACAACCGGTAATTGCTTCAACTAAGGACAAAGTTAAATTGCAAGTGCTCTCCCTACTCGCCACCTGGGAATCCACCCAGGTGAGAAGCTGCTTGAATATCTGGAATAGGAAAAGCTTCACTTGGAATAATCCAGCACATAAAAATGGGGCTTGCACAGCTCTAATGCCCAGAGCAGCTCATGCAGTCATTGAAAACGCCGGTGAGGCGTTTGTGACCTGTGGGGCTGAGCACAAATTCCAATTTCTCCCCATTCCCTCATGTCTCAGTCTCCGTCCTGCATCCCAGGGGCTGTGCTGGGGCACAGATGCAGGCTGCTCCAGGAGGACAAGCAGGAAGACTCAGTAATTGAAAATCAGCAAAGCCAGAGGGCAGCAGCAGCAATGGTACTCTCCATCAGTAAACCAAAACCACAGCAATGCCATTAATAACCAGAACCAAGATAGATTCATGGAAATGATGCGGTCAGACAAAGGTGGCATCGTTCTGTTATACGTCTGCTCAAGTCTGGATTTAATATCTCCACATTTCTCCAAAGCGCTTGATTTAATGCTGCTTGGCACTCCCATTAAAGTGCTATGGACACCCACCGGATGACAAACTGGGTGGCTGGGTCCTGGAGCCCCACCACGGCAGGGATGCGGGGTGAAGGTGGAGCAGCATCACCAGGAGCTGAGCCCCCTCCTCGGCCCATGGGTCAGGGATGTGGGGTGGGGGGACATTTGGGCTTGGGGGCTGCAGTCAGATGAGCAGAAGTCAGGCTCAGCCAGGCGGTAGGAGACTCCTGGGACTTCACCCTGTGCACAGCAGGCTTTGTCCCAGCACCGCTGTAGGCAGCATTTTGAGGTCTGTCCCACCAGTTTTTAATCTAGCGGGAGACTGTAATATTTTTCCCGGGCTCACGCTGAGAAATGCTTGATAAAGAAAAGCTGCAGAAAGCAGATGCTGCTCTTTCTGCTCTCTCTGGCATACAGGGAAGAAAAAAAATGTCCTGCTGGGGAAGGGTTAAGTAAAACAGCAAAGGCAAAGAGTGCCGTGAGGGCTGCAATGTCCCATTTGCCCAGCACGACCGTCTGCTCCAGCTGCTCCCTGGTGGCATGCAGGTCCCAGTATTTTGAGCACTGTTGAGCATGGAAATTATATGTATCAGTGCTAAATGCTTTCATATCTGCTTTGCAGCCCATCCATATTTGCAGGGGAATTATTCCCCCAGGTTCTGCAGACATCTGCTCCAGCTTTCTTAGCACCGTTGGCTGCACAGAATGTTTTGGTCTTTGCAGCTTTACAGCAAGAAAGGTCAACGAATTTCCTACCTGCACCCAGTCCTCCTGATTTGGCTCCCTCCCATGCAGAAACACAGCATTTGGGGTAGGAAGGAGCTGGTCCTGCTTTGAGATGGGGAATGTGGCATCGGGGAAGTCACTTAAATCCCTTCTCACCCTATTTCCTTTGGGTTGTGCTGCTTTGAAGCAATATAAAGCCTTTCCTTTCTTCTGAAGAAAAAAAGTGCCTGTCCAGGGACTTACACTGAGACAACTATATCACAATAACTGTCTCGGGATAACTACAGCAATATCCCTCCTGTTTATACAAAACATCCCTCTCCAGCCTGCTTCCACCACTCGCATAGGTCCCCGAGATGGCTCCAAGCACATAGCCATGTGAAGCCTGGTAGTGTAAAGCTCTCCGGTCCCAGCTAATCTGCCAAAAGATTTTGAGCAAATTTAAAGAGGATGGAGTGTGTTTACCCTCGGCCAGCACCACCAGATGTGTGGCCACGGTGCTCTTGAGCTGATGCCAGGAGTTCTGAAGTGTTATTGTACCATCAAACCATTGCTGGGATGGTATGAAGAGGACCGAAGCAAAGGTTGTGCTGATATAACCGTGCTGGTAAACATGTCCTCATCTCACACGGGGCAAAGCTACGCACCAGTGCAGCATCTTGGCTTGCTGCTGTGCCCCCAGCAACGCTCCGGCTGCTCGAAGGGCAAAGCCTCTCTCCCCTTGTGCAATGCAAAGGGGCCAGGAGAGACGACAGCAATCTGAATCGCAGGCTTATTCCTGTGGTTGGGAGTGCTGGGGTTGTTTATCTAAGGTGTCTCAGGAGGCTGAGTAGCAGCTGAAAGGTGTTAGCTCATATCTCTACCTGTCCTGAGCTCTTACTCGACCACAGTTATCTCTTACCATCCCTGGTGACCTGGGTGACTGCATTGCTGCTGCTGCCTGAGCAGGCTGAAGCCTCTGGCTCCTTGAGGGTGTCCCTGCTGTAGCATAGGCATTTGGTAATGAGGGCTTCAACTCCACAGCTAATCAAAATATACTCACTGCAGCCAGCAGGCAAAAGGTTGTGGAGCAGCAGGAGCTATTTCACACCTTACTGCCCCAAAGCAAGGGCCTTTGGGGGATGCTCTGATTTCAAGAGAAGGGGTGGCTGCATCTCAGCTGCGGAGCCACTCAGGTGCTAAATGCTTGAGTAACACCCCGAGGCATTGAGGGAAATGGCACTGGGGGACAATTTGTGTTAACACAGGGTTGAAATCGGGGTGGTGGAGCTACTTGCCTTCCCTCTGAGTCAGGGTTGGGTACTCAGTATGGCTGGGAGCAACTGTGGTTGTCTCAAAATACTTAGATCCTTGCTCACACTCTACCTCCAGCACTGCTTTCAGTGGCATTGGGTGTTTCTATTTATATTTGTAAGAGTCCAGTCCTTAAAAAAATCCCCAGCAATCCTCCCAAGCATTCAAGTTGCATGATCCTCAATGTAAAATAATTACACATGCTAATTAAGTGTTATGATAGCAAAATGTCTTTGTAATGAATTTTCAGCTTGTTGTTATTCACCATCATTGACTGTCCCCTTGGGTCTTTGCTGCTATTCTGGAGAAGAATAAATAGGAGGCATCAAACCTAGCTTCTGCCATTGGTATTTGATGCATCTGCTCAATGTCATCACTTAAGGCTGATCCATGTACAGCTTCTGTGGAGCATATCTATTTATTGAGTATATAAAGTAGTGGGCTGGGTTTGGGGCATAGCTTGTTCTCCTGATACGAACCACAGAGCGGTTGGAGTTGTGTTATTACCAAGGGTAGCAGCAAGTGGTTTATTCCCTGGTATTGGCTGGGCTTTGCTGGTGGGTGAGCGACGAATCATAATCCCTCGCTGGCAGAGTTTTCCCAGCAAAGTCTTCTAGTTTGGCTACAACTAAACAGAGTAGCTGGCAACGATTTTACTGCATCCAGTCCAAAGTACGGTTTAACTGCTGTAGCTGCCGCTCACGCTGAGATGTGCCAGGATGCTGTTTCCGACCCGAAAAACCTCATCACCTTCTTCCCTCCTCCACTACGACAAAATCTATGAATATAAGCAAATTTCTATTGACACCCCTGTTTCCTAGATGATGGAGAAGAATGGCTTTATCGATACTAGTATACTCACAAGCCACTATGATTTTCCATATAGGTGAGTTTGCATTTTTTGGTTCCCAAACCTGCCCCAGTATCACTGCTCTCCCTCGGTGCTGAGTCCCTGCCAAGACTCTTTGCTGCCCCTTTAGCCCCTGCTCAGCTCCTTTATTAGTATTTCTGCCTTGGTGGGAGAGATGCCAACGAGGCTGAAAGGAAAAGAGGTGCTGATGTTGTTAATTTGACCTTTATGAATTTAAATTCCAGCCTCTCCCCAGGGGAGTCAGTGAGTGAATGAAACAGCAGCAACATGAGAAGGGACTGCTGGAGCAGCGTCAGCGGGCTGGGGAGCCGAGCTGGAGCGGGTGGAAAGTCTCTTGGTCAAACTGTCACCTGCTGTGAAATGTGTTTCCAAACCTGTCTGATAAAGTGCCCGTGAAGGAAATGCTCTCATCGCCTGCTGCTCTCCTGTGCTTCTCAGCCACAGGCTTTTGCTATAGCTGGACCAACTTGATTTGCTTTATTTAAATGCAAAGCTACGCTCCCTTTCCCTCCTTGTAAAAAGCTCCAGTTAAAAAAAAAAGACATTTCTCTTCAGTTCTGCCTAGCTTTGGTGTCATTTCCCTTTGCTTTAGGTGAACTTGCAGTGGCAGGAAACATTTCTTTCCCAGGAGGGAATCAGCTATGCTCCCCTCTCTTTCCTGAGCATACACATGGGATTGAGGATAACCATTTCTTGTGATAACACTTTAACAGCTTAAAGGAGTGAATCGTGTAGCTAGGACCTGCCGGGGCTATCGGCAATTGGGTGCCAACTCCTTGGGCTGATCCAAGCTTGAATGCTATGAACGGTAAAACAACCCCGTGAGCACTCCGAGCTCGCGCTGCTCAAGCGCTTTCTGCTGGGCTGCTTTGGAAAAGCCTCATCTATTAATTAGGAAAAGGCTTTCCCATCTGCTCGGATTCCCCCTTCCCTCTCCAGGGAAGTGCCACTATGGGACGCGGTCCTGTGGCTGCAGGGGGATGCTTTGCCCCGATGTTTAAGGTGACCTTGTCCCTCCCTGACGGGCTTTGTGGCAAGGCGAGACAAGAAGCAGCTGCGCACAGACCCGGGGGAGCCGAAAGCATCAGGAAGACAAATCCCGGTCTGAGGCAATCTGTAGGCTGGGAGCCCTCAGGATAGGAACCTATCCACCCTGGACAAGGGATGCTGTTCCTCGCTGCATTCCTTTTCAAACCTAATCTGGGAATTTCTTGGCTTCTAGATGTTTGGGGGTGCAGCCAACCTGACTTTCCTAATGCACCACGTTGACCTCAAGTCCAGCCTGATATGTTTTCTACCTGGAGGAGAAAATATTCACCGCTATTGAGGAAAGCAGCCTTTCTAACAGAGTGGCCAATTGCGCGTGGATGTCCACGTGTCCCAGCAGTGGCCAGAATGAGGGACTCACTGAGGTATTTTTGATGCATACCTAAAATATCAGGTTGGACCATCACACCCGTGCAGGGAGCCTGAATGCCAAGGGACATGGCCCTGCGCCGGGGACAGCGTGCTTAGAGGCAGACGGGTAAATCAATGCTGATGAGAGGGCAGGACAAGGGAGCTCTGCGGGGCTCAGCTGCTCCACTTTCTGGGATAAGGGTTTGCTTGCAACGCCTGCACCCCACGAGCCTGGCGAGCATCACCCCGGATCTGCCTCCGCTACACTGGCGTGAGCAGAAACCTTTCCAGATCAGCGCATGTGCCTTGGAGAGCGCTGGTGATATCACTGTCCAGCCATGCATCCTCATTAAAAAAGCGTGAGATTAAATAACGAAGGGACTGGTGACCCGAGAGAGGAGGCGAGCCCACGCTGGGCTGTTTTTCGGAGGAGGGACGCTGCACGCGGGCACGAGGCAGGACCCCTTTGTGCATCCCTGCCGAGCCGCGTGCTGGGGGACCTCTGGGCTCGTGTCGTCAGCATGTGCCGTTTCCCGAGGGTTATGCAGACATTAACAAATTAAGTCTCATGGCCTCGCCGCGATTCTCATTAGCGTCATCTTAACAACTCTCCGTGTTAAATAGCTTTGAAACAAAGTTTCCAGTTTTGTAAATATCCCTCCCTAGGAATTGCTGCTTGAATCAGGCGGGGCTTAAATGGACCCCAAGGATGAGGGCTGGCGCTGAGCTCCGCTTATCAAGCAGCAGACATAAGACAATTAGTTTCATCTCTACCTCGGGTTCTAAGCCCCCTCCTCGAGCTGGCAGCGGCTGTCACATGCGCCAGCCCCATCCCAAATTAATGAGTTACTCAGGGATGACAGGTCGGATGCGCGGAGGCACTGGAGATTTTGCACATCTGAAGCCTGATGTGTTGTGCTCCCCTGTCCCAGGGTGATGGGCACCGAGGTGCACTAAATCCTGCTTGGAATCACGCTAATAAATCCCTACTGAGCAAAGCCCGGTCCTTGCAGAAAGCAGCACCCACTGCTTGAGGGTGGGAAGGATTGCAGGGCATATCCATCAGCAAAGCCACGCAGAACTTCTCCCTGCTTTCTGCCCTCTCTCCTGGGCATCCTCAGGACGTTCCAGCGGTGGGTGGCAAAGGCCACGAGCTGGGCTGGAGGAGGCTCTGGGACCTGCCTGCTGCCCCAGGTCGTGCCACCAGTTGGTCCGTATGTGGCAAGAGGGCCCTGGGGTGCTTGGCCGGTGCTTCTGCGGGTCAGAGCTCACAGAGCTGGACACGTGTTGCCCCAGGGGAGGTGGGTAAGAAGAAGACAAAAGCCACTTGTCACAGCCTAACATCGCCAAGGACGCCCACCTTGCTGAGCAGAGTGGTGAAACTTCCAGTAAGCAAAGCACATGAGTGATGACCAGGTTTCTTGTCTGCACCGTGCCCAGGCCAGAGACACACAGGCATTTCCATTTCCACTGGCAGCCTCACTCTCCCTCAGATTTCTGCCTCCATTTCTTGGGCTGGGGATGCTCTGGGGATGCTTCTTGCAGGGCAGTGGTGGCCTGGGCTCAGCCAGGCACTGAATCAGCTGCTCCCAAGCTGTAGTTTTTTAAGGAGCTTTTAATGTTGCTGTTAATGGGAGCCGGGTGGCAGGCAGCCATCTGTCAGCACCGGGCCTCCGCGGCCATCCATCACCCTGATGGAGAAAGCTGCTCGAGCAGCAGGGATCAGGGCAAACTGGGCAATTGCTTTGTGCCTGCTCTGGTCTTTATTCAGTCATGGGAAAACAAACACTGCTGCATCCCTGAGCTGGGGAGGACTTTTCTCCTTGTCCCTGTGAGCTCCTCTCCTCTCCCTCAGCCACCTTTCCTCGCCCGAAACCTGTCGCTGAACCAGACCTGTCACTGCTGAGGTGACATCCAAGTCAGGTCTGGAATACAGGCTAAAACCCAGTTTTGGCACAAACACATCTCGGGCCTGACCCAGTTGGATGCAAACCCGTGTACGGGTGTGGAGTAGGATGAGTGGGCTGCCCATGACCTGGCTGGTCTCACCCAGCTCAGCTGAGCCAGCCCTGGCCACAACCACGTCCCCAGAAGCTCCTTGTGCCTGGTGGCCTCCCAAAGTGCTCAATGGCACATATCTAGGAGTGCTGGGGATGGTGGGTGGCTGAGCCATGAGCACATGGTGGCCACACTGCACTGGTGACATGGTCTCCACAGAAAGTCACAACCTCCAGTTGTCAGCCCTGGGCAGGGAGATGGCAGAGCGGGGTGGACATAGGGGACGAAGGTCCTGGTGTCCCTGGGCATGGCAGAGAACGGGCAGCACGGGTGAAGGGGCCGGGCAGATGTCTCTTTGCCCATGTTCCCCTTGAGCCCAGCCCAACAGACATTTATTTTCTCTATTTTTAGCTCTCCTGAGCTCTGTATCTTCAACCTGCCTCAATGTCCCCCTGCAAAGAGGCTGCTGCAGCAGCCAGCACATCCCACCTCCCCTCGAAAAGGAGCCAGGCGGCTGCAGATCAGCCCAGAGACACCCCACTACACCCTCTTCCAGCCATCCCTGCCACTGGGGTCCTCTGGGGATGGCTGGGGACGCAGGACACTCACCCGTGTGGTTGGTGACAGGCGGCAGGCTCTCGCAGTATTGCTCTTGGATGGAGGCTGCAACCGGGCTATCCCAGAGGAGAAATGCCTGCATGGGGACAGAGCAAACCACAGGCAGGGTTATATGTGGAATATGCTGCTTCCCCAGCCCCCAGTCCCTCCTTGGACATGGCAGCGGGTGGGTCAGATCTGAGCTTGTCCATATCTTTGTGGATGCCACCCCTCAAAGCTGCACGATGGGCACGTACCCATTTGCAGAACGGGTTTTGCAGCCCAGAGGAGCTGGGCTTATCCACACTGGGGCTGTGGGACTGATGCTCTCTGCTCTGTTTCCCACCCACCAGTCCTCTCCTGCCCCAAACACCCCCCTCAGCAAACCGTACTGCAGCCCTGCTCAGCCCCTGCCGGGCTGTGAAGCTTCTGCTATTTAGCAATTTAATCAACACTTAGTTTTAGCATCTTTGCAACCTGAGAGCAGACAGGGGAAACATGATGAGCCTGTCACCATGCTCAGATTTTCAATACCTTATTGAAATCACAGCCTTGTAAGCTGTCAGTGGGAAGATGTTAATACATGTCCTTAAGGAGAACTGATCCATAGTCAACCCGGTCTGGCTAAAGCCTTTTTTAAGGAGAAAGGCTTCTCTGCAAACACTGACTTTCCCATTGCATTGGAAGCATTGACCGGGATCTATCCCATCCCTTCTCCAGAGCTGCTCCCGGGCGGCTCTGCAGCTCTGCTGCAAGTGAAAACCATTGACTCCCTCTGCATGGGGAGCTATTTTGGAAAAACTACTGCTGAATTATTGTGCCTTTGCAGGGGTTTGGGGAAACAAAAACCAAGTAAGGCAATTGCAAGTGGAAGACAGCAGAGGGATGGTGCTGCTAGACCCAAGGTTCACCAGGGAGGCAGGTGGGGGAAGGAGGGTCCTGCTGTTTTGCGAAACACATAGATTTCTACCAGAGCAGCTGCCCACTTTCTCCTCTGGCTCAGAGATGGGTGACACGGTGGCACAGGCTGATCCCCTCTGCTCAGGAGGTGAATGCCAATGGTGGGTGAGGCTGAACTCCAATTCTCTCACCCCAAGCCTGTCCTGCAAGGACTGACTAAATCCCTTGGATGAAAGCTCCCTGCTGACTGATGGAATGGCAGAGCCGTGCCCCCAGATACAGACAGATCCCTTGGGAAACTCAAACCTGAGCCTGGAGGCAGGAAAGGCTGCAGCCCCCTCTACTTGCAAGCAAGCTCCCAGTTCCCCAGGGCAGTAGGCTCGGGCACATACAATGAACAACAACCGCCGCCTTCCCCACTGGCCAGGCTGGTCTCCCATGCCTGATGTCCCTTCCTGAGCACCATTTACCTCCAAAACTGCTCTGGGTAGGGAGAAGATGGTCCTCCTCTTGCCCTTTAGCCATATAAACACTGGCTGCCCTTGCTGGTGCACCCAGCAATCCCCTGCACCTTACCAAAGCATTAGCAGGATTTATTCAGACACGGAGACAAGCTCAGCACCCACTTGCTCTTTTCCAAACAACTATTTACTGTCTTGGGAAGCTGGTTTTGACAGCAAGAGAGATGTCAGGCAGACGTATACATGGAGCTGAGAATAGCTTCCTTGTTATGACTGTTCCAGATGGCACAGGGGATCCGGCAGCAAAACCCTGCCCTCAGCGCAGGCGCTGCATGGAGCTCTGGTTGTGCTGGTCCTGCAGGAGCCAGGCACCTCCTGGGTCTCTTTGCCAAAAGCTGAGACCACCCAAACTCCAGACACGGGGTAAGTGATGTGTTAGTGGGGTTGGCTCCCCTCTGCGCTGATGCCTGGAGCTGGTGCCCACCGGACCTGGTGGCTCTTTGCACAGGTAGCTGGGACAAAAGGGTTACACCCAAAAGGGGCTGGGATGGTTTGCCTACCAGAACAGGCTCTCAAGTGTTAATTGGATGTGTTTCTCCTAATCGCAGCCTGCTCCAGCCTGGCAGTGCCCGTTCTCCTTCCAGACACAGGGAGAGGTCTTGGCACTGAGCAGCAACATGGACCAAGCTACAGCTAGAGGGGGGTATGGATGGAGTGCAGTCTCTGGCTCTTTGCAGGCTTCATAAATGAGCTGAAACAGCTACAAAAGGAAGAAAGAAAGAAAAGAAAGGTTCCCCAAAATACAGCAAACCCTAACAGCTTTTTTACCAGGCTCTGAGTCTTGTCTCACTGCAATGTGGCCAATGCTCTTGACAGAGGCAGAGCTTTTTCCCCCACTCCCTTCAGCCCCAGCTCGAGGGGGATAAGCTGGGGAAGGTGGCAGCTGCAGGTGGATTTGCACAAGCCAAAAGCATCCTGATCTGGTGCCCTGACGGTCGGGCTCTCATCTCTTTTGCCCTTTGCAGGTTACTTTATCCCCTCCCCAGTCTTCGCAGAGAGAATAGGTCAAAGCTCCATCCATGAAGAGCTTCACCTGCCAGAGCATCGCTGCCGTAAGATGCCACATGGTGCCCAGCAGGTCCCAGGCTGGCCAGACTGGAGCCAAGCATGCCTCAACAGCCCCAAAACAGCGGTGGGTCATGCTCGGGCCAGAGAAGGGCCATGTCCCTCTGCCCTCCTGGCCCTGCTTTGACATAGGCTACGGCAAATCACGCTCTGCGGTGAAGAACACCTCCGCGACCTCTCTCAGACTGCCAAAATCCTGGAGAGCTTCAGCTGAGCGTTCAGCTCCACGGGGAAGAAAAGCAATCTGCTTTTCTAGAAGCAGCCTCTCTGCATAGAAGTCCCGGTCAGCCCGGGGAGTTGCTTTCATGGGATTGATAGTTCTGCTGGGAGCTGCCCCATGAGGCTCCACACTGGCAGCAGCTTCCGCTTCATCAGGAACCACCAGTGGCTCCTCTGCCATTGCCTCACCATCCGTCCAGCTCCCTTCCAGGCTCTGCTAACATCTCTGTTTTACACACAGGGAGGCATCGCAGCAGACACCAGTGGTGCTGGGTTAACCTGGGACCTCAGGGAGCAGCAAGCTCATTCCTTTTGCCCCCATGTTTCCTACAGCGGGATCAGCCAGCCCCCCCCAGTCCTCGCTGCACAGCTCAAACACCAAAACCTGATGCTGCTCCAGTGTTTACTCCATCCCACACATGGCAAACACCAGCTGCAATTGGTGTCCCACCACCCACCAAGTCAAGGCTGTCCCAGAGGGGAAACTGAGGCACTGAGTACCACTTGCCTAAGGTTGCTCTGGCTGTGCTGCACCATGTGGGGCAGGTTGCTCCTATCTGGACCCACTAGCCATGTCCTGATGCAATGCCACTGGGTTTTTTGGAGCCATTCCATGTGCCCGTGCGGGGGACAGGGTGGCAGGTCGCCTGGGCCAGGAGATGCAGCACAGCGGGCTGAGACAGCATCGGCTCTTCGGCACAAGGAGACTGGGGGTCTCGCTGCTGGTCTGAGTGTGAGAAGCAAAATCACACACGCACGCACAGCATCAGTCTCTGTGACCCGCCACTGACCTAGCAGCACAATTCAATTAATAACAATTAGGAATTAATGTCCCCCTGCAGTGCTTTCCCTCTCCAAAGCAATCCACAGATATTAATTAATATATTCACATCTGAGTCAAACATCAACCCCCTGTACCATACTACCCAGAGACAGGCTTGTCCCCCCTTGATATTTTATTGCCTCAAACAAGATTGGATCTGCGTGGCAGGAAGGGCTGACAACTTTGAGCAGTGAGATAGATGGCTCGTAGCCTAATTAGCGATCTAAGATGGGGCTTGGGTTTTCCACTGCTGACAGGGCTGTAACTGGAGAGCGGAGCGATTAGCAGGATGAAGCAGTGCGAGCCAGTGGCTTTGCACAAAGCTGGAAAGCGGGAAAGCGGGACTGATGGATGGTGATGGGCACTGAGACATCCCTGGGACGTGGGTCAACGCCAGCCACCCTAGAGTTGTCCTTGCTGTAGGGACCTTTTTCACCCATCACTTCTGCTCCCCAGCTTGGCTGGGCTTGCCGCCTCCTGCGACACTTGGTGTGGAAGAAGAATAACCTCCTGGGACACATGGGCACGGGAAAGGCTGAGCGCAGTCTCTGCCCTGGACCTTTGCTGAGGCTCCCTGGGGTGTTAGGCTGGGATCGAGCCTGCTCTTGGCCCCCAGCCTGCAGAAAAAAGTGTCAGACTTTGGGCGTTAAACACAGTGAACGTTAAAAGAGCTGGATGCCAACCTCGGACGGCAGAGCAACATCAGTGGCGTGGGAAGGCAAAGCGCGGAGCGGCACGTTTTGCCAACACCGCAGCCGTAGGCTGGAGGTGGCCTTGAAAAGCCTGACCGAAAGAGCTGCCCACCCAAAGGTGCTTGGAGGTGGCCAGGGTGCCTCCAGCCCCTGCTGCCCAGTCCTCCCCGTCCCCTGCCTTCCCTCTGTTGGGGGGGGATCCCTCTGCCCTTGTCTCCTCTGACTTAGGGGCACCCTCTTCTGCAGCTGGTGAGCTTCTTACCACCTCCACCTTGAGGGCTTTCACTGGGATAAATCCCATCCCCAGTCCAAGCCATGAATGAGACCCCCAGGGAGCATCTGGCCCATGAAAGACCCTCTACAAGCCCCTGCCTCGGCCCTGACAGTGATCTGCTTTGGCAGCCCCTGAGCTCAAGGTTTCTTCGAGACCTGCGCTTTACTAACAAGCTCCTTCGCTTGCTTCCATGTAAAGCCACATCAGGAGCCCTGCGAGCGTCAAGGCATGAAGGCAAAGTGCAGGCAGCAGAACGAGGCTCAAAGCAAGAACCACGGGGGGATTTTCTGTGGCCGATGTTACTCAGGGGGAAGAGCAGGCAGTGAGAACGCCTCCATCTGGCATTAGAATCTGTGAATTTATGAATTTAGCCAGATTAGAGGGCCAGCCCCTGTTGTGTGTAGACAGAGGCTTTGGTGTGAGTATTGATTCTGTTTGGACTCTCTCTCTGAGCATGCTGGATACAGATCCTAACAAAAGAATATCAATCAGGGCTAAATGAATGCCCTCTAAAACCTGATTTATGAGCAATTAAAGGTTTTCCTGGATTAAGCTCTGGTCTCTCTTGCTTGCCATAAATAATTCTGACTTCATTTACCTATCAAAAGGGGCATGGATTTTTGGAGACAAGTGAAAAAGAGAATAATGGCATTTGGATATTGGAAGCTAAAGGCACAAACAAGCTGGGGAGGGGGACGCTGCGTGAATCAAAGCGGCTCCCGTGGCACCTGGATTTGCCAGGGCAAAGACTGCTAAAGAAGAGTTGGAGCAATGGACACAAGCACAGGGGAGGGCTGTTTTTCTAAGGTGGTTGTACTAAACTCTCCTGCAGATTGTACATGTGGGACCTGTGTGCATTCACAGATATTTTCATTTTGGGGATGGAGATTTGTCTTCCCCAGCAGTCTCCCAAGATCCACATCTTGGCTGCCCCAAGCCCCCTCCCTCATCCATCACCTGGGCTGAACATCCACCATTTAATTCACCTGTAATTTTCCTCCAGTTTATCCGCATTCACAGCTAGGGAAAGCTTGGCCACACTAAAGCTGCGTCTGCCATTGCCTTTCCAGGGCAAATAGTACAGGATTTCAGGGTGGAAGAGGGACTATGATCTGCAAAAGGCCAACACCCTTTGCCCTCTGCCACCTGAATGAGGTGATTGCTTCTGGGTGGGTGACTCACTGATAAAGCAGGACACTCTGCAGAGAAGGAGGGTCTCTTTGATTAGCTCAAAATACAGTTAGGGAAAAAAGAAAAAACAACAGATGGCCCTCTGGGTATGTCATACCATCTTCAGAAAGAGCCACCCGCTCGTGAGTGACAGCTCTCAAGCATTGGACAACGGCTCCTGGGCTCTGCTTGTTGAGGGAACCCCATGCTAATGATTTGTGCTTTCTTTTGGGTCCAAATACTGTTCTCCAAGATAAAACCACAGATGCAGCCTCTCTAAATGCTGCAGACTCAGACCTCAGCTTGAACTTGTCGCTTGCAACAAACTTCTGGGCCAGCCCTGTGCAGGATTTCTGGTGGGTAGAGCTGTATTTCAGGGCAGGGTTGAGCTGGCTGTGCAGGCTATTCTCATCGTATTTCTATATATTCATCCTATGGCGATAGAGCAGCTATTCTGGGAGCAGGCTGTGCCATTTCCATTCACATTTTTACTGGAGATGGGAAACCAAGGGGATGATTTCATACACGCTGAATCAACGCTGGCTTTTAAGGAAAGCAAGGACTAGAAGAGATCCCCAGGGTCAACGTGTCCTGCTACTGCAGCACAGCGTCTTATGCAAGGATTTGAGCAGCAAAGGGGTAGGGGGCTGGGTTTTTTTGGCTTATTGCTGCTGGAGCTGATCAAGGGAGGGGGGAAACTACCCCACCCCCAGCATCAAACTCTGTTTTTTTCATGAAAAGCTTTTGTAAACAGTTTTATCAGCCCCATCAGTTCCTGACAAAGCTGCAGGTGAACTGTTTCTTTTTAACCACTTGTTTAAATGACTTGCAGGGTGCCAGACAGCATTCTGCAGCAAGTTTGGCTGCCTGTCTCCTGGTCTGTCTGTCCAACTCCCTGAGGGATGTCTACCCAGCAAGGCAAAGTGGACAAATTAATGCTAAACTGGAGCTGCTGGCCAGATGCGTGAGGAACACCTCAGCTGTGCCAGCCCAGGGATCTTCAGGCTGCAAAATTTGCCCAAGCAGGGGAGATTGGTGCCTGCTGAGCTCTCCGTTGGAGCTGGACTGCTGCAGGTCTCTGCGCTCGCAGGCTGGATGCTGCTGTGGGTACGCCTGGCTGCAGGGACACGCTCACTGAAGGCTGGAGTTTCATGGTCCTTTAGCCCATGTTGTCCCCAGGAGAGGGTTGGGACTGTGCTGGAAAAGGGTCTGAATTTTGAGTGCGTATATTTATATGAAAAAAAAAATAGATAGGTTGACTGCAAAGGGGTGTTTTGTATATGGGGCGTTTCTTTTTGGGGGATGGCTGGGAGAGACTTCTCTTTGCTTGGGCTGGTTTTTGTGACTCCCTCCTGGTCTCAGCCCCAGCGCAGGGGTGGTTTTGCTTGCAAACTCTGGAAGCTTTTTGAGGATTTGCCCCCCCCGTCATCACAAGGACACCATCCTTGGGGAACACCTAGGGATGGCTAGGGAAACCCCTGAGCTTGAGGAGGTTTAGCCGAGGATGGGAGCTGTGTCTCAGCACCTCTAGGCTTTTTTTCTGACCCTTTTTTGCTTATACAGTAGCTATCGGGAGCTGTCATGCTCACTTGGCTGTTCCCATCTCAGACCCTGCCCCTATTACACCTGGTCTGTGGCTTTGCCAACCGTGTCCCCACATACTGGCCAAGGAGGACCTGGGCTGGGGGGAAGAGATCCTGCTCTGTCTCACCTTCGTTTCTTGCATTGGAACCAAACAAAACCCGAACGGGGGAATATAACCACAAAAGAGCTCCTCTAAAGCAGGATTAGGGGTGTGCTGTTACAGGAGAAACCAGCTGGTCAGAAGAGGAGCTTTTAAAAGCAACACCAACTTGGCAAGGAGGTCGCCTAGTGCATTTCAGCTCTTTTCATTGCTTAGGTGAGAACTTTCCTGTGCAAAAGGTGCAGCTAAATACTCCTCCCTGCTCTTACTGCTGGTGGTGCACAGTGAGAAACCAGCCTGCGGGGTATGAACTGCAGCGGTGCTAAGGGAGAGGGTTGACCCTCTGCTTTTTCTGCTGTTTTAACTCTGCCATCACAACTGGGCCACTGAGACAGCATTTTGCACAGAGCCTGGCAAATTTTCTCTTTTAACCCTCTTTGACACAGAGGTTTAATCAAAAACCTGATCATTTTGTTTAACTGCCTATGTAGGTTTGTTCAAATAATGTTCAAGATTTTACTGGAAACCTTTTAATCTCCTTGTTTCCCCAGGGTTTGGGATTTAAACATGCTTTGGGCTGGGAACATTTCATTTCTTGATGAGCCCTCGGGGAGGAGGAATATTGCTTCTGACAAAGCATTTGCATTTTGTGCAGAGATGCAAAATTAGCAGTGGCTACAGTTCCACAGCAAGCAATTTAGAGAGGGAAGTCTTGTGCTTTAGAAAATCAATTAAGGGGGGTACAATTAGGCATTGCATTTGTGTTGTCTCCATCCATCACGCCCCCAGAGCGGCCACCCCCTCCCAGCAGCCTAAGGAAAACTGGTGGCAGCTGGTTTTACTGGGAGGCGTGAGGGAGAGCTGGGCTGTGCTCAGGAGGACCTGGCTGCGAGTCACCCCCCCCTTTAATGATCCTTTCACTGACTCCAACCCCCTCCCTGCTAGTTTTTGGGCATCGTGAGCTCTTGCCAAGCCCCCATGCCTCGACTGGAGGAATTCTCCCGAGGGCCCTTTGTGTAGCGGTTTCTCCTTTTACTTTTCCCTTCCTTCAAAGAAATGGAAAAGTCACTGCAGAGCAAGCGAGCGGTGCGGAGGGACGATGGGGAGGAAGGCAGAAGGGCCCTTCTGGGAGAAAAGGACTTAAAAGCATCTTACCTGCAGGAGGAGGAGGAGGGCAGGAGGCAGGCTGGGCACCATCCTTAACTCCCACTGTGCCCAGCTCTCCGGGGCATGGTTGGCAGCGGTCCCCGCTCCTGCTGGGCTCCTTCTGCCGTCGGGGATAAAATCCTCTGGGCTTCGTGGGAAGGAGCGTGGCCGGGTCCCGGTGGGGGCTGCTCGGAGGTGGCAGGTCCCTTTTGCCCTCCCCTTTGCTCAGCGCCCCGCTCCTGCCTTTTATAACCTCCCTGGGAGCCGGTCCTCTGCCTTCCCACCTTCCAGCTCGCCTGGCGATGGGCTACATCCCTCCTCGCCAGCCTCCCACTCCCCCCTTCCCTCTCTCCTCCTCTTCCTCCTCCCCTTTTCCTTCCTCCACCTCCCTAGTGCTTTCCAACTCTATTTTCTTTAACACCCCCCCCTCCCCCCTTTCTCCGTCCCTCCCACAGCA
>JAVJGG010000082.1:41730797-41759653 GCA_035590195.1 Aviceda cuculoides | reverse complement strand
GAGAAGAGAAGAGAAGAGAAGAGAAGAGAAGAGAAGAGAAGAGAAGAGAAGAGAAGAGAAGAGAAGAGAAGAAAAAATCTCTGCTTTTCCTCCTTTCCCACCTCTCTGCAAAGCAGCATATCCCACTTGCGGAAGATCTCCCTTCCTTGCAGCCTGACTCCTCCACCTCCCCTGAGCATGTCCTAGGCTATCTGGGATGGAGCCAGGTATGAAGCTGGAGGCATCTTTCGCATCCAGACTTTTGCACAGGGAGTTTTTGACCTCAGGCTACCAGGGAATGCCTGCTGGCAGGAATGATGCTCACCAGTGAAAATGCAGCCTTCGTCAGGCTCCATCTGCTGATGCTGGGCTGCAGAAAAGCCTCATCTCACAGTTCACCGTGGTCAGCCCCAGACAGCGCGAGGTCACCAGTCCATGTCCCAGTTCAGATGCGCACTGGGGAAGGGCAGTCCTCCCTTGCCGTATCCCAGCCGCTTGGCACTAGGTGTGCTGAACCACAAGACGGGACACCATCCCTGAACTTCTCCGCGCTGCAATTCAGTGGGACTGAATCCAGCAGCAGAGCCTCACGGATGCACTGACAGGTGTCTGCTATAGCTCATTCCTCTCTCCCCATCCATCTTCCCTGCTTTTTCCTGCCTGCTGCAGGGATGACAGCCTCCAGGCTGCTGGGACCCCGGAGCAGGGCCGGGATGTACAGCTACCAGCCTCAGCACCTAATTCAATCCTGCAAACAATCTTGCTGCTTGTGGATTGCCAATTGTCCAGAGAAGCAGCTCAGAAACCAGCGGCACAGATAAGCGGAGGCTCGCATCTTAAGCGCAGGAAGGAAAAGGGCATAACTTGAGCATAAGCATCTGAATTAACTAGTTTTGCAAGGTTTGGCTCCAGCTTGGCACTTCAGTGCGCTGGTCTGCTCAAAGCTACCTCCAGCTGGAAGGTGTGCTCAGCAAGACGCGCAATGCAAAATTTGCCTTGTTTAAGGCTGAGTGAGCTGTTGCTTTTGAAGCACTCTGCACTTTGAAAGCTTTGCCGCTGCTAAGAAAGTCATTGCCGTGTCCATGAATTCCTCTCCCACGGGAAGGAACTGGCTCTGCTTGCTTTTTAGGCAGACAGGTGTTTGTGCTGCTCAGGTTTACTGAGTCCCAAAACACTGGTCTGTGTTCAGGCTTGAGATCCTGAATCTACAGGAATGGTTACTTTCCATTCAAACACGAAAATTAGGAAATGAAGGCTAGAAAACGTGAACCAAAGGCACCCAAACTAGAAGGGTAAGAACCCCGAAGTGGATCTTTTATTTTTTATAAACCAACTGGAAATTTAGACTTTTAAATAGCTGGAGCCTTCCAGTCAGTGGGAGTGATTCATTCAGCATCAGGTGAGAGGCCCCCCTGAAGCTGAAGGTGCTAAAACAGCTCAAGTGAGGCACAGAAATGCCCTTTGAGAAGTTCTGGTCCAGGAGATATTTTTCCTGGGCACTTCCAAGGGCAGATTGCAGGAACTACGGCTGCTTCGTGGGAAGCTGTCACTTCTGCCACCCTCAAAACCTCACGAATATTTCCCTTCGGAAAGCCACGGGCGGGAGACGGTTCTTACAGAATGCCTGGAGCGTTACTGGAGGCTTGGCAGCCAATAAAAGGCCTTTAAACTAAAATTAGCCGCGGAGCAGCAGGCAGGGGAGCGGGCAGGGGGAAGCAGGTCAGACCGCGAATGCAGCGGCTGCTCGGGCTGCTCACCCGGGTCTCCGGTAACATCATTTGTGGTTCTCCTCCATTCTTGGGATTTCTAGTGCTGGTTCATCTTTCTGACAGCTAATCCCAGCCCAGAAAAGCACCTCGTAGCATCACCTGCCCTGTCTCCTTAAGCTTGGCTTGTACGGGTCCGGTTATTTAGTAAGTGGTGGGTCTGCCAAGATGTCTCTTTTCCTCCCCACGTACAAGCAGTTTGGGTCCATGAGTGTCCTCCACAGATTCATTTTGCTCCTATGGACCGAGCCATGCTTGCAGGGACCAGTGTAAAAGCCTCTCTGGGCTGCTGGGGTTTTAGATGAGCACACTGAGCTGCTGGGCATTTACAGCCAAGTCTCTGCAAGAGGATGGGAGTGTGGTCCAGCCTCAGAAGGATGCTCTAAGGTCTTGGTGTCCTTAGATGCTTAATAACAAGGATCCAAGAAATGCCTTAGCAAGGTAAAATTTTTTGAAAGGGGAGCGATGTGTCCTTGTCCTTGGCCGAGTTATGTCCGAACGGCTTCCACCGTGGCTGAATCCTCAGCTCCTGAGCAGTGCCATGTGCAAGGAGGTCAGAACTAAACGAATGGCCAATCCGTCACTGCCTCCGGGCAGAGATCAGACATTTATTATCCCGCGTGGTACACCCATAGAGAACACGTGTCCTGCTCTCTCAGCAGACAAAGCAGCACGGGCAGGGAGAGCAGCGGTGATTTATGTCACGCTGCCAACATGCTGAGCCAGCGCTGGAGCCTGCTGCACCCCGTCCCTTCCCAGGGCACCGACTGCCTCCCGAGCAAATTCACGTGTGCTCTATAGGCAGCACCTTCGAGACAACATCCCGCTCTCCGGTGAAGCGATGTAGGTCGGAGAGCTGCTCCTCTGAGGCATCTCCATCCCTTTGACCTTCTCCAGTGGGGGAGAGGACAAATTCCAGGATTATTTCTAGGATCCTGCAATCTGACATGGGTGTGTTTAATCCATCAGACGTTTGCTTGCAGGGGTCTACTTGCTTGGCGTTTCCTCAGCTCCTGCCTTCAAGAGCTGGGATTTCCCGGCTGTTTCACTTTCCCCTTCCTAGTTTGGGCAGGGCAAACTGGGGCAGGCACCAGCAGCCTGGCTGGGAGTACGCAGGGGTCCCCAGGAGGTGCTGGTTGATGGGGACTGGCTCCAAGGAGGCACATAGGGAGTGTGGGGAGATGGAGGAGAAGGGCTCACGAAACAGGGGAGGGTGCTGGGAAGGAGGGAAGCAGTGAGAGCAGCAGACCGACAAGGCTGGAGGAGCAGACCGCAGGCAGATGGGAACCTTTTGAAAATTGGGCTGAAACAAACTGGAGTCCCAAAGGCCAATCCCTCCGTCACGAGAGGGACCTGGACCAGCATCACCCTGTGCAACTTCCTCCGCCTGCATCTGCTGGAGAGCAGGAACAGTTTGGGAAATCAGGCCCTTTTCCAGTGTTTTTTTCAGTCCTATGAGCAATCTGCTTGGGCAAGCCAGGGGCTCCTCTGTGCTTTCATTTCCCGTATTGCAAACTAAGCTTAAATCCCAGCTTGTAAAGGATGTGTAGAGCAAAGTGTATTGATGCTTTTAACAGGGTGAATGACAGAGCAGGATCCCAATGTGATGCATGTGCAGGAACCTCACAGCGTTTCTTACCACAAACACAAGCAGCCAGCTTCAAGCCCAGGGGGAAGAGTCGTGCTGAATTTAAGAAAATGGGTATCCCTGAGGAAATGCTGTTTGTGCCTGGCCGAGGGGTTTCGGGAGGCCCCGTGCTGCTGCTGGGTATGGGGCTGTGTCCCAGGGCTGCCAGCCCGGCGGAGACAGCGTGGGGACGGTCACTGCACAGTCTGTAGGTGCCACACACAAGTGCCTTCTCGTTTGAAAAATAAAGCCCAGAAGGACCAAAATAGGGGGCCCAGAAAAAAACGCCAGTTTTCACAGGGGTGCTCAGCTAGCCGACAAGAGCTCAGTGCTGATCCATGAGTCTTTTGATGAATTTTCTGTATTTCAGGCTATACCTGTCGCTGAGCAGGTTTCATCTGGGCTTGGATTTTGCCGTGGCTGGCAGGAATGGCACGGGCTGCCGTGATGGGGACATCCTGCCACTTTCAGGGGGTGAAGGAGTACATGGAGACAGACGAGTAAATAGGCTCTTGGCTGCTGAGACATGGCTCTGCTGTCTGCACACATAATTTTTTAGCAAGGGAAGAAGCAATACATGCAGGAATATAACTAATGCGCACAGCCATTATGTTTATGCTGCAATGAGATAGCTTTGTTGATACAATTCTGTCTAACCTGAGGCAATCCAGGACCTTTTTCAGCTTTTAGAAGCTCAGAGGGTTGCAGAGGCAAATTGCTTCTCAGTGACACACATCAAGGAGCTTGTTCTTGGAGCAGAGGTCTACCACCGCAAACCAAAATGCTCTGGTTTGACCTCTGCCAAGGACCTCGGGTGCCCGGAAAAATATTAATATTGTCAAACTTTACCTGGGCTTTAAGCATTGCTTGGATCAGAGATATCTTGATGAGCTGTGGTTTTTCTTCTAGTCTTCAATGTGTTTTTTTTTTTTCCTTATTCTCACTCTGTTATTATCATTTAGCATGCTCAGTTAGCCAGGGACCAGAAGCACTTGGCTTAGCTTGGTGGGGAGAAGGACCCTGTGCATCTTGTTTGAGATCAGCCCATCTTCCCTGTGATCCCATCAGATCCTGGGGTTGCTCTGGTCCCTTCAAGCTGCTTTTATTTCATGTGAATCTCTGTAAGAGCTTGACTGTGCCTTAGGTTTTACTCTACCATGAGCTTTATAGGGCTGCAGCTCCCATCAGGGGCCAGGAAGGGAAACCCTGCTGATGCAGACCAGGGTTTGGCTGTGGGATCCTGGGTTCAACCAGATTTCTATCCCTAAATCCGGTGTCTGGAAGCTGAAATCATCCCGTTTCCCAATAGCAAGACAAGCCCAGAGCCTGGATCTCCTCCATGCCATGCCCAGTGGCTTCTGTACTGTGTTTCTGCTGCTGTGATGAAGGTGCACAGGGAGTTTGAGCCGCAAAAGTAATAGTGGTGAAATGAGTTTGTGTGATTAACCTCTTTATTCCAGCCAAAGGACCTGGATCAGCCCCAAGTCAGCTTAATGGCTGCTCTGCGGACATTACCCAGCCAATAGATCTTCCATGTAATCACCGTGCTGTAAGGATGAGACAGACTGATCTATGGATGTTTGCCTGCCATTTAACCAGCCCTGTAATGGCGATTGGGATTATTTAACACAAAATGATTCACGGGGTGGGAAATGCTGTTCAGTGGGAAACAGTGATCATGATGGGTTCATTGGGGAAAAGGCCCAAGGGCATCCTGGTATTGAGCTTGGGAGAGTTTTTTAAGGCACTGAAATATTTTGTAAAGCAAACCCACATCTTTCTCTATTGTTCTTTCAGTTTATTTTGCTTTAACTTTTATACTACTTGGTGGGGGAAGGTCGTCATCTGTCACTGTGGAGGTCTCCACACTGGGGCTGGTCACTTTAAGGTCCCTTCTTCCCACCCCAAACAAGACATCTGCTTTAGGTCAGATAAATCAAGACAAAAGACAAAGCTAGAAGAGGGAAGAAAGTCATCAGATAGATACAGGGGAAAAAAATAAGCTCAAGGAATGCATCGAATGCATCGAAAGCAGCGAGTGAAGGACCAGCCAGGCTGTTTGAAAGCTTTGCAACGCAAATCAGAGATATTTGCTGAGCCTTGTATAATGCATACAAGCATTTCCTAAAATCTTCCTGGAAAACGAGATGTAGTTGAGGTGATGGAAGGGAATTATCCAGAGATACCCTGCTAATATGTTGTGACAAGCTCCCTGCTGCAATGCATTAGGTCTCCACTTAAATGCAGCAGCACAGAGAGAGCGTGAATGAGTGAGAGCTATAGAGAGAGGTTCCCTGTGCTCCACCGAGAAACCTCAGAGAGGGAAAAAAAGACAACCAGAGTCACTGGCACTGATGCATGGGGGGAGATAGCCTGGCTCTGTCAGTAAATACTTCGGACCGTCATTTGCTCTGAAATTGGGGTGTGGGTGGTGGGTTTCCAGCTTTGATGCTTCCTGAGTATTGGAGGTGAAGGAGAGCAGCCAGGCAGGATCACACCCTGGTCTAGGGGATGCTGGTGAGCTACAGCACATCACTGGGCTCTTTGGTATAACCTGGAAGCCAAGAAATCTTAGTCAGATCCCAGCAGCAAAAGAGCTGGTCCTAAAAAAGTAATTAGATGTCTCTCTCTCTATGCCTGCATGTATCTCGGTATGTACGAACTTATTTCCCCAGCTTCACTATTTCAATAACAGCTTTTCCCTTGGGATGTAAGTGTTGGTACCAGCAGGAGAAAAAAGGTTCTCACATTGCACAGAGTGATAGGTGAACTGCAGGCTTTTGTTCCCCTATGATTTGCAGATGTTTTCTGTTTGTGTTTGAGAGGGTTTGAAGGACCACAGTGTGTTCACAAGGAAGATGCCTCGCAACCAGCGGGTCATTGGAGCCAACAGACCAAGGAGGCGACATCCTTTGTCTGCCTGGACTGGCTGGATTCAGATGAAATGAAGACACGGGGAATGACTCAGGGCCCAAGGAATGACTGAACGCAGCTCTACTCATGACAGAGATGATCTGCGAGGCAGAGTCCAACCCACCTCTTGAAAGCAGAGATGGACAAGGCTGAGTTTGTCCCTTCTATGCCCCCAGCAGTGCTGCTGGTGGAGCTGGTGAGGACGGGACATGTGCCCAACGCTGCATCTAAAGCCACAGCTGCCATTTCCAAGGACTGGACCCTGCTTTTCCCCTGCACGCAGCGGGCATTGCACGCTCTCACTGCAAACCAGCACGCACCATTGCATGCCAAATTGTCCCTCGATAGTGATGGGACAGCCTCGGGCTGAGGTTCATCTCAGAGGGCTGTCCCCCAAGAAGGGCTGGGATGGAAGGACTTTTCCAAGCAGCCGCGGCTGCCTTGCAAACAGCACAGAGACCTGTTTGTCTCAGCTAGGCTGACAGCACAGCGGCCGCTGCAGAGGGAATTGCTGGAGGCAAAGAGCAAATCTAAAGGATCAGATGGAAAAGAGCGAGCGGTGCCAGCCGGGGTCCGACGGCAGCACCTGGGGGAGGCAGGCGGGCGGAGGAGAGCCCTGCCTGCCTGCAGCGTGGGACCAGCTGTGATAACTGCTCTGCTCCACAGGCGACTGCCTGGGGGGACCTGTGCTGGATTAGAAAGTGGAGTATTTCTGCGCCTAATTGACTTGACAAAAGCACGCCATGCCGGAGGACACCAGGCAGCGCCAGGAGCAGGCTAAGCAAGTGCCATCACTCTTGCCCTGGCTGCTGAGGCTGCCCCAGACCTTGCTGTGGGCAGCGTTTCCAGCCAAGCAATTTCTGATGACCATATAAGCGTGACCCATTGCTTCCCCCATGCTTTCTTTCCGATGCTCTCCTTTAGCTTCTTGAAGAGGGTGTGTGGGTTAGCTCGGTGACAGAGGTAACCAATTCGTTCAAGCACGCGGAGGGAGCAGCGGGGTCCCGTTCACTGCACCCCGCTGGCTCCACCGCCCCACTGACCGTTCAGGCGTCACTGCCCTGAGCAGAGATGCTCTTTGCTGAAAAAAAGTCAACTTGGGGAAGCCAATGGAGCAGGTTCATAACCCAGCTCTCATTACAGGAGGAGCGGAAAGCTTTGATTTCATTCACAGCAGACCCCCACAAACCCACCAGTCGGGATTTATTCCTACTCAGGTCATCTGCCAGCACCAGGCCACTCGCTGCTGGACAAGGGCGAGCTCGTAAAACACTCAGCTGCTGAATAAGAACGTCACTGCTGTAAGAATTTGGCTAAATACAGGAAGTTTGGGGAATCACAGGGTAATGTAAGTCACAAAGGATGTCTGGGGGAACTTCTGGGTCATGTTTCATCTTGTCCTAGGGCTGAATCCTGAGACAGGCCAAAGGATGTCCCCCGGAGAGCTCGCATCTCTGCACCACGGGTGGTGTCTGCAGACACCCACGCCGTCCCCTCCTCAGCTCAGACACAGGTGGGTTTGGGTTCACCAGCTCCATGAACATCGTGCCACTGGGGACCTGAGCAAGGAGGGTGACTCCAATGTCCTCTGTGAAAGAGCCACCCTGCCTGCAGCTGCCTAGAGACAACCAGGCTGTCTTCTCCACCCAAAGGGTCAATGCTTCTCCTACCACCCTTGATTTTCTTCTTCTCTTTTTTTTTTTTTTAAATTTTCCTTTTTTCTTCTTTTTCTCTTCCTTTTCCTTTTCCTTTTCCTTTTCCTTTTTCTCTTTCTTTTTCTTTTCCTTTTTTCTTTCATTTTTCTTTTTCTTTTTCTTTTTCTTTTTCTTTTTCTTTTTCTTTTTCTTTTTCTATTATAGTTCATTATAGTTTTTCTTTTTCTTTTTCTTCATTGTAGTTCATCTTCAAAATCTATAGAAATGGTATTTAGAAGCAATTTGTATTTTCAACCCTCTCTTTTTCATAGCAGCTTGGTCATTTGCTACTCACACTTTGTGAAGATTTAATGTCATTGTCTCCTGACAACTTCCATTTTCATTTGCCAGGTACTGAGCTCCGGTGAGGCTCACACTTCAGCTTAAGTCACATTTCTGAAAAGCTCTTTCAATTGGAGGCAGATGCCTGGCTTTGCTGCAATTTGAAAAGTATTTGCATATGAAATAAACCCGGCTTATTTCGGGGAGAAGTGCCAAAGGGCTGCAACCAGCTGGGGCCAAGTCCCGAACACTGGGAGCTCATGTGCTGGGGGGGAAGAAGAAGGAAAAAGGTGTGTTGGGGAGGGGGAATAGAGAGAAAATGAACAAGCAAGTGTGAAAGAGAGACAGATAGAGGAGTGAGAGAGAAAGCAATGTGCTGCAGTCTCTCTCTTCCCTTCGATATCTTGCAAGAGAAATGCAATTTTTTCTCTTTTACAGGAGAGAAGAGAGACAAATTATAAGGTCGTCCTCCTAGACATTACCTCTGGAGAGCCTAGGGTGTTTTGGGGGAGTCTCAAGGACCTAGTGCTCTGCTGGCACACAATAAAATTGCCAGTAACCTCTTAAAAAATCCATCCTTTCCCACTGGGGAGGATGCAGCCACCTTGCAGCCGGGGTGCAGCCCACACTCCCCTGCCCCTGTGCGGTGGAGAAGGGCCAAGGCTGTTCTTGGTGGTGGTCTGCCTGTGCAACCTCTCGGTTTCAGGTGGCCCATGAGCACACAGCCCTGAGCTATCTGAGCTTGCCTCCAGCCCTGGAGATTTAGTTTTTATCATTTGCCTTGCATTGACTGCAAACTTAGGGCTTCCCATTTATTATTCTTTTAAAGAGCAGCTTCCAAATCAAAGACAACTGCAAGGAACTGAAATGAAAATAACCCTCTATGTGACACTCCTTGGAAGCTGCCTGAGTGTCTTTGCCCCCACGAAGCCACCAGCTGTAATTTGCTCTTCGGAGGGAGGCTCTGATCTCCCATGGTCTAATGACTGTGCGCATGGCCGTGTGGCTAATTGCTGCTTTTGTTTTCTCAGCATTTCATGTTCTTTTCCAAAGCAAACTAGGTTTCTAGAGCAGACGGGAGCAGCTGCAAAATAGAAGGAAAAAAAAAAAAGTGCAAGTGCTGGAGTCAAAGCCTCACTGGGCTAAACATAGGAATTAATTATAAAATTCACACATATATGTGTGTACATGTGTCAGGCTGTCCTGGTTTCAGCTAGGATATAGTTAATTTTTTTTCCTAATAACTGGTATAGTGCTGTGTGTTGGATTTAGGCTGAGAATCATGTTGATAACACACTGATGTTTTCGTTGTTGCTAAGTAGTGTCTACACTAAGTCAAGGACTTTTCAGCTTCTCACCCCGCTCCACCAGCAGCAGGCTGGGGGGTCAGAAGAAGTTGGGAGAGGACACAGCTGGGGCAGCTGACCCAAAATGACCCAAGGGATATTCCAGACCATAAGAGGTCATGCTCGGTATATAAATTACGGGGAAAGCTGGCCGGGGACTGCTGCTCGGGAACTAACTGGGCATCGGTCAGCAGGTGATGAGCAATTGCATTGTGCATCACTTGTTTTGTATATTCCAATTCTATGATGATGATGATGATGATGGTGATGATTATGATTATGATTGTGATGATGATGATGATGTCCCCTTCCTTTTCTGTCCTATTAAATTGTCTTTATCTCAACCCACAAATTTTACTTTTTTTTCCCAATTCTCTCCCCCATCCCACTGCAGAGGTGGGCAGTGAGCGAGCGGCTTTGTGGTGTTTAGCTGCCTGTCGAGGTTATACCATGACACAAGCCTAGGATAGAGGAGAGGGGGATTCCAGAGTGAGATCCATCATCTAGAAGTTTGTCTGACCATTAAAAAGTAGGCTTTGAGCCACGCACACCAAAGCCAAGAAAAAAAAATGACATCTTGTTGCCATCGGCCACGGCCTCGTCCCTTCTGGTCTTTTCCAGGCTTTCTCCAATGCCCCTAGTTTTTGAGGGTACTTCGCAGGCTGGGTTGTCCCCCTCAATTCTCCCCCCTTTACCTGCCCTTGCTCACCATGTAACCCCTCCTGCTTACAGCTCCCTGGTTTTCCAGCTCCGGGCTGCCATAGAGCTCTGCAGATGCCTAACGCTTCTTTCTTTCCTTGACTCTCCCGCCTTCTGTTGAACATACGAAGGCTTGCAGATGTCATTTGCAGAATAGTTAAATACCTGTTATATGTTCTAGCCAGAGCCTTCGTAATGATTCTACAGCCTCAATACAATTTTCTGCTGCTTTCCAAGCTGAGTGCCAGTCAATCCTTCTGATTCCTCCAAAGTGTCAGACTGAAGTCAGAACGGTGTCTCCTTCCCATGGGAATCTATTAACTGCTAATGTCATGAGCAATGTTTGGTTAATAACGTTCCTACTTTCTCAATGCACCATATATGCATGGAGGAGAGATAACGCCAGCGCAAAGGCTTTGTTAATGCAACAGAAATATATTGGGTGTTTTCTTTTCTGAAAGTGCTCTGTGCTGTGTCGTGTGTGAGAGCAGGAGTGCATGAGGGTACGCAAAGGGGGATGGGGAAAGAAGCCATAAGCTTTATCAGAGGGATTGTAATTGAAATTAAATTGCATTTGATGTACCATGATTAGCAATTCCAGAGTGAATGTGACAGGCAAAGTGATAGTGCTCATGTGAAATGCCTTATTCAATCACTTCTCCACATTATTAAAGTCATTTGGAAGCACCATTTCTTGCCATTGGCACAGACTCACCTGACCCAGGAAATGTATGCTCCAAAGGGATCATTCATGGGCCAAAAAGCTAAGCGACTGGGAAGTCCTTTGCTTTTTTCTATGAAGTAAGCCTGTCTCTTGCTGTGGGTGTGGAGCTTTGCCTGAACTGAAAACCTCGGTCTGTCTGCTGGTGGGTCAAGACCTACCAAAAGGGTCACAAAAAGGAATAGAGGAGGGTATTGAAACAGATTTTGAAAGACTGGGCTAGCAAGAAGGCTAGCCAGAGGTCAAGATACAGCTTAAGCTGTAAGTGTAGAAGTTTCTTTCCCAACGGATGGGCCTGCTGCAGCAGGCTGGAGAGCATCCACTGAGCAGGCTGCGTGGTGCTAATGGTACCATCACACACCAGCAGGCGTGGCTGGACTCCAGACCTTCAAAACAGGCTTTCTGGGGGCTTCAGCCAGCCCTGACAGCCCTCAGTGTCCCACTGTGTCCAGCTGCCACCTTCTAAATGGTTGAAATTCAACTGGAGATGCAGAAGAGACCAACCTGGGAGTCCACTGGAGCAGTTTAGCAGAGGCTGCCCTGGTCGACTGTGCAGTTATCTCCTGCACGTCCCCCAAGCTGTATCTTCTGACCCATTTGACCATGATGCCAGGGTTATTTTCCATGGTGGTGGTGCTTAATTAAGCAACTCCTGCCTCCTCCTCACCCCGTTCCTCACTCTTTCCCAGTCCCATATGAGGCTCTCAGTTGTGCTGGAGGTGAAATTTCTGGGTCTGCTTAGTCAAATGGATGGGGCAACCAACTGAAACTTTTAGTTGCCCCCTTCTCTCATTTTCTTTCACGTAACTCTGCCAGCATGAGTGCAGGAGAGGTGTCCCTAAAGGCTCTGCCTTATTGGTTTCCAGGACCAGTGGCAGGTTTCACCAAAGGTAGTTGTCTGAATGCAGAGCAACAGCGTCTCTTTATTGATTTATTATACAAACGAAGTTCCTTAGAGGCCAAAGGGTTTTCACCGCACTGAACTTGCAGTAATGGAACACTAAAACAACCATTTTAAATCCTGAGAGAATGAACTCTTAAATAATTCAGTCAGGGAGAAAAACGATTCCAGGATGTTTATGAGATAGATGAAGGGATTTTAATTAGTCGGCAAGATTTCATTTAAACTGCACGGCACTCCGGAAGGGGGTATATTAGCTCCTTTGTGAAGTTTTATGCTGTTTCTAGCATGTATCTGAAGAACTTGCTTTCACTGCAGGAGTGGCACGCATCTTTTTTTAACCACTTTACGAGTCCTGAGGACTGGGAGAGGCTGTCGGGCAGTGCCGGTGTGCAGCCAGCGGTGCTGGGGAAGCGATGCGTGGAGAAAAGCAACGTTTTCCTCGAAACAGGAGGAGGCTGGTGCTGTCTGGCAGCTGTCCTGAGTAGAGGCTGCAGGAATGTCTCCCTCATCGTAGATGCTACTTCCAAAAAAGGTGGAGGGAAATACCCCGGGGAGCAGCAAAAACCATAGCCGCAATAGCTGGAATGAGCTAAATCAGCGTTTGAGCCAGCCCTGCCCAAGGAGGGCTTCAGTTCCCAGGTATTTCAAACCTGGCCCACTTCTTTACTTTTCATTAACAGATGAAAAAGGTAAAGTTGTTCCTGAGTCATATCATCCACCACTGCCGGGGGTGGCATATTCCTGTGCTGCCTTCGGACCTGCAGACATCCCCCCACCCCGTTCCTGCGCTGTGAGTCACCCCCCCCAATGCCATTTACTCAGCACGTTCTCCCACTCAGGGTGAGTCACTCGCAGCCGCCCGCCTGCGGTGTATTCCCCACCAGGATGGGGAGTTAACTCCAGCAGGAGTTAACCTGGTGTGTGTAGTATTGGAGTATAAATCTGGGAATGGTCCCATGTTTCTGAGAGGAGGATGCTGAAGGCAGGAGCTGGGCTCCTTCTGCTCTCTGCAGAGTTTTTGGAGTAGGTGCACACATCTATGTCCAGTTCCCCATACCTGGACCACTGCAGCACAGGTTAATGGGCTAATATGACACTCCTCTTGCCTGGAGGAAAAAACCCACAACCTTTTAGCATTTAAATTTTTTTCCATTTTCTGTAGAAAGCCTAAATTTGGATAAAGGTTGTGTATCGAGGACCCTGCCTTTCTGCTGGATAAACTCCAGCTCTGGGCTGCTCCAACCACGGGCTCATTCTCATAGCTGAGCCTGTGATTTCCAGCCCCACTGGAGCCTCTTGCATGTAGATGGAATTGCAAAGTCATTATTCAGTTTTTACGTCTCTAAGCTCATGAGCCTGATCATTTCTGCTGGACGTAGCCTGTTCGTTAGAAAGGCATCCAGCTTTGCCCTGGAAACAACAGAAGGATGGCTAGTGCCTTGTTGCATGGATTAGTCATGCTCACTGCAGGGGGGAAAAAAACTTGTGCCTTATTTCCAATGCAAAGCTGCCCCGGTTCAGATCCTCACCACTGATTCCTTCTCCTCTACATTCAAGAGCACTTGAGCACCTTGTATTTTCTCTACAGGGAAACACTTATTCACTGTGATCAAATCACCTCTCAAGCTGACTTCTTTTTTTTTTTCTTTTTGATCAGCTAACAAGACTGAGCTCTTTAAATCTCCAACGCTATGGCGTTTTCTGTAGGTGTCCAATCATGCCTGGTCCCTGCTCTCAGCCCCTTCTGATTTTTCACCTCTTAAAGACTACAAATGCTGGCAACACCTGAGCTGCTTGTGTAGGCAGAGCCAGGGAAGCACATATTTATTAGTTGGCCATTTCTGGCTCTGATGCAGGTAGGTATTGCCTCCAGCCCTTTCAGCAAGGCTGGCGTTTGGTGCTTATGTAGCCTGGTCCATTTTCTGAGCTGTCAAATGCCAGGACACAGACCCCCAATGGGGGGGGTCCTTTGATGCAGAGCTTTGTTTCTAGGGAGAGACGAAGGCAAGGAAGAGGTTTAAACAGATGGATTAGAACAGGCTTATTGTATGGGAGACTTGTGATGACCGGCCTGTCTTCTCTTCTTTGCTATTCACCAGTTTATCAAGCTTTGCTCATGACTTTATTGCATGTGATTTTCGATCTGCTTCAGCAGTGGTGATCAAACAGGAGGGAAGCATCTGGTGGCAGTTCTGCAGCGCTCCACCAGAAACATCCCACCCAAAGGTGATTTCCTCCTGCCAGCTCTTGACTCATCTGCTTCATTAGCACTGGCAAGCCAGGCTTTGTCAGGAAGGGTAATATCTTTTCTCAGCCCAGTTGGGCAGACAAAATAATTTTCGGGCTCAGTGCTAATCTTTTAACCAGTACTAAGCCAAAGGCCTTTCAGAAATCAAAATCTACTGTATCAGAGCAGGTACTTTTATCAACAATGTGTGAGACTGAAAATCCACTTGACCAGAGACAGCCTCAGTCAATCAATGGCAAGACATTCCCACCTCTAGTTCCCAATTAACTGAATCCCATGATCAACTTTCCCATTATTTGGCCCTTGACTGGCACCTGTTTAGCAAATGTGTTTTGGTCTGGGACATCCTGCTTGTCTTCTCTGCACAGTGCTCCATCAACTTCTGCAAGTTCCCCCGTAAGAAGGATTTCTCACTCATTAACATTTAATATCAGCATGCTGGAGAACTCCTTGACCAGCTTTTTGAAGACTCCTGAATAAAAATTATCACATATTATCAATTTGAAATTATATAAATAAAGTTTTGTTCCTATCAGGTGTTGCTGAACAACCTCCTTAGTTACTAATGGACTGAAAAATATTTCTCTCATGTCATACAAGCATATTTTTCTGCTCCTTCACAAATATAAAAACCAAATATTATTGGAGATCTTTTCAAGACTGCCAGTATCTGTTCCTTAGAGATGTACAAAGGAATGAAACCTCATCAAAGGACAAGTCTGGAAATAACCCATTTAGTGTTCTTATGGGAAGAAAATGACCAGAGTTTTTGTGAGAGAGGAAGCTATTTCTTAAAAGACTTTAAAAGAAAAACCAAAGGCAACCTCTGACTCTTGTTCTGGAAATAATAGAATTACACAGAGCACATTAAAGCCCCAAGTGATCATTTATAGGACACGATGTGAGAAACTGAAGCCTCCAGGAAAAGCTAACTGAAAAGGAAGAAGGAAACAGAAGAGCTGGAGTAACTATCCCACTATTCACTCATTTCCGTGGGGGGACATTGCAATCTCAGACACCTACCAGCTGCCCTCGCTCCCCAGCAAGCAGCTGAAGTGGTGGAAAGTGTGAGCATTCCTCATACCCAAGGCTGCCAAAATAATTCCTGTGCCCTGGATAGTGAGACTTGCTTCATCCCTGAAACACCTTTCAGCAGAAAAGTTGTTTGAAATATGAATCCGAGTTCCTGCAGACACCTCAGAGGTTTCCTCCCCGCCTCCGTTGCTGAACTAGAGTCAGATTTAAGGACTAAGGCTGTGAGTACAGCTACCCTCCTGGTGGTCCTGGGCATCTCAGGGTTTCTCACTGGAAGTGCTTTGCTGAGGGTCAGCAGAGCTGTGTGGACGGGAGCTTGGGCTCCTGTGCTGTAGTGGATATGCAGCTGATTTACTGGAAAAAACTGATTCTCTTATCTTTCTATTGGCAGAGTCTTCATGGTCAACAAAACAGGAACTTGCAGAAGAAAGTACAAATACATCCTTCCTACCTTGCCCTTCTACTGCCTTTCTCTCCACCCCCTTGCTGACCTCCCATCCCCATGTCCTCCCCAGCGAAGGCTCACCCTCCTCACCCTCCCCACCTCTCCGTCCTGAGCCAACACTTCTGGAGCAAACACTTGCCTAGAAGCCCAGTTCAAAGAAGAAGGGATGAAGGATTTGTGAAGCGGGCTGAGAGACAGGGGAGAGCAGGGGTCCTTGCAGAGAGCGTGGGTTCAGGTACGTCGAGTGGGGGTGGGGGTGAGCACCGTCCGGGCTGTAAGGAAGGGAGCAGGGCAGATACTGTGCTCCCTCCTAATAACAAATACAGATATGGACATAGGAATAAACGAGCTCCAAAATAAAATGGAAATTTGCCCCCAAAAGTGCATTGTGAAGTTTAGGGGCAGGATGGCTCAGGTGTCCTAGTCCAGCTCTGCAAATTTAGACTGATTTCCAGATTTGAGGAAAAAATGACTTTCCTCCTCCTGTCAACTACCTGCAAATGTAGTTACGGGAAGCAAAGTGCTCTTTAGAAACCCTGGGTGATGGGCGCAGGAATGCCGTACCCCTGCTAGCCTGGAGCTGAGAGCCCCAAGCCTCGAGTGTCTCTCTGCCATCACTGTCTTTCTTGTAAAGCTGCACTGACACGTCAGGCTGCAGCACTGAGAGTAGACAATAAAATGAAATCTGTGTTGTTTCCCTTCATGAATCTTGATGGTCCCATCAAAAACCAATTAAGGATGGTGCTGGAAATCCAGTACAGTTTGAAGCAGGGGGGTTATAATTTGTGCTTGCAGTTTAGTTTGAAATCTTTACTCTTCCCAGCTTAGGAAATCAAGAAGCAACTTGAAAAGACACCCAGAGTTGACTATCATTTCTAAAATATTGTGACTTGAATCAGTAAGCTCAATTTGATGGAGAGGGTGGAGAGGGGAAGGATAAATCCTGATTTCTCAGTTTGGTGGGGGAAGGGCCCTCCTGTGTTTAACAAACCAAAGTGAGACAAGAAGGAGGTTGCATCTTTGTGAGATGCCAAGCTCGGCCAATCTCCGGGTGAACTGCATACATACATAATCCTCATTACATATTCCGCAAACAACTTCCACTCCACTTCCAGACAGCCGCCCACCAGCCATTGAGCACGATGATGTTCCTCGCATGACAACCACAAAGTTTGGCAGCTCGGAAGCTGTGGAGCACAAATCAGAAAGGCAACCCTCCCATCTGCCATCACCTTCCTCCTGTGGCTTCATCTGAGGCACAGCAAGGCCAGAGGATCACTGGAAAGTGGGGATACACATCTGGAGCCAGGGCAACAGGGTGTTTTCCCATGCCACGTTTTGAGATTGGGAGGGTGCTGATGTAGAATTGGAGTATCTGGCAGAAACCAGAAATATTTCAGCAAAACTTTCAATTGTTTTGGGTCAGGAATGCTTCCTTGGTGCCACATGGCTTCAATAGAGGTTGCCTAAAATAGACGCATTGAGTTCAGTTGCCAGTACATGGGTGGCTATTGCTGTCTGAGGTGCTGCAAGCTATCTGTGAGGTCTCTGGGGCTGGAAAATATGATATAGGACCAGTGGAAATATTACACCCTTCTAAAGAGACAACCAAAGGCTGAGGAGTACCCTGTTGCAACTAACATGGAGCTAGACACCTCCATCTAGGCAACCACGACGAGCCCGCATGGCCAGTGAGCTGCCTCACTCTTCTTGCTCCATTCACCGCCTTTCTGCAGCTGAAGCTCAGACACCAGCCCCACGTGCTGACACACATGCAGGCACCTCGCACCAGCTACGGCCATCGAACCTGCAACGAACGCACGCTCTGAAGTAGGCTGCCAGAGGAAAAAAAAAATCACCAGGAGTTTATAGGAGAAACAAATAGGCAAAATCCCTCAGCTTGTTTTTGGCAGCCAAGAAGAGGAGGATGACTCAGCCCTCCCGGCTTTCAAGTGCCTGAATTTGTGACATGAGCAAATGCAGCAAAACACGATGGGATGCAGGTCCTGTTCCTGAGTGCACTTCTCGTATTTATTCCAGTATGTGGAGGCAACTCGGAACGCTGCAGAGCTGCCAAAAGCTGTGCTACTGAATGTGCCATGAAAGCGAGGGTGGGTTTTGCAGTGGAATAAATAGTACTTCAATAGCAGTTTCTCATCAGGGCTGTCACAGGTCTTTGCCAGCCTAGTTGGGATGGGGGTTACTTTCCTCCACTGATGTATTGTTTGAGCTGTGGTGGTGGTGGCAGTCTGGCAGCTGGGGGAGGGGCCAGAAATCAGCAAATTAGCAAGGTGCAAATGGGAAAAGTGTTGTTCTCGTAGAACTGCACCTGAAGTTGTGGTCTGGAGCAAAGGGCTGAGGTACTCTCTGCTTGGAGAACAGACAGTGCTCTTTACCCGATGAGCTCCAAACGTTTGACAGTACTACTCCCCACTGCAAGGAAACCTCATCTCCTCTAAATCAGTCATCTGCAGGTGAAAGAAGCTGAAAAGAAGTCCTGCTTAGCAAATGAAGACATCTTCTCATCAAACATACTTGTCCTCCTAAACCAATGCCCCACTCCGCATAACGCAAGGCGTCAGTCCCAATACAGAAGTGCTTCTTTCTCCCTACTTCTTCCACCTCACCATGGGAGAGATCATGTTGTGGCCATGATGAGAGGTCAAAGCAGATATAGGAAGCCGATAAAAGAGACAACATTCCAAATTAGACAGATGAAGGGTGGGAAGAGGTAACTGTTTTCCTGCCTCTAATAAGGAGGAGGGGCTCAGCAAATGGGAGGACTTGTTCAATGCAGTTGGCAACTCATTATCTTGTTATACCTCTACATTGGTGAAAGGAACCCACTGAGCTGTGACTTTTCCAGCCACTGCTTCATGCTCCAGAGATTTCCTTCCTCTTGGGAAATCAACAACAACAAAAAGAAACTTGTACTTTTGGGCGCCCACAGGTGTCCCTGCAAAATGAATGTGGCCGCAAAGAGAAACAACGGAACGTTGGTGGGACCTGGCAGGATGAAGGAAGCAAAGCTTATCAGGTGGGGCTGTGAGGAGCAGGCTTGAATTGGGGTCATGCTGGCCAGAAGCAAAAGGAGGAAACCATAAACATTTCAAGCATGGATAGACTTCCCTGTACAGAGCAGCCAAGTTACAAGTGTGTGCCTAGGTGGTACTCAGGATTTGCACCTTATCGAGAAGTTCAAAGAGCAGCTGCCACAAGGCTGAGCTCCTGCCTACAGATCTGCCTACAGTGAATGGGGCAGGAACTCAGCAACTATGGATTGTGGGGAGAAAAAGCTGCTTCTGCTTTCCATGAATTTCTTTGTCCCTAATGCTCTGCAGACCAGGAGCCTCAAACGCCAAAGGAACCCTGGTGTGAGACATCAGTTCATCCAGGGATGAAAAAGCACGACCCCTTCTCCAAAGCTCTCTGGGGGAGAGTTCAGGGGGTTGTCCTCTGGGTTGTCTCTCTGCTCCTGGTGCTATGTCCCCGGTGTCTTCAGAGGTGTCTTCATTCCTCCCCAGCAATGTCATGGACTTTCTCCCAGTTCCTGTGACTGAAACAAATACCCTGGCTGCTTTCGGGAAAGCTGTGCAATGGCCTGAGAAATGCCGGCTGTAGCTGTGCAACTGGAATAACAAGGGCGCTGAGAGTGAGTAATAAGCAATTAGATACTAGATTAGCAAACAACATGACCGTAGACTATCAAAGGAATAACACAGGTTTCTGAAAGACACTGTACGATTGTGTGGAGAAGGATGTGGAGACTGGGAAATGTCCAAATGTAGCTTTTAAGGAGGATTAAGATGAATTCGATGCAAGCCTTATGGCCTGTGCATTTGATACATAGATTAAGCAGAAACATGACAGAAGGTAACTAGCTTGGTACTATGTCTGAGGGACAGACTTAATGTACACAAAGGAAGGATGCAGGTTACATTTATGGTTTTGGATAGCTTATACTGCCCTGCTGTTATCAGCTGACGAAGAAGAAGGTTATACTTGCTATTTGCTACCTGACAGAGAAACCCAACTGGCGGATCTACTGCTAGGTCTGGTTGTGTGTCTGGCACTCAGGGAAGTGAGCTGGGCAGCGGTGAGTTAGAGACAGAGTGATCCATGGCTTTCCAGTGTGGGACCAACTCATCTTATGCCCTTCCAAGGGCCATATGGACACAAGCGAGATCTCCCTTTTGTGTCAGCTGCTATGGGTCTCCAGTTTCACACTGTGCCTGTGGACTTAAATACAGGTAAAACTTAATTTGGCCACTGAATTTTGCTAAGTTTTCCACTGTAAGGGGAGAGCAAATTGTTGGGTTTTCAGAACAGCAACCTTCTGATTGGACCAGATCTGCACAGCATCTCTCCATGTCTTGGTTTGGAGCAGATTCTCAGGCTGGACATTTAGTTCAGGATGGACCAGCATTTGCATCTTTGGCATTCAATGTCCCTGGCTGGGAACCTCAGCAAACTTTGTGACAAAACCCAACCCCAGTTATGTTTTCCCCTTGATTCTAGTGCTGGTATTTTCCACTAATGCCACCCAAATAAAAAAAAAAGAATAATTTTTATGCTTGTGGTGACTTTCAGCACTGATCTACACCTAGGCAAAAGATCGGAGGATGAATGTCAGCTCTTGTTTGTAGAGATCAGAGGAAGAGCCCTTTGTGTCTTGGAGTGGGCAGAAGAAATAAAGCAAGGGCAATAAATATTTGTTCTTTGCCTGCAAAGGAATTTCCCTGTAAGCCTTGCCAGTCTCCAAAAATATCTTGACATGTTATTTTCTCCTTTCTCCTATTGATTCTTGAAGCTGTCACTGTGACAGACAGTGGAAAGTGCTCTGCAAACACCCCTCTCAATAGGGAAAGCTTTCGACTGCCTTTTAATTTTTTGTTTAATTTTTATTTTCATACCTTCACTGTCTTTTTGGTACCAATTCTTCAATTCAGGAGGGGGATCATATGTTTCAAGCCTGACTAAGTCACTGACTAGCTGATTTTCTCATTATTTTGTGTTTCATAATTCCTCCCTCATATTACTCTGGAAGCAGTTTTCGATCTAAGGATTAGGTGCTGAAAGCTAATAATAGGCTGGTTAAAAATTAATTGTACTCTTTTGTAAGGAAAATAAATAAATGAATAAAGATTAGCAGCTGTGCTACTAAAACACACAGAATACTAGTGTCTGTCTGAAAGCCTGCCTGGTGAGATAGATGTTTTTGTGTGCTGTTTGAGTGGTCTGTGGAGATAATTTGTCAGATGGATTTGCTCCATACCTCTGTCTTCACACAATAAGCAGCGTGTATTTCCTGTGCATTAGTTAGCCATCTGAAATTGCTTGAATATATTTATGAACCTATTTCAGATGCCTAAATTTCGGTTCAGGCATCTCTGGCAGACTGATTCTTGTTTTTATCTTTGGGCACTGAAAAGCTGCTTGATGCCTCTTAAGTCTGGATGACAGATATTACGAAGAGTTGGTTCAGATCTGGGATGCTTCACTTCATCCCCAGGAGAAATGTCGTCCAGAATAACAGACTTTGGATACAAGACATGAGGAGCAGGGCAAAGAGGAGGGATGATGCTGGGTGGTGAGACTTGGCAGTACGACACAGTGCAGATTTCTTGTCAAGGGATTGCTCTTTGTGTAGGTGACTGTAGCTGCTGAATGGATCTGGATCTACTCACGTGAGTAGAATGAATCTCAGAGATTTTGGATGCCCCAGTTAACAGCTTGTGTGTGGACTTGATCCAACATCTGCTACAAAATGAGCTGGTTTTCATTCTGGGAATAGTCAGAGTCTGTTTATCAAGTTAGCAGCTTTTCTCCTTTGATTAAGACATAGCAATCAACTGTTTGCCCCTTCTTAATCATCCCAGGTAAGAAATAGAGTAGGTCCATTTAACCCGTCTGCATGGTTGCGTGTGATCAGGCACTACAGCTCAGCTGATAGCTGGTAACATCCTAATTCAGCCTAATTCAGCCTCGGCTCATGACTATTCCCCTGCCCCACTCTGAGCCCTTCTCCTCCTAGAGAAGGAACCAAAAGGCAGAGAGCGACGGCATAGGGGGAGGAGATAGTCTGCAATTTTCTTTTCGGCTCCCCCAAAATATTGCAGAGCTGGCTGTGGTGTTGCGGGGACTGAAGATGCATCAAGGTGGATGTGGCAGGACCAGGAAAGCTCTGTTAATGAGGTATTTCCTGGCTACAAGGTGCCTATGGGCATTCCTGTGGGATCCAAACCTCAAACTGAGGATTTACTCCAGCGTTTCTTTCTTCGCTTTCCTGCATAGCCAAACTGAATATGCTTTATTTCTACAAGCACGATAAAAGGAAATTCTGAGGGACTGAAAAAAATTGTAATTTTGGAAATGTCAAAATATTTTAACAGTTTTTGTTTGATGTGAAAGATCTCAGTGTTGTCAAAATGGAATGTCTCTTGTGTTCATTACAAGACCATGAGATGCTGTTTCACCTCTGCTCAAGTAAGAAATATGAGATGGCAGTTGCAGAAAGGGTACTAAAAAGAGAAATGGCTTATTCCGTGTGATTTAGAAATCCCATGGAGTATATGGGGAAATGCAATGAGGGGTTAAAAGTGTTGTGTAACTGTAGGACTCCCTTTGGCTCCTGCATCTTTTTGCAGGTTGGTCAAGGTGGCCTCCAAATCAGCAGCTATCCAACTTGCTTTACCTCCCACAATTATGCAAGACAGGCAAGTTTCAGGAATTGTGCTTCTGGCTTTTCTGAAGCTCACCAAGTATTTGCAGAGCAGACTAAAGGGCTCGTGCAGGAACTAATGGCAAGATCGTCTGCTGAGGCTTTCTGGGTAGGTTTCCTGCAGCAGGTGCTGTCACGGAGCTCAGAAGTGGTGGCAACGAGCCTGTAAGGACAGCAAGATGCTCTCCCTGCTGCCGTGCCTGTCTCTGAGAGCGGCTTTGCAATGTAATAACCAACAAATTGCAGTGCATTGTCTTGGGCATTGTGGATGTGAGGTCCTGCCTCCAGCCCACGCGCTCAGCCCAAGCGAGACCCTTGGAGTGTTAGAGAGAGGAACTGGGAAAAATGTTGCTGCCAGCAGAAGATGCCTATTACTTGCAAACAAAACCAGGCAGATGGCCTGCTGAATTTCAGTCCTTAATTAAAAGTGCTTTATCCTCTAAGCTAATTATAGAATAATTCCTGCTGTGGGAGGGGCTCCTTTGGCATGGAGAGGGTGGTAATGAACATCTCAGTTCGCCTCCTCGTCAGCAGGCTCAGCCCTTCATTCTGCTGCCTGAGGGATAAAGATACCCTTGGCTGTTAGCTCCGAAGTGGACCCTGTGAAGGGAAGTAGAAGAAAGAAGCAAGAGGTCTCGAACAGCCCCGGCATGACGAAATAGGATCTCACTGCCATGTCTGTCACAGCATGGATAACCCAGGGAGCTCCCACGTGAAGCTAGACCTCAAGCTGGGTTTATTAGTGAAAGCTCTGCTAAAGCAGATACATTTCTTACAAGCGACAAAAAACTGGTTTTGGATAAAGTTTGACATGATTTGAAGAGGTTTCAGCTAGCGCTGTGATTTTTTTCTTTGGGTTTTGCACTTTAAACTAACTTCAGCCTCCCCATGTTGCATGATCCTGGAAATGCAACTTGCTGCATGCTCCTTCCATGAGACCCTATGGGCATGCTGCATTGTGGAGAAAAGCTCAAAACACAGATGGCAAATTACATGAAAAATTTGGACCATTTGCACGAGAGAGAAAAGTTTAACAGCTTGAGCAACACCAAGCCCTTACAGACACCAGGATCCTAGGATGACCTTGCTCTCCAAGCAGCTCTCGTGCCAATCCTGGTGCAAAGTGTGTCCTAGCTCCCAAACTCATCATCCATCACTTTGATGGCTCTGCTAAGTGGCAAAAGATACAGCAGGATTTTGCTCTCTGTCCTCATCTGTCTCTTGTGACCCTTCCTAAATTGAAAAGCAGTGAGCTTCACCCTGTCTGCCTCCCATCCTTTGCTGAACACTAATTCTCCTGGACAGCCTTCATGATTTCCCCAGCTCCTCAGGTTTATTGTCCCGTCTCCAGCCTCCCCTTGCAATTAGAGAAGGAGAAAAATCTGATGCCTACAATGCTCTGCTCGACCCCTTTGTGAGTGGCTTGGGCTGGTCTTGCCTTATCAGGGCAGAAGTCGGGTCTTATCGGGAGCGTTGGCAGGGCTGTGTCTTTCAGACAGGGCTCAGGCAATGGAAATGCTGCTGATCTCTATCTGCCTGGCATTTCTCTCTTTCTCCATCAAAATCAATGCAAAGGATGTTTTTCAGCCCCTCTCTGAGTTAAGGGAGGTGGGGGTAGGGGGGAGAAGAATGGAAAAATACTCAGCAGATGAGAAACTTTTCACGCAATTTTTCCTGCCTGCAGCTTCTATATATAGGTTTAATTAGAACATTGAAGGCACCTCAGGATTATGCTGTGAGGTTTGTTTCCTTAGCCCTGTAACTAATGCCCTGTGGTTTCAATAACTCTGCCTTGACTTCGTTAGCCTCCAAGCAAATATCTACCTATGGAAACTGCAGAATTGCTATCCTGGGTCAGAGCACCACGTGAGCTCAGGGAAGTCAGAGGCTCTGCTTTAAATGCTCTCTAATTATCTCTAGCCGAGGTAACGGAGGAAGTGGTTTGGCACCTGTGAATTGAATTCTTGGGAGAGAGCCCCCTGAAATGAGCTTTTTTGACTGATACTGGAAAGTTTTATCTCTTGCTCCCCACAACTGTTCACAGTGGAGGCAGATTAACTCTTTCTCCCCTACCTGGAAAAGACTGAGCCATGTCTGATGGGGATGTCGAATTAGCCAGTTTCATTCTGGCTGCCAGGCTAGCTTGGTTTGCCCCTTGGATTTATCCTGGAAAAGGGCTGTGGCCATGCAGCTCATACCTGCAACTTGGAGCAGAGTGCTTCATGCCTGTCCTGGCGGGTTTCTGGCTTGCAGGAGATGGCCCACAGGGCACTTGCTGGGGGTCCTGGAGAGCTGAATGCGGCTGCTTCTGCGCAGAATGCCAATTGCTAAATAATTTTACGGATGCTAAGTGTCAATGATGCTCTCTGTCCTGTGACTCTGCATCATCAGACTGAGGCTGAAGGCCACGGTGCCTGCAGGAGGGGCTGGGGCATGGCCGGGGCTGAGCTCTCTGCTGAGGCACAGACCACACAGACCCTGTTGGTCGCCGTGAAATAGGGTGGTGGTGGCTTTGGTTCTGCTTCTCATCATCGGCTCCAGCCTCATGGTGGTAGCTGGATATCAGACCTAAACCTAGAAGAGGGCTTATGGACCACAGCCGTGTGATTATATGGGAAGCTTGAGGAAGACAAACACAGTTCTCGGTGTCCAAGAAGGCCTTTGGAGAACTTAGGTGTCTGAAGTGAAAACTGAACTATACTTTTTTCTCCCTTTTTGTTTTCAAACTACAAAGGGATGAGAATACCAAGCCTTTCTGCAGTGCACTTTTATGAGACACAGGCTGGTGTTGCACATATTGCCAAGAAACCTTTAGAGTCTCAAGGACCGCTTTCTACCTGAAGCCTTTCTCAATTACTGTCATCAAAACAGAGAGCAGTAGAGGAGAAAGGCAGAACGTGCATCTGGGGCTGCTCCCTCCATTGTGGAGATGCACTTGGAAAGGCTTTTTGTGGAGCGGACGAGCTCACACCGGCATTTCTTTTATTCCCCACCATTTTCTATGTACGCAAGTTAGCTGACAAAACCGCTGCTGCAGCTTTTTCTCCTCTCTCCTAGGCTTATTATTTTTTTTTATTGTCATTATTATTAAGGGCACAACAAGATTTATTTTCTGTAAAACAAGCCATGTTATGTCAAGACAGATTTAAAGGGCTGGATTAGGAAGGGGCATTACAATACATTTTATATGAAAATGAAATATCATGAGCAGTTCCTTGGCAGACCTAATGTCTTTCAGGGCTGTTCTTTGGGAATAGCAATTCCAGGCAGGGACTCTGGAAAAAATAGAGTGTGTTGGTATAATGAGAGGCTGTATCAGAATGGATATGCATGAGCTGGGCAAATTAATATTTAATGAACAGTGAAGTCTGCTATCCCCTAATCATTGAGTGCCTGGGATTTGCAAAGTGGCTAATTTTAAAGTATTTTGTATGGAATTATTCATGTATTAAGAAGTACATGACTGTCTTGCAGTCCAAGTCATTGAAATGGAATTAAACTCAATGAAATGCAGTCATCAAAACATTGGACGTCAGGTCCAGCCAAGACAACAGCAATGGGACAAACATATTGCTCTTACTAAAGGACCTGGCGGAGCTGGAAAAGACAGGCGGTGGGGTACACAGCCTTCCTGCAGGGCAGGGATGGCCTCATCCCAACGGGTTTTCTTGGGAACCCATAGCGGAACGGATCCCGTGTTGGGCTTTTCAAAGCAAGGAAGAGCCAGCAGTGGGTAACAGGGCCAGCAAGAGCTACGGAGCAGGAAAATCACTTAGATGGATGAAAACAGCGCAAGGCTGCTGGTCCTGTGGCAGGAATAGGACTGGGTGAAAACCAGCGGCCTCATTTGAGTGACAGTTCTGACACTACTGTCATCATCTTTATTTTTGTTTGTATTTTGCCTAGAATGATTACTTAAAACGTACTTGTTGATCTGGAGTTTAATGAGACTTTACTTTGGCTTGAACAAGTGTTTTTTGGACCTCAGCTCAGACAATTCTTCTGGCACTTCTTCCAGTCTTTTCCTCACTGGTTTCTGATAAAAGAAGAATGTTCCAAAGAAAATGTCATTTTCGCTTGGAAAATGATTTTTTAATTGGGGGTGGGGAGGAAAGATTTTGTTCCCTGGCATCTTTAAAATGTTTCCACTCTTTCCCTGTTAGAAAACAGTTTGTTGAAGTTAATGCACCTTCTTGAAAGTCATTGTTTGACCCAAGCTTGTGTTCTGTGCAAAAAGTGCGAGGCAGAGGAGAATGCTTCTTCCTCGCCACACAATCTATGAATGCAATAAGCTCATTGGCTTAATGAGAGAAGATAAAAGAATTGAAATAAAAAGTGTTTACAGCTATTTGAATGCTACTAATTATGCCAAAGAGCGTTGCAGGAGAGGAGAGAAAAATATGGCAATAATCGTATGGGAAAGGCAGACAAGGGAAGGGTGGAACAGGCTGAAGATTCATTTTCTTCTCGTGTGCCTGTGCGGTTCCTCATATAAAGGATCTGTGTTATCAGTACAAGTAATAATGATGATACGGGGTCATTAGGAAGATATGGTAGGTAAACACTGCAGTCAGGAATGAGGCAGCCACACCTACAGTCTTAGCTGTGACCCTTGAAGTAAAATGACTTTTGTTAATAACGAGGGAGGAAAACAAGGAGCGTGTGCACACGTATCTGCAGCCTCTCTCTGGATTTGCATGTAAGCAGCTGGGGAATTTTATTTTGTTATTTTTGGAACAAAATGTTGACTCAGAAATCAATTTATCCTTTCTCTGGATAAATTAAAACAAAAGGTGAGCCTGAAAGTGAAGAGAAAAAATTTCACATCAGCTTGAGAAAAATGCTTCGATCAACCCAAAGTAAATAGTTTTCTTTTTCTCTTCTCTTCTCTTCTCTTCTCTTCTCTTCTCTTCTCTTCTCTTCTCTTCTCTTCTCTTCTTGACTGTACAAGAATTTGGTTCTGGACCTGCCTAAAGGTTATTTATTTTTTCCTCATCTTTTTTTATTTGATCCCTGAAAAGAAAGATCTATTATTTTCACAGCAATTATTCTAAGTACAGCTAGAGAAAGCCATGTTAAGTCCCAATTTGAATATTAAACATAATTAAAAGACTTTTCTACATCATAAATTGTTCTCTTATCTGCCTGCCCATAAATGTCAATGTATTAATGGTCACAATTTGTCTCAGATGTAGGAAATAGCCTTTTCCTCCCATTGCCTTTTTTGAGTAGTGGGGAAAAAAGCACAGCAGGTCATGCCCATATGACCATGCAAAAAAATTTCCGTTACAGTTTTGCTTCAGCTTCAATTGAAAAGCCAATCCCTTCTTGTCAGCTGATTATTTCTGCTCTTGAATATACTCTTTAAACCAAGAAACGTTATCTAGAAGCAGAAACAGGCAGTGGTATATTAAAAGTCTTTATTAAACTACAAGCCAGAAGAAAACTGGAGAAATTAATAACTCAGAGTGTGATTAATATGAAGTTTTTTTTTTTTTTTTTTTTTTCTGGAGAGACGAGGAAGTAGAAACTTGATGCTTTTTACTGACATGAAGAAAAGGTTCATGTGAGTGTTTGTTCACTGCCAGATTCTCACATCCTTGTGTTTGACCAAAGCTTTTGAAAACTCCGACAACCCTCCCATCACGGGTCTCCACCTCTGAGAACACTTGCTCCCTATGATTAATTTCCATGGACTTTGTGCATCATTACCAGGCTAATAGCCTTTAGTTACTTATTTCTTTGATTTGATTTAAAGCCTGTCTCTGGGCAACTGCATTTCTACTAACAGATATACAAAAGGATGGAACCACCACATGCACTTTGAACTGTTGCAACTTGGTGAATTTCTTGGGAAAGCCATCTCAAGCAGCTCAACACATGCATAAACACTGGAAATAAAAGTATTAAAGACCAAAAGTTACAGACAAAAAAAAGGAAAAGAGAAAAAAAAAGAACATGCAATTTTTCACTCCCTTGGAGAGACCAAAGGATGGTTTAGGGACAATTGGAAATCAATGTCCTTGGGAAAAAATGGGGCAAAATACACAAATGTCAGACCTGAGCATTGGTGTGAACCAGGCAGAGAACTGTGAAACCTGCACATTTTTATTGTGTGTGACATTTCTGAACTTGCTGGGTACACAAAAGGCAGCTTTCCTCTGCTTTCCAAAGAAGTTTCTTCTAATTTACACCACTAGTTAGAAGTCCCCCACAGGTTCAGTTTTTCAGCTGAAAATAAGGATTTAAAGAAACTAGCATGTGTCCCTGAATGGACTGATTTTGTCAATTGGCATGGTTTGACCCCAGCCAGCAACTAAGCACCACGCAGCCGCTCACTGACTTCCCCCCCCCCGCCCCCCAATGGGATGGAGGAGAGAATTGGGAAAAAGAAGTAAGACTCATGGGTTGAGATAAGAACAGTTTAATAGAACAGAAAAGAAGAAACTAATAATGATAATGATAACACTAATAAA
>JAVJGG010000082.1:41719948-41730288 GCA_035590195.1 Aviceda cuculoides | reverse complement strand
TTTGGGTCAGCTGCCCTGGCTGTCTCCCCTCCCAACTTCTTGTGCCCCTCCAGCCTTCTTGCTGGCTGGGCATGAGAAGCTGAAAAATCCTTGACTTAGTATAAACATTACTTGGCAACAGCTGAAAACATCAGAGTGTTATCAACATTCTTCTCATACCGAACTCAAAACCACAGCACCGTACCAGCTACTAGGAAGACAATTAACTCTATCCCATCCCAAACCAGGACATCCACAAAAAGGGCTATGGAGGTCCAACACAGGACAGCTGGAAATCAAGGGAGGTTGGTGTTGCTGCGGGCAGAGGGCATGGTGAGACTGTGCCCACAGCAAGGCAGAAACTCCTTTACTAGCACCTCGGGGCGGCTGGCACTGCCCGCTGCCCTCCCTTTCCACCCGCCGCAGCTCGTCCCCAGGAAGCCCTGGGGTTCTGCCGTGTCTTGGTGCTGCCGTTAGCCTGGCAGCCACAACGAAAGCACCGGGTTAATTAAACACACAAAAACGTGATTGCAATTAAACCCAAACAAACTGCTGAATCAGAATAGCGAATTGCCCGGAGGCTGGGAGGAAAGGTTGGTTTGCTTAGTTTTTTTTTATCGTAAGGGCTGATGAGGCACAGAGTGGGCAAGCAAATGCTGCAAGGTGAGATGTGCCACTGGCAGGAGCGTTTAGCCTGCTGAATAAAAGATAAAGAGAAAGCTGGGACTGAGAACAGCCTGGCTGCTCAAGTCGATTTAGGTTGGTTTCACTCTAGGAAAATCCCAGGAGTCTGAGTTCAGCAAATATCTTTGCAACTTGGCTGGAAACTCTCCCCAGCCAGGGCCAGCCCCACCAGTCCATTCCACTCCCTGCTCCCTATTCCAGGGATTCAACACCATGCTGGAGTGGTCCGATGGCCAAAGCACCCCCTTGGCCCTCACCAAAATCCACGCCAAGGATGCCATCCCAAGGGATTTGCAAGAAGGATGTGCGATTTGCTCTGCAGCGTGCCTGCTTTTCAGGGAAAAACTCAAGGACACATCAGGGATCACCTGAAAAAGAACCTGCGGGGCATTGCTGTCCTGTGCCCGGCCAGCAACGCCCTGCAGGGTACACGGAGGAAATTTTTGCACCTTCCCACCTCCACTACTCGATTTCTGCAATACTTGTTTGCAGCAAACCCATCTATTATGCTCACTCTAGGCTTGGTTTCTATCGAGCTGCTTCGGTGTATCCCACTAAAGGCATAAAGTTGAGAGAAGCCAGTGAATTATAAGGTCCCCGATAGTAGGACTCAGCAAGTGGGCTGCTGTTAATCTTCCCTTCGGTACTCAGATTTTGTTCTGCTTGTAATAAATCCCCGTGCCCTTTGCTGTTGAAACTGCAGCCTTGCTACTGAAAAAGGAGGGAAAAAAAAAAAAAAAAAAAAAGCCAGAGATTGCTATGTGCAGAAATAAAATAAGGGATTCATGTCTTGGCCTGGCCAATACTTCTGCTGAGGTCTGAGCCTTAGCGTGATCACCTGGTGTCAAATGTAATGCTACGGTAACTCATGCTGGACTGCAGCAAATTGGAAAAGCTGTTGGATTAATGCAGGAAATGGGGCACACAGCACTGTGTGATTTCTTATAGCAGGGCTGAATGGGCAGTTGGAGACATGATGTGATGTTGCTTCCAAATCTGGAGTAATAGCTGGCTGGGAATTTGTTGATGAAAGTCTTTTCCTCAAATGCCACCTCTGTGGATTTACAGCTACTTGTGGGAAAAGGTCATATTTATAATAAAAGCCAGGAAAAAAGAAATTCTGAGACTGTATTTGCTTTAATATGATCAAAATAATAATTTCCATTTTGGTTCAAAATTGCTTTCAGTCTGGGAATTTATATAAAGCAAAAGTTAAAAATATAAAAAAATAATGATGAGAGAGCACAGCACTTGATAGCATTCAAACTTCTGCACTTTTATGCAGGTTCTTCATTTGTGAAAAATTTTGGACTTTCAACTCTTCACCTCCAGCTGAAGCAGGAAGAAAAAGTCAGAGAAAAATCACTTGAGGGCTTTGCAAATGTTTGCTGCATAGAAGAAAAGCGGCAGATCTTGTGATGGTGGGAAAAGCTGCATCTTGGTGACAGCTCAAACCATCCCAGTGTCCCCCCCAGTTCCCCGCTCCCTCTTCTCACAAGCTGCTGAGTTTCATTTCCTGTGGCTCAACAAATCCCTAATCCCAGAGCCGATTTCATGGTCAGGGGTTTACTTAATGTCTAGCCCTGATTCTTGCTGACAACAAGATAGCTTTATATTACTTGTCAGGCTAGGGAACTTTGAAGAGGGTGCAAATTTATATTAGCTTCCAGGCAGGAGCTGTGTAAGATTGCCTTTGTGTCGCTGAGAATTGCATCTCTGCAGAGCGGTCGCTGGGGCAGCACTCGTGCCTGATGCTATAGAATATGCAGTCTTTCATGGAAAGACCGTAAATGTTGTGATAAAGGTGGAGTACGTTCAGAGGAATAATATCTTTTATTGGACCAGCAGATATAGTCAGAAAATGGAGAAGCTTTTGGCACATACCCCTCTTCTTCAGGTCTATAAATATTATACGGCTCTTTACAGCTGTACAAGCAACTGTGTTCCTGCTACGAGGCTGTAAAGGATGCTCCCTGCACAAATTAAAGTCAAGGGAGAAAAATTAATGCCAAACAACCGCCATCCAACAATTCAGGTAACAATCCTCTGGGTGAAGAAACAGAACTGGATTGCCCACGCTTGAAGGACTTAAGACCTCAACAGCGCAGCCCTCCCCTGGGAAACGGTCTCCTGCCTCCGGGCAGACCCAGCGATGGGACACGAGCTGCCTGGGAGCGGTGGTATTGAGTGGATGGACCTGCTGATAATTCCTGAGGCGTCAAACAGGCAGGGGGAAACCGAGCAGAATTGTTCCCAGGCTCTGTAACTCATGGGTCTTGATTTCTTAGAGCAGCACACGAATTGTTTCTACCTGGATCTTGAAAAGTCCTGTCAAAATTGATGGAAAAGGAGGTTTTCAATGTCGTGCTTGCTTTCACTATGGTGGGAAGCACCAAGACCAACATGCTTCTCGACTGCATGTAGTCCCCAACAGGGAACATCGAAGCATTTTCTCTGAGGACAGTTCTATTTTTTCCATAGCTCTGGCCTGAAAATGCTGTGGATTGGTCTAGAAACCATCGTGATTTGAAGAAACTTGAGCAGGTTGGTTTTCACACAGCTGAACTTCCTTGGAGTGAAAAAAAAAAATCCTCTTTTGAGCAATTCTGTTTAACTTTCAGCAGATGAGAAGTCACAACGAACTAGCCTCGAGTAGGAGTTGAATATGAAAAACAGACTCTTGCAGAGGAAGGGAAGATATGAACTTAATGAACTTACTGGCTCAATCATATAAAATTGAGCAAGAGAGCAATGTCATTTCTTAAGTGACAGTTTTGTTGCTGTTCCCAAATATATATTTTTTTATTCCAACTATGCTAGCTAGTCTAATAAAAGATATGACTTTGCTCCCCATACTTTGCCCAGTTGACTATCTACAAATGCTGAATTTTGTATCATGTCCTCGGTAGATGCAAAATTAACTGGAGTTGCCCTCATTTGCAAGTGCAAATCTGTTGGAAATGTTTTATAGTAACACACTGGGTTGGATAACATAGCACAGGGGAAAAAGTTTAAAAAAAAATTGTGTAGACTCACTCCCACAGAATGAAAATCTTTGCCCTCCTTGTCCCATTTACATTTTTACACTGTTATATTGATGTTGGTATTTTTGATACATTTTGTAGGATGTACTGAAGTTCTTTTTAATATACTCAGATGTTTAAGAGCACTGAACATTTTGGGTTTTTTTCTTTACTCAAACCTTTAGACATTATTAAAACAAAACAATGTAATATTTCTGAGGCAAATGCCAGGAATTCCAAAATTCCAGAAATGTAATTTTGCTTTAGGGTGAAAAGTCAGAGCAGAGATTTGAGACTTTCACACCAGAAGACCCCTCTGCTCTGACTGTGGCCATGGGAATCACCCATGCCTTGTTATAAGGGCATTTCTGGTAGATCCCTTTGCTGGCCTGCTCAGAAGCAAACACGAGCACTTTCCTTCGTCTCTTCCAAATGCTTCCATTTTCCCTGCATCCCAACAATTGCTTTTGGGTCATTTGTTTAAAGAGAAGGGAAACAAGCTGGCTAAATGCATCAGCTGGGTTGTTTACGAGATGCTCAGACCCTGAAGCACGTTAATACCCATTTAGTGCTTCTGAAAACTCCTGCTCGATACAAGCCCTGGTCTTTTCCAGCCATTCCCCAGGTGGCTGTTTTTGGGAACAGGGTGAGGATGTCCATCCAGATCCATTGCTGGGGGCCAGGAACATCGGGTGTGAACCCCCTTTTGCCCCCATCCACTTCTTGTACCCCATCTCTGTGGGGCTGCACACCAGGGCACAGGGGGTCAGGGTTAAATGAGCAGCTTGCAAAGAAAATGGATAGTTTTGGTTATTTTTTCTTCCATTTCTGTCCTCACCAGAGGCCCCAGGGCTACAGCTGATGTTAAGAAGCAGAAACTTTTTAAACTGAGTTTTGGCCTTCACATGAAAAAAAGATGGTAACGTGGGGTGACTGGGATCCCTTTGTAGGGAAATATGTGGCAAAGCTGACAGTAAAATATTGTTCTCCAGGTGAATTATTAATGTTGACATCGGAGTGGGTATTTCTTGGGAACTGGGTATTATTGAAATAACTCCTGTTTCTTGCCCCACCCTATACCACAGCTCTCAGATGGTAGGTTTAGGCTGAAAGGCAGCAATATTTGCCGTTGGACAGTGACTCCGGAGCAAACACGCTCACGGCTTACAAGAGAAGTTCTCCTTTCATTAACTCCGGTCTCCAAAAACTCAGCCTGTGCTGCCGGAGTCCAGCCGCTCTCTTCCTTTGTGAATCACGGCTGGTGACAGAAGTTCTCAGGGTTCACGCTGGCCTGCGTGACAGCACCGACACTCCTGCGTCTTCAGCAGAAGATGGATAGATGTACGCGGGGCTCCTGTAATTGGGTTTAGAGAAAAAACCAGCGCAGCCCAGAGAGCGCCACTAACTAAAGCCAACTGAATTTTTTTCATCTGCAGCTTTGCCATCATCTATGTCTCCTGGGACACAGGAGATCATAATTTTATTGCCAATGAGGAAATTTGGGGAAAGATATCCCCCCTCCCCACCTCTGCTGTATCTTCTTTCCTCATTCGTACAACGAAGCTCACGCTGCTGTGGTGCTTTGTGAAGACCTAAGAGGTTTACTGCTGAAAAGTGCACACTTTCAGCTAGGGCTGATTATTTCTTGGGTTTTCGTTACTTTGCAGGGTGAAGATTTTTTTTCTTAGGAGGTTTCTTCCACTGCCGCCTTAGATGCATAAAGCTACTTACTTTCTGAACGACGCCGGCAAATTTGTCTATTGCAATACAGGACCAGAAAGGGCCAAATCCTGTCCCCTTGCACATTCGGAGAATGTGCCTCTCTTGCATACCTCACCCTAAATTCGGGGCAGTGACCTGGTGTGCAGAGCTGTGCTGCCCAGTGCTGAGCGTCCCTGAGAAAGCCACTCCGGGATTTTTTCTTTGCAGGTACCACCATCTAGTGCAGTGCATTGGAACTTCATGTTTTCCCTTTGGGTTTTATTCTGCAATTGCAATCGATCGTTGGAGCTGGTGGAATAATTGGTGTTTAATAAATGAGCCACTGCACGGAGCTGTTTATTCTTCTTAACCATTGCAAACAGTTCTCAAAGTGGGCAGGATTTTTACAGCCATGAGGAAGGGAACACTCGCTGCTGGATTCATTGTCTCTAAAAGGGAATTTGCAAAGTGATCACACTGGCTGCTCTTGAAAGAGGGGCATTTTCTGGGTTTTGAAGTTGACCCAGTCCCTGTCTGCACAACCTAGGCAGGCAGGATAGCTGTGAGCAAGGGAAAGGGAAAGGGAAAAATCATCCCCTCTTGGGAGGCTTGTGTGTGAACCACACACCAACCAAGTCAAGGGTGTGAACATTTCTCAAAAGAACTGGTGAGAGGAGCACTGAGTCAGAACCTTCCACCTGGACAAGCCCTCTCCTTTGCTGCCTCATACCTTACCTATTTACTCTTAAAAGTGCTCCGTATTTCTACAACCTGGCTCATTTTTGGTATGAATTGCTACAAAGGGATGCCACACTGGCATGGAGGTGCAGGAGGTCTCTGCTATGAGCCAGCACTGACTCCTTCTGCTCCCAGAGCCCCGTTGCTGGATGAGTTGTAGAAAGTGAAACTGGAAGGTGCAAATTGAGAGTTTCGCTAGAGCCAAGCTGGCTTTTCCTTTCCTGAGAAGTGTCAGTGTTTGTGTGGATCATGCCATGACTTCAACTAAGGACCTCCAGACCTAATACCTGCAAGGGCTACAGGCTAAGCTGGAGGACCTGCTTTTCCTCCCAAAGTGCTGGCACTTCCCCCAAAATTAGGTAAAGAGGGAGCAATGTGACTGTTACTCACCTACAGATTAAGTAGGTTTATATTTTTGTTTGCCCCGAAATACTCCTCCATACTTGAAATACTTGTTTCTACATACTTGAAAATACTAGTTTCAAACTGAAGCCGATTTTCCCAAGCAAGAAGACAGAGCGGTCCCCAGCTCTGGAGTTTGGGGAGAATTGCCCAGTGAAGCACAATCTAAAGCTGCGGCGTGTGCCCTGTCTCTCCCCATCCCATGGCAGCCCGCTCATGGTCACGACCTGGGCACGGGGTCGTGATGGTCTGACATGCTTTGGGGCAGGGAACCGTGGGGCAGAGTGCTCCGAGCCCGTTTGCAGCGTTGGCCCTTCGCCATCTGGGGCAGCCCTCCGGCCCTGCCGTGCGCTCGCAGTCAAGCAGAAGTTTCAAGCAGTGGAAATAAAATGACATTATTCCACGCGGAGCTGATTTCATGAAAAATGCATTGTCTTCCCACGGCTTCAGTGAAAATATATTGGTTTCTGCCAGGTTTAATTAGAAACCATCCATTCTCAAAACTTGGGAAGCACTGGGACGAGAGGGGAGGGAAAATGGAAGGTTTGAGAGACTTCAGGTGTCTTGCAGGGGTTGAATTAAGGGACTTTAACTCTTTGCCTGCTAATGAAACTAAAGTAATGTTTCCTCCTCCTGAATACACACTGGAAAATAATTATATGAAAGCACTACAATGTTCATTTATTTGTGATCTAGGCTCAGGAATTACTGTTTTGCTTTGCTTTTGCTTGAAATGCATCATTTTGTCCTAAAAGGTGAACTAAAAAAATTATGAGTAAAACTATTACCCATCTTAATAATAGGAGTAATGGTAAGTGAAACAGAAAGTTGCATTCAACAAAAAAATAAATGTTTCTATTTACTTTAAAAGGCCTTCAAATTCTGTTTTTGTCTGGTTTTCCCAATATTGCATTGTGGCAGTCTTTGAGATGAAAGCACTGCAATAAGAAATCAAGACATTTCATTTTGTAAGTGTCAAGATGAAGAGTCTTGACTTTTCCAAAGTCTTTCTCCACATTTTCTTTTGAGCTGAACTCAGCAAGTCTGCAAAAAGCTATGGGGCTCTCGGAAAGGACTTGATTTCTCTTTTTAAACATCCCATTCAGTAGTCGACTAAAGAGCTGTTTGCTAAAAGGTGGCATGCTGATCAGAGACCAAAGACATATAATTTTGCTGGCATTGACTTTGCTACCAAACAGCCCCAAATATGTCTTTCTGAAAAATAAATTGTCATGGAGTAACTCGGTTTGGATGCTCTTGAACTGCAGCGAAAAGTATTATTCTGGTTTATCCTTTGAAATGAAATTAACCTTCCCCAGAGCAAGGCATTTATATTCTGGAATAAATGTACTCGCATGCAGAGTTATTCTGCAATTGCTACGCACTTTAAATTTGGTCTCACTGTAACATGAACAAGCGCGCAAAGGCAACAGGGTGTGCTGACTAATGAATACCAAGAGCATACCCTGCTGCCTGGTAAAGACGTACACTCTGTGTACTGATCTTCATTGATTTCTGAATTTGACATTTGTCAAATTAAAAGCAACCCTTGAATGACTGAGTGACAAAATGACATGTCTGCCCAAAGGTTTTGTGCCTCGGGAAACCCAGTGAATTCCCTATCAGGGATTTTTACACCTGATCTCTGCAGGAAGACAGTGGTTTAACAGGGGGGGTTGTGAATCATCATCAGAGGGCTTAGCAAGGACTCTGACTTTGCTTTCAAGTGGTTTTGTGTCAATTCCTCTTAAACTGCTTTGAAAGAAGGTAAATGGAAATGTGTCACTCGGACATATTCATCCAGACAGAGGATCACGCTGCTCAGACTAGACTGGTTTTGTAAAACTCTGGCAGAGGATCGAACATAGAAATGCTTCAGCTTCCTAAATACCTGAGTTACACCACCACAGAGCAGCCCTCGTGGGGAAAGTCAGCCAAAAATTGTGACATGCTGAAGATGACACCCCCCCCCCAGCCTCCCCGGGCTTGGGGCCATCCCCGTGTCAGACAGTCCCTGCGTGCTGTGAATGATGAGTGTGTAATGACGAGGAAATGTGAACGATTGACTCTGACACACTGAGCTCTGGAAGGGGATGGGTTGCATTGCTGCATCCTGGCTTTGATTAATGGGTGTCAGCCCTGCATCTATCCTGCAGTTATCAGCAATTTCCCCGAGAGGAGGAAACAAAGCAATTTTTTGGCAAGGTTCGCTCAACCGAATCACAGTTTTCCATTTAAGGGCTTTTGCCACTTGCAAACTTGTCTTTTGTGTATTTACAGCTCCTTCCCCACCAGGCTTTTGGGGGTGGGGGTTCCCTGTTGGTGCCACAGCAGAAAGGATAATTGCAAGGGTGGGTTTCTGAAGGGTTGGACTGATGCCATCGTGCCAGATGCTTTCGGGAAGATGCTTTCAGGAGATGCTTCAACCTCCCGCGCTGTCGCCATCCCTTGCTGCTCTCTCCAGGTCAGCTAGAGCGGCTGCAGTGGGGATCCTGCCCTCTGCTCTGCTCATGCTGACCTTCACTAAGCCCTGGGTAAGGGAGGGCTTTCCTAGCCACTTTGTTAGAGACAAGGGCCTTGAAATGTTCTTCCATTCTTAAAAGCGTGAGCTGCTGCTCTGGCGATAGCTGCTCTCACATCTGGCTTCCAAGTCATGATGAGCGATGGACAATTTTTAGCTAGTTGGGGATTTGCTTCTGAAGTTTCCCATCTGCCCTGGAGAGCTGCTTCCTCACTACCCTGATCAGCTAGTGGGATCTGAGTCCCAGCTCATTTTAGGCTAGCAGCAAAACTTCCATCACGTCCCGCCTGACCAAAATCATGGCCAGATGTAGAGCCACAGCAATGAAATGTGCAGCGCTTGCTTTGTTCTTCCATTAAAAGTTGATTTGTTGCCATATAAAAACATGAATAACCAAGAAAGCAAAAACTCCGTTCCTCGCTCACTGTTATTAAAACTCTAAATCAGGTTGCCTACAGAGTCATCTATGTTACCTTCGCAAATGAAAGTGGGGAATGGGTCTCTTCTGTCCCTGACGGGAGGGTGCAAGCACTCTCAGCAACGCTAATAAAGCACCTGGATTTTCCTGAACCTGCCAGCTTGCAGTTCCCGATGTTACAAGCCACCAGAACGAGGTCATGTAGGAGAAAGACTCGAGAGACCCTTCTCCTGAGAGGCAGCTGTGCTGTAATTCAGCCCAGCAGAGAGAAGGCAGTTGCCTTGCTGGGCTGTCCAGATCTGCTTCAACTGTAAATTGTGATGGACTGCTTAAATGTGGATATTTGTACTGCAGAAACCCACATTCAGGTGGGTTTTCTCTGGCCATAAAACCCTAACCCAGAAATGTTACTCTTGCTGAGACATGGCTGGAAGGACCGCAGGGAAGGTGGTGGGGGAAAGGGAATATTAATCTTCTTCTATTATCTTTAGGCTGATCTAATCTTAATTCTTTGTTTCAAAACATATCCCCCCCCCATGTTTTGGTTTTGTTCAGATTTTTTGTTGTTGTTACACAAGGTTTATGGTTTTTTTAATATGATTCTTCTGGCAGCCTTTTTTTGCCCAGATATCACTCACCAACTTCACTACAAATAGCTCTGGCTGACCTGAAAATGCTTTTCCACTGATCAGATAATTCATCTTAAATGCTCTGCCAAGTGAGAGCAGTGAGTCACTCGTGTCTGTACAAACCTGGTAGCAGCCTGCTTTACCAGTGTCGTGGTTTAACCCCAGCCAGCAACTAAGCACCACGCAGCCGCTCACTCACTTCCCCCCCCGCCCCGCCAGTGGGATGGGGGAGGAAATCAGGAAAA
>JAVJGG010000082.1:41663861-41719848 GCA_035590195.1 Aviceda cuculoides | reverse complement strand
CATACTGAACTCAAAACACAGCACTGTACCAGCTACTAGGAAGACAGTTAACTCTATCCCAGCTGAAACCAGGACAACCAGCCAGGCCAGCAAAGCTCACACCCAGACAGAGAATGCTCAGCAGTTTGGTTTTTTTCCTCCCCTCTGATGCCACTAAACCAGGGAAAACAGATCCCTCCTTCATCTTCCGAAATGAACTTTGCCTCTTTCTATAGACAGGAGACCAGCAAAGACACCAGGGTAGAGAACTGGTGATGCACTTGCAGATGGGAATGAGCAAGGACGTGCTTGCGAGGGATGTCTTCGCGCACGCGTACACCTATGGATCTGCCTTTCCTTTTGCAAACCAAGCAAAGGCAGAGGAGGGCAGGAGCTTCTGGTGCTGGCGGGAGACCAGCTGCTCCAGCCCTGCTTCCCCTGGGCTTGGCAGGGGGTTGTGCCTGCAGGTTCTGGGGTCTGGGGAAGCAGGGAGAGAGGATCCCGTCTGGATGAGCAGGTGAGAACGATCGTCACAGCACGTAGTCAATACGGAATGCCAGCGATGGGCTCATCGCAGCGAGGGTGAGCATTGCTGGCCGGTCAGGTAGGAATAAAATCTCAAAGCCTTTTACTGCTGGGTCATGAAGGCCAGGTTGCACAAGCAGAGTTTTTAACAACTGACACCAAAGAGAGCTGGGTTTTGCTTCTTTGGGAAGCGTGAATATCAAGTAGGAAGGGCAAACTGCAGGTGGAACAGGGCGTTTCAGTTTGGGTCTTGGGTCCTTCTCCTTTGGGTTTCATTTGTGAAGGGTTTGGGGTTTTTTTGTAAATTTGGACACACAGTATTTGAAAAGACAGAGATGAGCTTGGGGAAAAAAAAATAAATCTATTGAGCCCAGTCTGCATTTTGTCCCCACTGAAAGCAGGCAAAACTCTCCTTTTGCTTTTCTGGGCCTTTCTTCTCACCCAACATCTCACGTATTGTCTCAGGGAACCTGTGATATCTCTCCACAGGAGCAAATGGCTTATGGTAAAACCCTCTTCTGTCACATCTTAGACAATTTGAAGGGCTCTGTTTAGCCTGGGCAGCTCCACAGAACAACAAAGCCTGTGCTGCTCAATTCTGCAAAGGACAAACTCTGGGCAGTTATTACTGTGTTGCTTTGCACTAACTTAAATTATATCCTAAAGGAATACAGAAATTGCATGGATACTTCCTCCTCAGAAAGGGCAAGGATTTAAGATGAGGCTTGTTCTATCAGTGCAGGAACAGCTCCTCTCTGGAGTGGATATAATCTTACTGAAGAGTAAATACCATAATCAGGTCGAGCTTCTGGCCCTGCTGCTTCTCAAACCATTGAATAAACATTAACCAACCCATCCAATGTCCCCAAGGAGGGGAAAGGATTAGGCCCATTCAGCACACCAGGGAGCACAAACAAATTAAATTATGTGTTTCCAGACACCATGTGCCTTGGCTGGCCTACAGCAGACTTCACCCCTTCCTTATCCACGGCTCTGATTTCCATAAGGAAAGTTCTAATGACGTTATGGGACACAGCCTCGGTATATCAATCTGTCCCCACAAAATATAGTATTTCTAGGAGGGTTTACAGGGATTCTTTAAGTCAGGTCACTTTGTATCAGCTGCAGTGCCCCAAAACCCCATTGAGGAGATCTTTGCTGATTTATGGAAATGGAGTTAAACAATTTTAGTCAAATGTAGTTGAAAGAAGCTTAAACACCCCAGGGCTGGCATGGTCTCGGGTTCAACCTTGTCCTCCAGTGCATCACCAGCTAACTTAACCCAAGCTCCAGAGACACCTGGAAGGGCAGAGGCTGAGCACAACTCGTGCCATAACGTTGGCTCGGTCCCCGTTTGCGCATCGGTTGGCACTGAGCACCGCCGCACCACCGGCACTGCCGGTGTCACAGCCCACGGCGACCTGGCACTGCAGACGAGAAGAGGACGGGACTGCAGCCCCCGTGACAAAACGGCGAGGATCACGCCTCTGTGACGACAGCCCCGAGCAGCCTCATTATTGCACTCTAATTATTTCAAGCTGGGATTTGCTCTTGATACAAATGCAAACAAAAGTTTTCTACCTGCTGGCTTTGCAAAGTTAATCAGGGCTGGGAAACCCTGCTGTGTGCTCGTGGCACTCGAGCGGGGGTTAGAGCTGGATCTGAAAGCTGTTTGGGACTGTGGTGTGCCAGGAGCCGAGCTGAGTCCCTTTCTCTGCTCAAACTATCCCACTTTCGGGCTGGAAATCTCCTAAGGATAAGCTTTTCCATTAGGGTAGCGGCATCTTCTCTTTGCTTCTGGCCAGAGCGTGTCAGTGGGGTAAATCCCTCTTTGCTTGACCTGTTCATTGTGCCCAAGAGGTTTTGATTTTCTTATCGAAAGCACTTCCCTAACCAAATGCTCCAGCAGCATGGGGAAATGTCCTGATGGGGGGTGTCCTCATCAGGACACCCCAAATGTGACAATGTCCCCGTGTGCTGGCTGTCTCTGCTCCCTCTGCAGTCACTGGGGATTGGGTCAACCCAGCTTGGGGAGTCCAGAGGGCAACTCCGCTCATCCTGAAGCAGATCCTTGCCACCAGGTTTTTACCCCTGGCTTGTGAGAGCTAAAAGAAGTGCCTTGTACCATGCTGAGGTCAGATGGAAACGGCACAGAGAGGTCCCCCCTGGGCAGCACCGAGGACCGTCTGTCTCATCTCACCTCCCGGTTTTGCGCCTTTGGCAGCAGGATAGCAATTATCTTTTAGACTGTTTTTTTCTTGTTTTCTCAGTTCAGCCACTTGAGGAAGGACAATCAGGGTTGCCATAGCAATGAAAGGATGACTTATTAATTTGTGGGATTCTTTCTCTTAATTATTCCGAGAACTGTAATCCCATGAAAACTGCCTGCTTTGGAGAATTTCAGTTGGGAGCTGCACCGGCACTGAAGGAGAAGTTAAAAAGAAAGAAAAGTTGATGAAGACATTTTCGGGCAAAACAATGAAAAAATATATGTTTCAGTGAATTTTCCTGACCTGTTTCATGTGCCGACAAGAACAAATGCCTGGTGTTATCCAGAAACAAGGGCCTGGAATGGTTCCTATACTTGATTTATTAATGAGTAATTCAAAGTGCTTTCATAGACTTTTTGAGGAACAAGAGTATCAGGCAGAACTAACGCATATAAGTCAAAATAAAATCGTGTAAAGCTTAACGGAGAACAAGTATGATTTCAAGGGCTATTTAAACAGGGAGGCACCGAAGGAAAATTTGCATTTTCCTTCTATTGCATTTTTCATCCTCATATCTCGAAGCCCAAGGCGCAGGACAGAAGCATCATTACTTTAATTTTGCAGAGAATGAAAAAACACTGTGGCTTGCTCAGGGTCACGCGGTGAAGCAATGGCCCACGAGGACGGAGCCGGAGGCCCCTCCAGTCCCGCCAGCTCGCTTTGCACGCCGAGCAGGTGCCCTGCAAGTCCCCGCTAATGTGAATGTCTTCGAACCCTGGCTGATAAACACGGCCCCGGAGAGAGGGCTGATAAATCTAAGTTATTGCAGAGAAGCTGAGAATGTCAGAGTGAGCAGGACAGGCTCCGATTGCTGAAAAACACTACTGCAAATCCAATATTCCCTTTCTGTAATAAAATCTGTAGCTGTAACTTGGTCTGCAGTCTCTGGGCTGATTTGGGCTGAGAGTAATTTCTATGCCCCAGGGAAGCCTCTCCCTCCCATCACCAGCCAGATTTGGAGGCTGGAGGCTCAGCTCTGCCACCACTGAGCTATTAATGTGCTATAATATTTCTGCAGGCAGAGGAGGAAGAGGAGGAAGGCATCCCCGAGCATCCTCTCTGCTGCTGGGGGATGCCAGGCACAGCTGGCAGAGAAATCTTCCCTGCAAAACAGTTCTTCCACTGGAAAATGCTCATTCAACTCTCTGTCAATATGATGTTTATACCAGGACCTTTCTTGGGGGGGCATGGGTATTGAAATGGAGCATTTCCTTGTCTTCCAACATCTTCCTTTAGAAGGTGTTTCCCCATATGTAAGGCCTCACCATTTGAATATTTTTGGTTTTCTTTCAAGAAGACTTTTTTCTCTTTAATTGCTTTCATTTTATACCCCATTATAAATCCAAGCATAATATTAAATACATTGAAATCCAATCAAAATTTCAATTTTCTATATATATTAAAAAGCCATTTAACTGAGCCAAAGCTACTTTGGAAGGGATCGGTTTTAATTTCAGAGGAAACATCAGCATTCAACATTATGTTCCCATTTGGAAAGGCAGACTCATTTAAGTAGCTGAGGTCTCTCTGCTAAGTGGAACTCTGGGTCCCGAACAGTTTGAAGATACTGGCAATAAGCAGTTAGGTGACAAGAGAGTCCAAAAACATTGTGGAAAGGCTGAGAAATGAAGGGAGACTTACAGGAATATGATCATCTTGAGCAAAGTCCTTCTTTTTCCAGGTGTCATCATCATGGGCCAAGTACTCCCTGGCTTCCCCTCCAAATGCCTGTTGTCCTTCTTTTTTGCAAAGCCCATGGAAAAGTGGCAAAGCAGCGTCCTGTGAAACCGAAAACTTGGTGGGACACCAGTGGAGACATTTTCCTGGTGCTCAATGCAACCACACAAATGATCTGCAGCTGGGGCAGGGAAGACAAACCACTCTCCCAGACTGCAACCGCCATTGCTTTTTCTTTACTTCTTTTTTCTTTTCCTGATCAAGCCCAGAGGGAAACATCAAACCAACAAATTGGCAGACAACGCAGCAATCTGCAGTGCTAAGGAGACGGCTCTGGCCCAGGGTGGTGGGGACCATTTGCTGAAGCATGTGGAGGACCAAAGCATCTCCTTTTATTTTTAAAAGAAGCCATTTCTCTTCCTGTAAGGCCAGTCCTGACTTTCCCAGTGCAAACCCTTTGCCCGGAACGTGCTTCTGGGAGGGCTCAGCTGGGGCTGTGGAAGCAAAGGGGTTCACACAGGTGGGGGGACCCCTCTCCATCTCTTCTCCCTCCCTGAATAATCGCATTTCCCACGTATTTCGGGGCTGGGATCCCTCACCCTGAGCTGTGCAGCACGGGTTTGAGACACAAGAGGGCAGGCACAGGCTGTGCAAACGGGAGAGGGCTCCAGCTCTGCTCCTGGTGTCCCTCAGCCACCCTGGTCCTGCTGCCCCCCCCTCCACCACTCCATCCCTAAGGATAAGGGGGGGAAAGGGGGCTTTCCTGAGGGACATGCCTTCTGACCCTGCCTGGCTCCTCTGCCCTTGTTTCTGAAGGAGATTTGAAGCAGCAAGGTCTGCAAGGGATATTCAGAGGCTGAGGTTGGGCTATGAGCTCCCAAAGCAGCTACTTCACCCCCCCCCAGGCTGCCCTGCCCTGCCCTGGGTGTCCCCAGAAAAGGGGAGCGCAGGTCTCCTTAACTGGGCTCTGCCATCTCGGGGGCTTTTATGGGACTGCCCAGACTGCTTTGTCCTTACCGTGCCCATCCACCTGCAGAGAGGCCGTTTCCACGGGTGGCGAGAGGTGCCAAGACCCTTTACCATCCCTTACAACCCATCTCCCCCACCCTTGCTGGGATCATCCCATAGCACATCCCCAGGCACGACCAGAGCTCCTTTCTTCTGCTCTGAGGGCATCCCAGTCAATGCCAGCTCCTTGGGCACAACTGAGCCACCGGCACGCTTGCTGGAGAGCGTTTGTCCCCCTGGTTTGTCCCCAACCCCACGGGCGGTGGAGCGGAGCCTGGCGAGCCGGCACTGGTGCCAGGCAGCACTGCTGGGCACGGCGCTTCTTCCTCCAGGCTGCAGCCAAAGCGCTCGGCATAGTTAAATAATCAAAGGCAGCAGATGGTATATGGTATGAATTACAGAAAACAGGATTGTAAAAGCAGCACGCATGGCGAACGAATGAAAGCATTAACGCATCAGGCCAAATAATGCAGACGGAGCGGGGCGGGGAGGAGAGGAGGGACATTTGCAGGTGGGTCAGTAATGGGTGGGAAAAGGAGTCCGTTCCTGCCAGGATATTTTTAGCGGGGGGAATGGTTTTGTCTCGTAGGCAGGCAGCAAGGTCTGGAGCCCAGGAACAAGGGTGCTGTGGCCACTCTGCCCTCAGCTGCTTTAATTCTGGTTGCTTGGGTCTGCTCAGCACTGTCTCCTCCACCCCTCCTGGAAAGGGCATGACAAGATGCAGGAGGTTTGTGAGGCTGAATTTCTGCTTAATAAAGAAGGGACGCAGCTCTAGTCACAAATGGGCTTGCATTGAGAGCCTGGCTTTCACTTACGAGCAGAGACGCAGGAGGAACCATTTTTTGCATTTCAGGGCTGATGTGGATTTGTACAAAAAGGAAACTGGCCTCTGGTGGCAGCTCCTGCTCTCTCCGCACCCCAGGTCTCCGTGAGGACCGGCCACGGTCTCAGCACGGTCCTGGGGCCTTCTGGCTATGGAAGGAGGGTTCGGGTTTAGGGCAGCAACCCGGCACACTGAAAAGACCTACTGGGAAATTCAACTCATGGATATATTGCAAGCTTTCTGGGTGACTGCTCATGAGTCCTTTGTCGTCTCTTTGCCTCAGTTTCCCTCATCCAAAATGGAAAGAGTAGCGCTGCGCTGCTGTACAGGGGTGCTAGGATGAGTATCTCAGCCTGAGAGATACTCCCATAGGATAATCTATGCTAAGGGATGCTACAGTTGGGCTTGCCTTTGGCTGCCAGGGGCAAGTGTGGCTTTGGAGGTAGCAAAAGCTGAAATGATCTTATCTCTGGGTAAAAATCATCAGGGGGAGGACAGGGTGGCTCATGGCCAGGGGACAAGGGACTCAGGGGTCCATCAGTGGAGAGGAAGCACCTGAAGAGCTGAAGGGGCCAAACGGTGCAAAATGCAAAGGCTCTTTCAGGGTCTGCTCTTATGATAACAGCGCTGGGGTTATAAAGACAAAAACCAGGCTCACTTTGTCCCGGATAATCTTTGGGTTTGTCCTTGAGGTAACTTCACGGGTGGCTGAGAGTCACTGGGCGTTGCACTGCAGGCTGTGACGGGCTCTATCTGTGCTTTGGCCCTCTGCTTCCACCTCATCCAAGCTGGGAAAATCACCTCCCAGTTGCCACCATGACCCCTGGGACTCTCACCTACCATAGTGCTAGGTGCTGTATGAGAGAGAAACTGTTTTTTTCTTCTGGATTTGAAGAAAAGCAGGCAAAAATACTGCTATGCACCAAGACCATACGGAGGGGAGTTACCCCAGACCCTTCTCAGACTCTGGCACCTTTCATCTCCGGGCTGAACCCTGCTCGTTCCCATGTCCTGCAGCATGCACTAAGGATGTTCTCACGTATGGAGGCATTATTAGAGGATTTTGCAGTATCTCTTGGGTAGAAAACCTTTCCCAGCTTGCCCCCCCCCCCCCAAGCCTCCCGGCTGAATGCACATCTGGGAGCATCTTCCCCAAACGCATCCATCACAGCTGCCTTTCAGCAGCAAACCAAACATCTGGAGATCCTGCTGGCTGAAAGTCTTCCGCATCCTCGCTGGGTTGAGCCCAGGGGCTTACAGGAGCTGCTCGGCACAGCCCCCCCCCGGCCCCCCCCGAGGCACGGCCGCTTACAGACTCAGCCCCCGAGCAGGAGCTGGGGGGCTCCGATGGCAGCCCCCTCTCCCTGCGCTCCCCTAGGCTCTCGCCCTGCCGCGGGGCTTCGGATGGAAGCGTGACTCACGGCTCTCAGCGCTTCGCCCTCGCCAGTGTCCTGAAGTGAAGGGATGCTCTGAGGCAGAGAGAGAGAAGAGAGAAGAGATGCTGCAGCCCCTCGCCTTCCGCTGCCTCTCCCCACCGAGTCCTGCCCTGTCTGATTTTTTGCTCTGAGCTGCCGTGTGACAGAGGAAAAGCTTCATGCTATTGCTTTCTCCCTGCTCGGTCTGCGCATACGTGTGTGCGTGGAGCGGAGCAGCAATTTTTTCCCCCCTTTCTTTTTTTTTTTAGCCTTTCCCTTTCCCTCCCCCTTTCCCTCTCATACTTCTGCTGAATTAGCTGCCCACCTTTCCCTGAGAGAAGCCCTTGGAAATAACACCGGTAGCACAGGGTGCGTTTTTTGGGGTGGTATTTCTTGGAGCCCTGCCCAAAATGGAGGGGTGGGGAGGAGGAGAGTTGCCTAAATCCAGCAGCTCGCATCCCCGGAGCACGGCGAGCATCACTCGATCCGTCTGAAAGCCCTGCTGCTCTGCAAGCCATCGGCTCTGGGAAGCGGCATCCTTGGGCTTTACGCACTAGTTAACAGGCTGCGAGCTGCCTCGACTTGTTTTAAGCTCGATCTCTCGCTTAATCTCATCTCCGTTCGGCGTGTGTGTGTGTGTGTGTGTGTGTGTGTAGGGGGAGGACTTTATTTCCATTGGCTCAGCTTTCGCTGCCCACCCACATCTCTTCCACATCACCTTGGTGTCTCCCTAAATAAAACCAGCCCTTCTTATCGCACCGAGGAAATCAAGAGCGAGAGTTTGAATGGATTTTGTATAAATATTTACCCCTGCGAAGCTACTGCTGAGCTTGTGGGATAAACTCGCAGCAGCTGGCCTGAGACTCTCCTTCTCTCTCCCGCCCCTAAAAGGGTTTAATTACTTTCGAGAGGGGAGGGGAGAGATCTGGATCCCAGTTCCAGCTACAGACTGACCCAAAAAGCAGTGCCAGGATTTAACTAACTATCCCTGATGGATCTGAAGGACAGCACCAGCGAGGGCAGCATGGGCAGCCTCCAGCCTTCCAGCATCCAGATTTTTGCCAACACCTCCACGCTCCACGGGATCCGTCACGTCTTCGTCTACGGGCCAGTGACCATCCGCCGCCTGCTCTGGACCTTGGCCTTCGTGGGCTCGCTGGGTCTCCTCCTGGTTGAGAGTTCAGACCGGGTGGCTTTCTACTTCTCCTACCAGCACGTGACCAAAGTGGACGAGGTCGTGGCAAACAGCCTGGTCTTCCCTGCTGTCACCATCTGTAACCTCAACGAGTTTCGCTTTTCCCGGCTCACCACCAACGACCTGTACCACGCTGGGGAGCTCCTGGCTCTGCTTGACGTCAACCTGCAGATCCCCAACCCTCACCTGGCTGACCCAGCTGTCTTAGCCATCCTCCAAGAAAAGGCCAACTTTAAGCAGTACAAACCAAAAGTTTTCAACATGCAGGAGTTCCTGGCACGGGTTGGCCATGACCTGAAGGATATGATGCTGTACTGCAAATTCAAAGGCCAGGAGTGCAACCATGAGGACTTCAAAACTGTGAGTATGAGCAGGCACTCTGCTTTTCTCTTCTCTGGGTGTGTGGTCGGTGGTGTTGTTGCAGGACCTGGGCAGCATCGGAGGTCACTGGCCAACCTGTGTGGGCACGGTGCCAGGAGTGAATGGTGTCTGCTGGGCTCTGGGACGGCAGAGGAGGAGGAGGCAGCCTGTTGAGTTGAAGTGTGTTTGCTGGAGTCCTAACGGGGGGTTACGTGGGGCCAGCCCTGCAAGGGGCTTGCAGCAGGTCCAGCCTCCATCCTGCGTAAGGTCCACGGCTCCCAGGCGGCTGCTTGGCGTCAGACCAAGGCATCGGATGGGTCCTGCTGAGCATCAGAAGGGACTTGGGGGTCTCTTGCTACTATGGCCAGTGAATGTTAGCCAGCTGGAGAAAGTAGAAGGCTGGAAAGAGGCCAGCAAGAAAGGCAGGCGTTCAGGGATGGTCTCAGTGATGTCCATTAGCCAGTTGTATTTCCCTGGGTGTTTGTAGCCCTACTGAAATTGTGGAAGGGGAAATTTTTCTGCTTGTTCCTGGTGGTCATGGCTCATAAATCCTAGTTTGCTGCACAGTGTGGGCAGCAGCTGGGTCCCTTTCCTGGTGCTGTGTTAGAGAGAAGGGGGGTGGGGAATAATAAGAAGAGGAAAAGAAATCAGGCTCATCTCTGATCCCAGTCTGCTCTTAGGCTGGCAGGGAGGTGGAGTGAGCCGAGTAGCCTGAGGATCCTGAAGGAAGTAGACGCTGCTCAGTTTACAGCTTCTGGATGACACCCTGATGGCAGTGCAGGCTGGCGTGGGTAGTTTGGCTGGCAAAAATTATCAGCTTAAAATAAAAATAAAAAGTAGGTTGCCTGGAAAAAGTACTGCCCCCCGTGTGCTGCTGGGGCAGGTGAGGGTGCTGGGCTGGGCAAGGGGCTGCAGAGGGGTCTGCTCCCCCCAGGCTGGTGGTTTGAGTCATATCCTGGCAGAGATGTGTGGGGCTGGGGACTGGGTTAAGTTGTACTTTGCTTTCAGGCCACCCTGGCGAGTCCCTTTGCACCAATTGAGCCGGCTGGGAGGGTCGGTAATCCTGGCGTCAGTAATGCTATAGCTTTTAGATGGTTGTCTCTCTGGGAGCGATGCTGCTTGTTCTGCTCACTGCTGTATGTCCTGCACACAGGCAGGTGCCATAGCAGGTTTTGTGACGGTCTGGTTTGTCAGCAGGATCCTTGGTTGGTTTTAGGAGAAGGGCATATTTTCTGTCTTTGCTGCTTTTGGATCTCCCAGCAAATGAGTCCAACTGACTCATACTACAAAGTCATTGAAATCACCTGAACTGTGCTCTCTTTAAACATCTGAGCAGGAACATATAATTTTATGCCTCGGTTATTGCCTGTGCATAACCCTGATACCTTGCCTATTTCAAACTGGATATCCAAGCAAACTGGTCCTTTGCTTCTGCTCCTTGGGCAGATCTGGGCAGATGGTTGGGTCACGTGGGTTGTAGGGAGGTATCAAGAAAGTCACTGGGAGAAGAGCTTGCTAAAGAAAAGCCATGTGTGACTAAGTCTGGAGAATGGGGTAGAAAAGGAGAAACAGATGCAAAAGTCCAGGGGACGGAAGAGTTGGGGAGTGAGGACAGATCCCAACAGGGTGGACAGACCTCCCCTAACCATAGTAAGGGTGTGGGGAGAGGGAGGTATTCTGCCCGTGGGCTTCCCAATAATGCAATAAACACCAGCTGAAAGCAAAACCCTCAAAGCCAGCAAGCAAACAGCACATTCAAAACATCTGCAGGACTTACTTAAAAAAGCAGGTCCTGTTCTCAGGTAAGACAGGAGCTCTTGGCAGCCTCCCTGGGACACTGTGGGGTGCCATCTCCCTGGCCATTTAGTTTTTTCAGGTAGCTGCTTCTGAAACAATGATTTATTTTTTTTTTTCATGGTGGATACAGTAGTTTCCAGAAAGACCGAATATTCATTGTCTGCTGAATAAATCCTTGCTCTGCTAAAACAGGTTAAGGCCAGATAGAAACAGATAGGATGCTACAGACTGACAGTGGTTGTGCTTGTCAAAGGACTGTAGAGGTTCAGAAACAAGGCAGTGAAATACTTCAGTCCATTCTGCAAAGCAGCTCCTAGATGATCCAGAAGACAGCATCTTCCCAGCATTGCCTGCTGTGCCTTCCTAACAGAGGCAGGTGTTTCAGTCTCACTGACTCCAGGTAATTCCTCAGGTTATGGAAAACCAGGGAGCAGCACTCAAAAGGGACACAACAACCCTGTTTTCCTTCCAGACTTTACCTCTCAGAGATAAAGGCAGTAAAAAAGTGTCTGCCTGAAAGACGAGTAGGTCTTTCCAGAGGGAGCGTGCTGTAAAGGTCTTTGAACTGCCTCCAGGCTGAATTAGAACCTCATGTCCTGGATGAATTTTGCATTTAATCACCCACGACCTGTTGCAACTGCATATAGGCTCTGTGACAGCCCATTCATTCTGCTGCATTACTAGTTGGAAAAAGAGGAGAAGCATCATCACTGAAGCCTGATTTCTTTCCTGTCAGGAAACAGAGGGTGTAAATCCCAGAGCAGTTTTGTAATACGTCATCGTGGCAAAGAAGTCCGGCTCTTTTTCTATACTCCCCAAATTCAAGCATCTGGGAGCAGAAGAGGCAGGAGTTTTGCAGTAGGAGGCTGCATCAAAGCAGTTAACTCTGCAAGAAGGTACTGCTAAAGAAATTAGTGCAGTATTGCCAGCTGGTCAGCTGTCCCTTCTGATGCACAGGGGCGGGGGTGTTGCATGCAGTGTGTCCCCTGAGTAAAGCACATGTTGCTTTTGCCCCATGGGAAAGCAGAAGCTGGAATGGCAGTGTCGTGGCACTTTGAAAACGTGCCTTTACCGTCCTTCCTCCCCCACTTCCCTGTTTCAATTCTCTGTTGCTGCTTTATTAACTGGATTTGAGCTGTGCTTTCCTTACACTCTCTGTTCCTCCTCCCCAGGATAATGTCTAATGCCTCTCGGACAACATTTCCCCATATTATGGTCTGCTCAGAGGAGTGAGTCCCCTAAGCTTTTCTGCAGAGCTACATCCAAAGGGAACAGCAAGGTCTTAGCAGAATATGTGCTGATTCCTGAGCTGGCGTTGCAATGCACTGAACAGAAGATAAGATAATGCAGACCTCTGCTGTAGGCAAAGCAATGAAGAATAGAAAATTGGCAGAACATGCTTTAGCAAACCCATTCCCTTAGAGTATTTGGAGGAGGGAAGCCTGATAACAGCAGCAGCCAAGGAAATCCCCTCCTTTTTTTCTGCATTGCTCCTCCCAGGAGGTCTCAGTTGAAAATGACCTCGCAGATGGCATTTTTCTGGAGGAGCTGTGCTCATGCTGCTCAACATGACATTAAGGTCTTCCCATCCTACTGCTGCTGAGCGTGGTAAAGCTGTGGCTCATCCGCCCTAGACACGCTGCTGTGATTTTCTGGGTTTCTCTGTGGGTGTGCTGGAGCAAAGCTTCTTCCCTCGGCCTCTTAGTGTGGCTCGTGGTCTTTTGCTGTTCCAGCATGGAGTGAACTGAGCAATGGCAGGGGAACCTTGCAGGAGATTTTTGTGTGTGGCACAGTAAATGCATGGGGCAACAGGGGAGAAAAGTCAGCGAAAACCCTTTCATCCCATGGGGCCAATGCAGAATGGCTCATGGGATGACCTGGGAGTAGGTGCCGATAATATGAGCAGCAAGGGGAACTGGCTATCCCAGTCCCACCTTGCTGAGAAAATTAGCCCCAGCAGCCAAGCCCTGCTATCCATATTCAGACGATGGCAGTGGGTGTGCGCTCAGTGTGCGAGCATGTTTTTTTGGTCGGGCCTTTTGCTAAATGGAGTGTGCAGTGTGTGCTTCCTTGCACATCCAATTCATTTCAGAGGTAACACAGTAACTTAGCTTGTGCCTGCTATCCCTTCGTTGCTGGATGTCTATTTATTTTCAGTGGCCATGACAATTGAAGGATATAACTCATTTATTTTCAATACACATTCTTACTGACAGACAGTGTCCACGTAATGGAGGGTACCTCATGTGAATATTTCTATTTTGAGACACAAGTTTCTGTCAATCTATCTGTTTTTCTCCATGCATATTTTTTCTCCTATTCTTTCTAGTGCACCCATGAGGCCAGCATTTAGTAAATAGCTTTTGCTTTTTAGACTTATTAGTCCATTCTCCTCTCCTATTATACAACTTCCACTTTCCTCAAGAAAAAAACATCGGTATGGTGGCTGCTTGATTCGAAAAACATTACTTCTTTTTATTTAACAGTTTTCCTGGAAAATCTTGGCTTTTTCCAAAATTTGCTCCAGAATCTGGGGTGCCATAATGAGATCTGCAATTCTGTGATACCTTTTACACAAACAGATAGTTCTTCCACCAGGAGACCAAATCTTTGTGCAGCCTTCCCAGTCTGCATTATAACATCTTGAGTTTTCATGTGCTGTTGCGTTTCAGTGCTTGGGCACAGGCACAGGAGGGAGTGCCAGGTTATCGTGTTGCTGTTGTTGGTGTCTCATTGCCAACAACCAATGTCGTTGGTGTCTCATTTTAGACACCCACTCATCTAGTGGGTGTCTAAAATGAGGGGGATTGTTCCTGGGTCATATATCTGGCTGACATGCAAACCATGCCCTTGAGAAAGGCAGACCCTCATTCTACCCAATGTTTGCCTGGACTAAGTTTCTCTGTCCCTTAAGGATTTATCTGTGGAAATGAGTGTGGTAGTGCTTCCTCATGGTGCTGATGGGGTTTTTATTTCCTTTATTTATTACAAACTAGTAGGATAATACTTCAAAATTCACCAGAAATTTTCACTGGAGGATGCCAGTTGTGATGAACATCTGCTCATGAAAAAAGCTTCCTGGGTCTTGAATGGTTACTGCAGTTAAAATCTAACAAAGAGAAGGCTGTAGAACTTCAGTGGGGGGTCTTTTCATGGCAAACCCAGTTTCAAGTCCTTTAATACTGAAAATATTGGCACTGGATGAAACAACTGCCATAGGACAGAAACTTCAGAAGTGTGGCTGTAGGTCATTTACTTGGGACATCAGTGCTCCACATCTGAGACACTGGTCTGACTCAAGACCTGAGCAGCATGGTGATAAACTCTTCCTTAATTTTCTTTTAAAAGGTCTGTACTTTGTTGTGGTTCGAGCTGTTTCTTGACCAGGCACACTGCCCTCCCTCACTAGGGTTTGAGATGGGAAGTAATCTAAAGATCTGAGATAGCTCAGAAATGAGCACAGCCAAAGTATCAGAGACAGCTGGAGATCAGGGGGGTTGGAGTGTGGAGGGAGATGAGGCACAGGGAGAGCCCTGGAGGAGGAAAGACGAAGCACTTCTGTGCGTAAGAGCCAGCTGTGGGCTCAGCCTTCCCTTGCCTGTGGCCTCGGTTTACGCCGTGCACCTGGCCACTTCGTTCGAAGGAGAGCAAGACCCACTCTAGTCTGCTAATTGATTCCCGTTCATCACAGTTATTCATCAGGAGGCGAAGCGAGAGCTCCTCTGTCCCCCCACCCGTACCACACCTGCTGGGGGGTTTGCACTCAAAACAGCATCTGGAGCTGAAGCGAAATGCAAACGCTGCCCTTGAGATGAGGAAGAAATGCTGAGCAAGAAGGATGTCATCAGAGTTGCAGGGACAGAGGAGATGTGTGAGGGCTGCAAGGCTTTATCGGAATTTTCCTGGGAACTGTGTGAGGCTTTCCTTTGCATTGGAAATACCTCTGAGTCTGGCTTCTTGCACCTCAGGTGTCCTACCTGTAAAATGGGGGGAAATAGCCTTTCTCCCAGAGAGACACTGAGAACTAAAGTGCTGGAAAGCTGTGGAGAGGCAAGGTTGTAAAAACCAGAGAACAAGGATGATAAATGTCTTTCAGCCACCATGTCCTGGTGTTTCCTTAGCCTATGGCTTTCTGCAGCTAACACATTTCATCTCACAGGGTGTCCCTGACAACTGGTCTTGGACAGAGGTCTCCTGGGTACAGCTTGCTCTCTGCAGCGGATGAAGGGTAAAACCATGGGAAGCATTCAAATGTACTTGTGCTCTTTCTACATGAACCAGACTTAAATCTAGTCATGCCCAAAACTGTAAGTGAAGGCCAGGAAAGACCAGGAACATCTTAAAAAACCCAGCATGGTTTCCATCTGGAGAGGTAAATTGGAACCACATAGCTTGTCCTGACCTTCTTCTATACCCCTCGTGCAAATGTCCCTTGGAGACTTCCTGACAAATAATAAATAACCTCCCAGATGTTCCCTCTTGCAGAACCTTTGTGCTTACCTGACCAAGTGCAGTGATGGCATGTGAAAAACCATGATGTGACAACTGTAAGCCACTCTGTGGGTTTACTCTAAACACTCCTTGCAAAGTCCTGACCGTGATCCCCATGGAAGGAAATGGGCAAAACTCCAAATCAGTGGTCATGAAGTGAAACAGTTCTGACTTGATTAAAGGAGAAAACAGGTGTGATTTCAGTGCTGGCCTAGGTGGCTTTTTGAGGTCCCTTCCAATGTGAGTTAGTTTATGATTCTGTAATAAAAAGCAGGGGCATATCTGCTGAATCTTATCTCCTTTTGCTGTTTTTTTGGACTTTCATTTTTCCATGCTCAATGCAGTTTCAGTCTTCAAGGAGAGCATGAAAAATGAGACCCAGTTTTGGAAGATGGTTGCCTTCCCCTCTGTGAACGTTGCCTACAAGTTTGAGTTCACATTACTGACCTAAGGAAAAAAATTGGCCTAAAATGCACAGCTGTTGACAACTCTGTCTACATTGAGCATCCAAGGCATCCACAGCTCTGATTCCATAATGAGCCCATCACAGTTTCTCTGAGCAAGCCCTTGTTTGCTCTTTTCCATCTCCTGAAACCATCCCCATTCGCTTTAGAAGGAGACAGTGGAGATTCCCTGTGAAAAAACTCAAATCCGTCGTTCAGCTCCTCTTGCCTGGGAAAATATGCCTCACAGCTCCTGAGGAGCTGCACAGCATCAGGGACAGCGAGGTCATCCGAGGCATCTCCATCTCCTCTGGTAGAGCCTGGCGTCTGCGAGTCCCTCCTACGCCTTCGTAAAAGCATTTGTTAAAGGAATGTATCGCTGGCACGCCAGCCAGACTCACCTTGGCCGGTGCAGCAGAATTACGCATTAATTGGCTGTCAGGGGGGATGCATGGTCAGGGTGCGGGCAATAAAAGGCAATATATTGCTCGGATATCATGATAAGGGGGGCCTGAGCAGGGTGCCAGATGGATGGGTTGCTGCCACAGCTATACCAACTGTATAGAGCACTCAAAAGGTATAGAAAGTACCTGGCCTACTGGGCTGATGTGACCCTTCATGCTGCTTTCCTTAGGAAGAGCTCTCTGGAAAAACAGATCCATGAAAAACTTTCTTGCCTGCAAGATGAGCACAGCTATGAGAGAGCTGGCGGGGGGCGGTGAGGGCAGAACGCAGGTCTTCCAGAGGGAGGAAAACATGAACTGTGGCTACATTTGCAGGTTGCAAAAGACAGCGGCTATTTTGCCACCTGCATTTGCTGAAAGGTTAAGAAAAAAAAGCCTTAAATGCATTCACTTCATTGAGGGATAAGCATAACCTGAATGGTCTTCTAGAAGCTCATCAGGATTTCCAGATCTGCGAATAACTGTGAGGAAACCTCTTAGGGATCACGAGCTCAACAAACTGAGATGGAAAATGAGCTAGATGAGGTGGACATGGCTGAGTCCATCTGCCATGGATTAATCTATGAGACCAGCACCAGAAAAACAGAATTGCCCCTTGGAGGTAAAAGAGACTGTGAGTCATTTAAACAGATTGACACCAGTCTGCTCAGGGCCCATCGAGAAACAATTTCCATCCAGCCATGAATATTTACAACTGAAGCACATGCCATTATTTGAAGAAAAGCTGAATTGTTTTGATCATTTGTTGTTGTTGCTGTTGAAGAAAGGATTTTAGCCTGTGTGTTAAGTCAGTGAGCGTGAAGTGAAGAAGTGTATGGTCATGGAAAATGCATGTGCATATGCTCAGGGTGAGAGGGATGAAAGGAGGTTTAATCTGCACTTGGTTAGATCTCCAGAGAGGACCCAATCACAGGGGAACCTGGGCCATCAGGGCTTTTTCACGTGCAATAGAAGTCGCTCGGTTGCCTGCTCCTGTCAGATGAGCTGGTTCTGCGCTGTGATTGCCTCAGAGACAAGAGTTCGAAAAGAAAAGCAGAAGTAAAAAAGACTGAGCCAAATTTAACCTACTCATCAGGTCCTTCTTCAGACCAGTTTGACCTTGCACGAGAAGGTGATTCCAGGCTCTGCCCAAGTGGTGGGAGCTTCACGCCAAGCCCTCGGTCTTCCCTTTCAGTCAGTCCAAAGGTTGTTCAGATCTCACTTCTGTCCGAGTTTGTTGGGAAATGGAGTTTGTCCTGGGGGAAACCAATACTTCTAAGTCTGTCCTCCTTCCGTATGTGAAAAAAACCCTAACAAACCAAACAGGTTGAGGGCCAAAAATTTTAGTGGGATGAAGTTTTAGCTGATTTATAAATCTGAATCTTTATGATGCTTTTTCAGCAATGTTGAAGACTGATGTATAAATGAAAGTAATATGAAGATGGGCATGAAATTAAAAGAATTAAAAATGTGTTTGCCTTTTTAAAGGTTTTGACATTATTGGAGGAAGAAAGTCAAAACAACCCACTTAGACATTTTCTTGTTTCATGTTTCATCCGCGTTCTTGCCAAGCTTTCTGAAATCCCGCACTCACGCAGTGGAGGACAGTCATGCAAGGACTTCACTTTATGGGGCTGAATTCCATAACAGTGATTCAAACTGTTCATTCACCTGAATGTTTGAGGGAAATTAATCTTAGGCCAGGAGAAGAGAATTAATAAACCTAAGCAAATGCTCTCTGGTGACTTAACTGCATGTACCGTGAGCAGGATAATTTAAGGGCTCAAATCTCTGCCACCGTGACAGATGACTTACTTCCCCCAGTTCAAGTAGAAAATGATGAGCCGAAGCCCTGGTAGAGCAGAGAGGAGAGCACAATCGTCATGTGGGACCGCTCGACGGCAGGCAAGACAACATCATCGCAGTATGCCATAGGCGGGACAGTAAGGGACTAAATTAATTGCAGAGGAGATTTAATGGCCAGTGGGAGGAATAAATGTAAGCTTAACCCTTAATTAGCTAAACTTTCAACTCCATACTCCACTGCTCCCTGGCACTAAAATGGATGGTATGTATAGAGACAGCCATTAGAGCCTCTGTATTGCTTCCACCGCCACCTGCTATGCTTTGGAAGAGCAGCATGTGCGCTCCATCTTTGCCTACCATGCATGAAATGGCAGCATCAGTAGTGCTGTTAACTCATCAGCAGTTTTCTAGTGATGGAGAAACCCGTGAGAGCTGAGCAAGGATATCAGAGCAGCTTCAGTTTGACCTCAAATGGGTGAGAGCACTACATTTTGGGAGATGGAAGGGACTCTAAGCCATCTGGAAAGTGATGATTTTTTTGAGGGGGGCCTTGGATTAGAACAGAATTTTTCCCACTAGTTTTTTTTTTTTTTTTTTTCTTCCTGAAAATATGAACCAGAAATGTTACTGTGAATTCTGCTAGGAACTGCAGTTTCTGTTCATCATACTACTATTTTTCTCTGGACACACTGATTGGATTATAGCTCCCAAAACATAACATGTTGTCTCCTCTTTTGCTAGAGAGGTGATGGCTGGTTCCAGCAGTCACGCAGTCCTGCTGTATTAATTTTTTTCTTTGAAGCAATTAAAGTTTGGGGATTATTCCTTTTTTTAATGAAAAGAAACAAAGTGTTTTCCCAAAAGGTTTTATGAAAACTGCTGCTGTGCTAGCTTCTCAATGTTCCCTTCTAAAACAATCTTTATGCAAAAATTGAAACAGGTTTCGTGAGTAACATGACAAGACAGGGTGAGGATATCATGCCCTCATTAAAAGAAGGAGTTGCTGTGCCAAATGTTAAGCTTCATAGTTGTTGATTGAACTGCATTTTTTGTACTCCACCCTGGCAATGAATCCCACAGCCACTGTCCCTTCTACAGATGTTCCAGGAACACTCTAAGTGGCCGTTAACTAACGCTAAATTATGATGGAGCATCTCCTGAAATACATGTGACATCCACATGAATAACAAATGAATTTGTTTCTGTCGAGGCAATGACAACGGATCGCAGTTGAATTAACATGAGTGCCGTTTGCTGCTCTACACCGCCTGCGACGAGTTCCTTGTAGGGTGCATGTAATTACCGGGCAGGAATGACAGCGGAGGGATGCCGTGAGTGAGAAGATGCAACGGTACAGACGGCTGTTAAGGGTGAGCTGGGGGAGGAAGCAAGTCCCAGGCTGACAAACCAATCCTATTTCTATCGAACCCCAGTGGAGTTTGCCTCCTAAAGACATTAATGAGATTGAGATCCTGCTGTTAGCCCCCACAATTCCATCCATCCCTGGAAAAATCATACTCTTCTCATTATCACTTGGTAGGACAAAAAGACCCTTAGAGGTCAGTCCTGTGATGATGTCTCTGTACATCTGCATCTCTCCAGGGAAAAACAGATCAAGAGGGAAAGGATTTTTCTATGGTGTTCATGCATGATGCTAGAAAAACGTGCATGGGTCTCCTATAGTGCATATAGGACTCTCGAGTTTCTAAAAACTCTTTCTCTTCTGGGTACGTTAGTGTTCAGAAACTTGTGTTACATCTCTGCTTCTGTTGGCACATCGTGTCAGGTCCAGCCATGGCTCCCAGCTCCTTGTTCTCAGCCTGTGTTGTGTATCTTGAGGAGCTGGGTAGGGTGTGAAGTGGCAGGTTAAACGAGGTGGGAAAAAGGAATAGGGGAGAGCAACAGAGGAAGAGGGAAGGGGAGGCAGAAATGGGAGAAAACTGTTCAGGGCACAAGGAAGCAGAGCCCTGAGGTTGGCTGAAAGGAAAACAAATTCAGATCAGAAGCAAGTATGAGTTTGTGAAACACAGACTGATGAGCACAGAATTGGTCTGAACATTTCCATTGAAAACTTTCCATCCAAAAATGTTTTCTGAATGCAAAAAATTGCTTTCCTAAAGTTAGACCGACTGGGATGAAATTTCCCATGAGACAAATGAAAGCTTTTTGTCTTAAAGAGTTTCTATGTTCCATGAAATTAATTAAAAAAAAATCTCAGAGCAAAGTAAAATCTTGAAACCCTGGGATGTCTCATTAAATGTATGTTCTGATTTTCAACTAGTTCTGAATTAAGTAATGGAAAAAGTTACCCAGAGCTGGGAATTTTCCACCATGTGCAGTCTCTACATCTTGCACTTGTAGGCCAGGTGCACCCCAGGCTCTATTTTACATGGTTTTTGAGGCAAAAACCTGGTATCCTCTGATGTTAGTAAGTGTGAACCCCGAGTTATATACTCCTATCTGGCTTCCCCTGAATAGAGGGATTTCATACACTGCTTTCAAACGAGTCTCCTCTCTCAAAGTGCAGGTTTCAGAGCAGGATGCTTTCTGATAGACCATCCTCTGAGCTTTCTGGAGATGGTTCCATTTCAGCCTTATATCCTAATAATAGAAGGTTTCAGCAATTTTGCCTGCATTTGAAAGAGCAGGAGAAGCCTCAAAAATATTTGATTTCTACAAGTTTCATGAAAACTGGCAGCTGGGAGAGATCCAAACTCAAGTCCACTGAGGAAAAGCAGGGTCAACGATGGTATTATACATTTTGTCTGACAGCAACCAGCTGTCCAACCAACATATGTGCCCCACTTTCTCCAGAAGCAGCCTGGCAATAACAAGACAGCTTACACTTTTCTGGCAGAACAGACAGCACAGCGAAGAAAAAATCAGTATGCATAGAGCTGTGCTACCCATGGCACATGGAGAAACAACCCAGAGGTAGATCTGGGTGCATGTGAAGGCAGGTACGTGGATGTGGATGTCACCTACTCCTGCCTTATTCTACTTTTGCCTGGGGGGAGTCCTAAGGAACCTGGGACAGAGCAGGGAGAGTTTGGAAGACAAAATACCCACATCCTTAGGAAAACAAGCTTCGTTAGTTCTTCTGGAACAACTTGTTTTATAGTGGAATTGGTTTTTTACAGATTATGTAAAGCATTCATTTCCCCCCCTTGCCTTTGGTGAAGAGGTTCTCTTCTGCTGAATGGGCGGGCTGTTGAACATGCAAATGCATGTATCTACCTATAGACACATGGATCGACCTGCTGGGCTACCACCACAGTTCCTGCTGGGAGCACAAGTGGTTTTTTAACCACCACATTGTCCAGAGAGTCAGAGGTGGCTCATGCTGGTTTATTTTTTCAGGCATGGCTTTGGAATATAGTGCTGTATATAGAAGATGGGCTACACAGACAGAGAGGATTTGGGGGGGACCAGGGCCTCATAGTGCCAGGTGGTTTGTGCAGTAAATGCCCACAGCCCATCTCTCAGAAAGAAAGTGGGAGTGTGGAAGAGGGACTGGGAGAGTGGAGGCAAATGGGTGTGGATTCATGCCCAAATGGCATGAATCTTATTCTTCCCTCCTGAGCTTAGGAAAGGGCAGGAAAAGTATGAGTTTAAACCATTTTAACACCTTCTTTTGCTGGGCTCTGCCATTCTGATTAGTCCCCAACCATCTTGGTTTGACTTCTTTTGCACTTGTGGCTCATGGCTCTCCAAAAGAGGTGGGAGAAGGCAAAGAGCTCCTGTATGGAGCCCTCCAGCCTTGCTTCTGCTGTGCCCTCTGCTCCACCCCACGAGCAGGAGGCTCTGAGCAGAAATACTGCCATTTCACTTCAACACCCAGGTTACCCTTTCGGTCCCATTACATCCACGGTGGTCAGCTCTTGGACTCCAACCTGAAGTGAGCCAGCAGCTAATTTCCTTGGGTAGAAAACAGGGGTGCTGATATCTTGCCCGGTGGCATGCCCAGGACAGATGGCATGGGTAGGACCTGCCCTGCACACCTCCTCCCAGGGACCAGACCGCTCTCCATGATATTTGTCACCAAAGACAATGTATGTGTGGCCACGCTGAGGAGGACTAGGAGAAGACCCCAGAACCCATACAGGGGTGATGTCGCTTTGTCTCACCAGGATCCACTCCCAGCTTAACTCCACGGGCAACAGCTTTCCCCCTCCAACCAACTAGCTCGGAGTCTGCCTAATTCCCAGCAGCGGGAATGAGCCCACGGTGCCGCTGCAGGACTGGGGATGCACGAGCTGACCATAGCTTTGCATCGTGCTCCTTGGGCCATGGGTGGGAAAAGCCCAGCTCTGAGCCTCCGTAATACGGCGTCGGTACAGTGTTCACACACCTCCGTTCGGATTGACGATAAAATTGTCAGCTCCTTGGGGCAAGGACTGTCTTCCTAGTTTATGTTTATGATTAAACATTTATTTTTAAAATTGATTAAATGTTAAATAAGGGAGGGGATTTGTTTTAGCCTGCCTCAGAGAATGATGTGGGTTGTGATTTTGTGCAGAGACAAGAATATCTGACATTCCTGTTTGGAAGGAATTAAAACCAAACAGATTTTCCTACAAATGTCTTCTCTCAAAAAACATTTTGATAGCCTTGCTTACTATATTTGCGAGTCAGGTACACAGTGTACCTGAGCATCCACAGCTATTCCCAGCTCTGCAAACTCCAGATAGCTTCTGTGAGCGCCTGTAGGCTAAACAGCATCCCTAAGTAAAATGCCTGCCTCCTTTCCACTTTGGAATGCTGTTAACCGTGGAAGGGTATTTCTAAGCCTAAGATTACTCCTCCATTTCATGTGCCTTTGGCTGTTTGTTGGTACAATTAATTGCAGCATATTTTCCTCCCATGTTTCAAAACAATCTGCAATGGGACCCCTTGCAGGGGGTTAAAGTAAAGCGCAGCTACCACAGGTAAATTCAGGTGGCAAACTATTTCTAGAGATCAAGAAAGGACACTTTGGTCACCAGGGATAGGGAAAGGTGTTGTACATTTATTTTGTTGCAAATCAGGTAGGTACGTATACAGTCCCCGTTTGCAAAGTAATCTCAGAAGCTGGGGAAGAGGTGCAAGTGAATTGTTAACACTGTTATTGTAGCCCTTTTACCTTGTGTATTCTGGTCCTTCCATGCTTTTTTCTATCAGGAAAAGAAACAAATGTATGAGTCAGATATGTTCTTGTAATCGCATTTGTCTTTCAAAAAAGACGCACCCACTTTCATTAAACACAATAAACCCAGAAAACAGCAGGCAACTTCTTTGCTAAGAAAACCTTTGGTCTGCCCCTCCTGTAAGCTGTATGCCCAAGCAGCTCCATCTGCCTGCAGTATTTCATGGTCCCACTTGGAATAATTTCTCTTCGCTTTCCGTCCAGGCACATCCAGGCTTGAGATTTTCCAGCTATTGGGCATGCGATCAAGGGTACCCTCAGGCCACATCAATGTGATGTTTTTCACTCAAAATGTTTGCTCCTGTCTCACTGGATTGTTAAGGATGGTGATGATTCAGTGATGCAGATGATGATTTTTTTACCACTTCTTACAGCAGTGATACACTAAACCCCAGTCTTACGTATATGCTGCTGGCTACTCATGGGGAAACCCGTGTTCCTGAGGTGATGTCCACCTGGGCAGCCCCGGAGGAGAGATTTTTGTGTCTTGCTTCTGGGTTGAGAGACAGTTTCCAGTAACTTCATGCTGTTTTTTTCTACCTACCCAGTGCAAGCTGGGAGAGGAAGGAAAGGCCGGGGACAGGGAGCCTGCTGTTGGGGTAATGCCAAGGCTGGTGGGGACTGGGGAGGCTGCTGTCTCTGCTGTGAGGAGGCAAAGAGGCTCATTTCTCGCAGGCACCAGACTTGTCAGATGTGCCTTTGGTCCTGTGGACCAGCTTGGACTGGGGGTGAAGAGCATGCTGGTGGCTGTGACCTGGGGAGACTTTCTGCTGGTGGAAGCAATGTGCAGGTCTTTGGCTGAGTCCAGGGATGAAGAGGAAACGTGTGTTCCTCTGCTCCATACAGTAAAAGCAAGACACAGCGTAGTAGGATCAAGATCAAGCTTTTGCTTGAGTTACCACATTTTCCAGAGATGCAGGAATGGATCCCCAGGTGCAGCATCTCATGAATGCACCGTTGGGAACCCAGGCTCTGCTTTTCGATGCCAGTTAGTTTTGGAGTCTCTGCAAACTGTATCACTTTGTGCAGCACAGATGGCCATGGAAAAGCACAAGCAGAAGCATGTCTAACAGTGTCAGCTGATATTCTCCCAACCCTGAGGTCAACCGCCTGCTCCGCTGCCTGCGTGATCTTGACTCCAAGAAAGGATTTGAATTCAAGGGAGTGAGGGACATTTGTATGAGCCTCTGTTGCTGGAAATAATGCTTAGCTCTATTCTTTGCCTCTATTTTTCATGCCAGACTCATAAAAAAATACTTCCATGCTGAATTTCATAGCTTTCCTCCCTCCTTTACTAGTAACACAGAATTATCTTCATGTTTCTTTGAAATTCTGAGGTTTAGTGAGTAGATAAATTACTCTTTTTAAAAACCCAGCCCCAACTGTGAAGCAAATATTCCTTCCCTCTCACAGAACCATTCCTTTGAGTTGTTATTTTGAGCTCCATCATGGTTGTTGCCATGCAATGGCAACTTTGTGGAAAAGGAGGTTAAGTGCTAAGGTTAAAACAGGTTCAAGCATAATCCAGAGTGCCCTTGGCAAAGACAGAAGTGTTTTAGTGGGGCTCATTCATCATTGCCTGACTGCTTAAAGTGGTGGAGTGGCTCATTATTGTTTTTACATGCCTTTATCAGAGCTACAAAAGAGCCAAAGAGAAAAGTAGCACTGTTTTCCTCCCTTAACTCACACTCAATGGGGAACAATAATGTTTAAGACCTTAGAGTGCAATAAGGTTTCCTCTTCAGCAACCAAATTCCCCCGCATGAGCCATGTGGAGTGGCTTGGGCTCAGCTCCAGAGAGCCGCTTTCTGTTGGTTTGCGGAGTTATGTCTACGACGACATTTTGGAGCTGATAGCAGGGAGCTGCTATTGCCAACGGGTATTGCCAGACCTGCCTTCATGAAACCATTGTCTGCCCTCAAGTCAACTGGTGGCTTTTCTCCTCATCCATCCTGCCAAAGCTTTGTCCTCCCTGTGGGTTGGATAAACCTTTAGCAGGGGCTGTGGACTCTGCAATGTAGGGAAAGATTGTACCACCACAGAGCATTAAAAAAATATGTTTTGAAGATCACAGATCTCGAACACCACTGAGCAAAGACCTTACTGCTCCATCCTTGCCTATTTGTTTGGCACATGTTGATCCCACCTGATACACGCAGTGGCTTGGAGTAGTCCACACCTGAGAATTTTTGTGCAGATATGTAAACTCTCTGAATGATAAGGCACAGGTCCTGACTAGGTTGTTTGTTTTTTTTTTTAATTAAGTGGCTGCTTTAACTTTTTGTACCTTGCCAAGGATCTTTACAAAGCTATTTCTTATGGAAATCAGGATATGTTAATGCCACTGGAGAAAGCAGTGGTAAATGCTAGTGCAGAGTGAATGGTTAGTCTCATGTTCAAAAGCAGTTGAACCCAAACTGGAACAGGTACAAAGGGAGACTACGAGGAGGATTAGGGAAAAGAGGCACCTGTTCTAGGAGGGAAGATTATGAGAATTTAGCTTGTTTAAGCTAGCAAGGCAAAGGCTGTGTGAAGGGCTGTGATTACTCTGTAGAAAATATGTCAAGGGGATAAGCAGTGAGAGGGAAATGGAGCTATCTCAGCTAAATGATGATGCTGGCTTTGGAGCAAATGGTATAAATTGGTCATAGATAACTTTATGCTGGAAGTTAGACAGGGGTTTTTTAATGCTTGAAGGAACGAAATCCGGAAGGAACTGCTTGGTGGGAATAATGGGGATAAAAAGCCTAGCAGGTTTTAAAACAGGATTATCCCTTGTGGATGGGATCGTATGATGTGGTTGCCAGTAACAGAAGGCTGCGTTCAAGGACCTCTCCAATCTGATGCACACCAAAATTTTCCTTTGCTGAAGGAATGGATTGGGTGTACACCTGGATCGTGGGTGTTAGGCACATCCAATCTGGGTTCAGCAAGGTGCCTGGGAAACTTGGAAAAACGTAGCCATGTCCTGGAAAGCTCTTTCCTCTCACTTCTTGGAGACACATAGTGTGAATTCTGTGTTCCTTGGTTATGGGAAGATTTTAACACCCAGCTTGTCTAATCTGGAAATTTGATTAACTCAGACCCTGTCTATGTCTGAATGGAGATATTAATATTTAGTCCATCAGGGTGCAAGTCCTTTGGGTACTTAACCCTGCCCAGCGCGGTGTGAAGATCCCATGTGGAGGCTGAAGCAGCTTCTGTGCTTTGAGGCTGTTCATGTTGCTTGCTGCGAGCATCTACCCAAAACATGAGTGCAAGACACTTGAACTGCAGAAAGTCTCTGGTCTGACAATCTGTCAAACTTATATGTTAATGGCAAGTTGAGAACATCCCTGAGTGTTATTCAATGTTTCCACCTTCAAGGGGTGATAAGAACATCCTGGGGGGTTTGCTAATGGCCAACCTGACTGAAATCAAGGCACTAAATGTGGTAGGATTTTTGTTTATCATCAGTATCGATATAGTATCTGTGAGCCCCTGGAATGCTGTTGTATTAGATGTTGTACAAAAATAGATCAGAAAGATGATTTGTCCTCTCTATTGCTTAAAAATAATATAATGTTCTCTCTGATTTAAGGGGTCTCTGAGCGGCAAGGGAGAAAAAGAGGGAAAAGCATCGGCGAGATTGATTCTGACCAATAGCTTTCCAGTGCTCATAATAGAACAGATCGAGAAATGCAAACCTTGTTTGAAAAGACAATAATACACTCGCTCTGCAGAAATGAGTTAGTCGGTCTTGATTTTATCCACCTAGGAACTCCGACTATTGTCTCATGAAACAGAGCACCTGGCCTATTATCCCATAAATAAGCAAGAGCAAACTCACGGTGTTTTCATTACAAAGCATGGCTCCCCTGCAGGGCTGCCGTGCGCGCTGGAATGTACCGCAGAAGAGGAAGGAAATTTGGAAGTTTGCCCTCAGGTTTCCTAGAGAGACAAGGCTGTGGTAGCAGAGAAATATTCACTCTGCCTACCAGGGTTTCCCTCCTATGGCTAAAAAGCATTTGTTGTTGCTATTAATTAGAGCTGTATGGAAACATTCATAGGCAAACCTGGAGCCATGTCAAACACGCCTTGCAGGGTTGGGTTATAGGCTGAAATTACAAATCAGCTCCCTTGGAAGATGCTCTGTGATGCCTGAAGGGATTGAGTGAATAAGCTGGAGATCTGGCATCAAGTGATGCAGGGATGCATTTAGGACAAACCAAGGTCCAGATGTGGACTAATTAAGACTCATTTTCTGTTGAATTAGGGGTTATTATCTAACAAATCTGGGACTGGCATCCCAGCTTTGTGCTGAATGTATAGTTCAACCTCATTTCTTCTTGATCTTAGTGCCAGCACTGGGATTTTGCTCTGAGTCCATTTTGTTGCCTTTTGAATCCTAAATTTTGTGCTCGAAAGCTCCACTCAGAGCGAGGACAGCAGTGACCCTGCTAACACCACTTTGTGCTGCAGTCGGAGCTAGTACTATTGAAACCCTTCAGTGCTTCGCTAGATTCACCTCCGGCCCATCTCCAGGGGGATTACCCCGATGTAAATAAGAACCACAGATCAGGCCAGCTAGATCTTGGCTGGTCCTGCTGCAAAAGGAGGGATGCTCTGCTTAAAAAATGCAGCCAGAAAGGAGAGAGACTAAAAAGTAAGTCTGTACTGGCCGTTTGGTACAAAGTACAATAAAGCTGTTTGAATGAGTGGGGGTGGCTTTGCCGGAGTTCCCTTGGATGTTGAAATCGCCTCTCCTGATCAGCAGTAAAGGGTTCATGCTGGTGAAAATGCAGCAGGACAGGAGCGTGAAGGGTCTGCCCTAGCCAGCAGCTCAGCATCACCCCTGAGAGACGCGTCAGACTGGGATGTGAGAGAGTTTTCCATCTCTCGCTGTTGTGTTCCAGATCATTTGCTTTGACTGTGTGCATATGTTGTCAATTCACCAGCACCTTTACGCAGTCAGTTATAATTCACATTTGCTGTTTTTTAATGAATGTTTGTTCACTGGAGCATTTTCCAGGGAGTGTGCGTGGTGCAGAGCCAGCCCACATTCCAGCAGCCTGCAACACAATCTAAGGCGAAGAATCAAGCTCGGAAACAAATCAAGAATATATTATGTGACACGCGCCGCCTGCGGTGTGAGACGGAGGGGGACTCTGTGAATGGGAGTCTTGCAAGAAAGTCCTAGGAGCCAATGCAGATTGAATACTTCTTGCCAAAACAGTGGAAAATCCCAGGGATAATCATGGCCCTGCTGAAATGCCCTTAAAAACCATATATAGTCTCAGTCACTGCCACACTGAAGCACCTCACTGTCTTCTGTTCCCACCACAAGGTTTGTTGTCTGCATTGCTATTCCCACCATCCAGATGGAGAACAGAAGCCAACCAGGGTCTATTGATTGCATGGTGATGAGTGGCCTTTGAGAAACATCCCAGGAGCCCCAGATCTTCAGGAGGGTATTGAGAGACAGAAAGGATATAGGCAGAGCCAGGACTGAATGTGATTATTCTAAAGATCCAGGACTCATGCAGAAAAGGGAATGCATGGGCTATGAGAATACTTCAGAGAGTGTTGGGAGCCCAATCCACTTTGTTGATAGAGAGAGCAATGCAAATTCATAATTACTGTAGATAAACATGTTCGAGTTAATTACTTCTCCCATTTGATGGCTGTGCAAATGATGCAATGACTAATAGAGACTGTTTTCCTTTCTTCTTTGCTGTGAAAGCCAAGGCTACAGCATGTGTTTGGGAAGGACGTGTCAAGAAAGCCAAGGAGCAGACAGAAGAGCGGCTGCCAGAGTTGAGCAGCTCTGAATCCTGCTGGGGACATGAGCTTGTGGCCAGGAAACTGGACTCCTGTGGCCAGGAAACTGGACTCAGATTTCAGAAGCTTTTACTTCTGTCTCTGCCTCAAATGCAGCTGCTGCTTGGACAAAATCAGTCTGGCTTTAAAGTAGGTCAGGCTCTGTAGAACTGAAGTCATCTCAGGCTGCTCTGTAGAAGAAGAAATACATGTCAGTGTGACACCACTGTGTACAGTGGCTTTTAATGGGTTGCTCTCCATTTACTGATCCGTGTGATTCAAACAGTGGCTGTAATGCAGAAGAAATGCTGCATCCAGCTGGGACAACCCATGGATCACAAACCCCACCTGAAGGGATGGACTCAAGCAGACATGAGGTCAATGCAAGAGAAACATGGGAATGGAAGTTCAAATTCCCAAGCTGCTTCCACAAAAATGGACTTGGAGAAGCACCAGTGTCCTGAGCACCTTTTTAGCAGATCTGGTGTCCCAAAAACCTCATTATCCTCTCAGACTTTAGTGTCTCATTAAGTAATCCCGGATTTTTTTGGATAGTCTGTCAGCAATGCAGTCTGGACTATTTTAATAGCATGAGGGCATCCTGGACACTCCTCCCAAGTGTCAGACATGTAATTAGCAGTTTAGGATTCTGAACAGCTTGTTAGCATTCTGGGGATCAGAAAAGCAACACCAATGAATCGTGATTTCAGGCACCTGCTCAGCAGCTGTGAGTTTTGGATCTTCCCTGTTAGCAGTCCCAGGGACTTTCAAACCTGTTTTCAGGGAAGCATTTCCATTAGCCTGAAGAGAAATTCACGTTTGGTCTGCTGTCATTCCCCAGCAGCCAAATCCTTCTGCTTCATTTTCCTGGGAGGCAGCAGTCCCAGGCACCGTGACTGCTGAGCTGCTGTTTGCCCTGTTTGCTATGTGCTCTAAAATCTGCGTTTAGTTTAACACATTAAGCCAATCTGTTTCCCAAACCCAGCTGCAACTACAACCCTCCGGGGGAGCTTGGCAGCGCTGCCGATCTGACACCGCTCGCCAGCACCGCTCGGGTGCGCAGGTTTTTTGGGAAGGCAGCGAAGAGGAGCGGAGAGGAGGAGGAAGATGTGAAAGCAGATCAGCACAGCACCTCTGAGCGACTTTGCCTTCTCCCAGAGCCGCCCACCATTCAACAGGAACACAAAAGAGAATAGAAAAATAATATTTGCTGACTCTCGGAGGTACGCAAGGCTGAAGCAAACTCTGTGTGAGGGATCTATGCATTATTTATGGCTCTCTGTGCTGTGTGCTATCCCCCACTGGATGAGCAAGTATTCTTGTTCAGAGAGATGCTCTTAACAGGCAGTTTAAACCCCAATCCCTCTTTTCTCCACCGAGCTGAGACTGTAGGACATGAAGGCATAGCTGCGTTCCCTTCATCTCCCCAGGTGAGAGCAGCCAGAAGGATCTGTCGGAGCAGCCACGCGCGGGATGAGGACCCACCACCCCGGAGAGCACATCTTCCCCGGGCAGGGTTTGCTGTCGCTGCCCTCGCCAGCTCGATTCGAGCCAGCAGAGCTCTGCTGAGCCAGGCAGCAATTAGCCCCGTATTCTCCCTGTCTAGACAGGCCTTGGAACTGGTGCTTCTGAGTCGAGATCTTCCAGCTGGGGTAGGTGCGTTTCACAGCCTCGCCTGATGGCTTCCCTTGGAAATGCTGCTGCTTTGCGATGGGTTCCTGTCCTGCTGGACCAGAGCCCAGCCAAACCTGCTTTTCAAAGCGTGCTGGGACCAATTCATGTTGTTTTGCTCCATGATGCATGTAAAATAAATCAGAATAAAAGTCAGAGCAACATGAAGGTGACGCTGATGTGGGCTTGTTTGCATTTTACTTCTTTATTACCATAAAATATGAAATTCTTTCATAACATGATAGGTTTCTATATTGTGTTACACTAGGCTTCATAAATTATAAAGAGTTTATATTAAATATGATCTTAAATAGGTTTCTGTGCACATATATTAATTGGATATTTAGTATAAATTAGGTGGTTTTGTTATTATAAAATGCCATCAATATTTCAGTACAGCAACATGTTAAAAATAAAAGGGATTAAAGTGATAAGTTGGAACTGTCTGTTTTACCTACGTAAAATAAAATACTTCAGCATTTCTGAAACTAAACAAGAAAGTCCAAGTGATTAATTTAGACTTTTGTCCTGAAGTGGATTTCGTTGCATCAAATTGACACTTTGCTGTGAAATGTTAGAAATGATGAGACCACATTTTCCCCTCAAGTGTTTTCTGATCATTTCTCCACTCTGTGCCTGCCCCATCCCAGCCTTGGGAAGAGCAGCCTTCAAGGGCCACGGGGGCTCTGAGAGGCTGGTGGGAAAGCAGGAGCCACCGGAGCAAGGTTTTGAGTCTTTGCAGAGGAAAATGTTCAGCACCTTGGGAAAAATGGCCGGGTGTGGGATTATCCCTCTGCCTCCTCTAGCGTGGTCATATCTCTTGGACTTTCTGTGCTATTGGCATTCCCCAGGCAGCAGCTGGAGAGCAGCAGGGGTGTGTGTGAGCGTGCATGTGTGTGCACTTCTGTGTGCACAGGAAGGTAGAGAAGGGCTCTCCATGAGTACAGACATCCAAAAGACCCTCCACTAGCTGGAAGCCACCTAAGCCTCCTGATACAGAGCCACTGCGGGCACACATGGCAGAAAAACATGCCATAAAATACACAAACATACATATAGACCCTGTGGTATTAGTGACTAATGCCTTCTTTGTTGGTATAAACCACTCGGAGTGACAGCCTGGGACAGGAGGAATTTATTTTGCTTAGCTTTGTCTCTTGATGTTTGATTTCAGAAGAGCTGAGGGATTTTGCTGAACTTCGGAGACCCTGAGTAAATGGAGCAGAGAGAAACTCGGGGAGGCAGGCAGCTATTTTGCCTCCCTAGAAAAACCTCCATGAGGCTCATCTGGCCTGATTCAGCTATAGCAAAACTCTCTGAAGCAGCTCTGGGTTGAGCTGTGGTCGCAAACGCCACGGTGGTGAGGGCTGCCTCTGCCAGCTGAAGGCGAGAGCCATATGGAAAAACCTGTGCAATCTGCTCTGCTGTCCCTGGTGTCTGCGGGGCTGCTGCTGATGTCTCTGTTTGTTGGGCAAGACACTGCCCCAGGAGAAGCCTAAGGAAAAATTAGCAACAAAGCAAGGAGTGTGAAGTGTTGAGAGGCACCAGGCACCTCTCTGTGCCATGACGGCTTCCAGCAGGAGGAAGAAGAGGGTTGCTTAAGGAGCCATGAAGATTTTCCTAGCCGGATCATGACAGGTTTGGGCTCAGACAGCCCCAAAGGTCTTCCAAATATGTCCTTCAAGGGAGGCAGTAAAAAGGCCCTACAGATCCCTCCTTTTTTTTTGCTCCTGGTGCCCACCTCCTGGGCTAGAAATTGTGCTGGGTTCATGAGGGAGGGATGTGGGCTGCAGCAGGGATGCCCACGGATCCCTGCTCTCCCAAGCCCTGCTGGGGGAGCAGGCAGTGCCTGGGGCTCTTTTCTCCTCCACACTCTGCACTCAGGGACTGGGATGTACAGGAGAGATGCCCAAAACTATGGACGGAGTGAGGGTGGAGCAAAGCAGGAGCTCTGGAGTCAGAGTCTCACACTCACACACGTGCGTCCGTGCTGTAAAAGCGGTCGAAAGCATCAGTAGCTGTGGTGGGTCAGCATCACCTCTTCTCATCCCCTCCCTTGCATGGAGGAGGGGACATCCTGCATTCTCCCCCTCTTTTAATTTGCCCTAAGCAGTTCTGAAAACCCAGCAGGGAGCTGCAGAGAAGAGAAGTTTCCGGGAAAGTAGCAGGATGCAACCACCCATTAACATCAAACTCACTCTGTAAACCATTCCCTGAACTGGTAAATAAGCACAGAAAGAAGCTGAGAGCTGGTTCCACAGTGGACACGTTCTCCTTCTCCTCCCCTGCTCTGTGCCACAGCCTGGGAGCAGGAAGAAGCTTAAATCTTGTGTTGAAACGACTGGGGAACTCCAGGTTCTCCTGCTACAATTTATTGCTGCTTATTATCAGGCTGGTGGGGGAAATCTGCAAAACCAGCCAGCTCCATCCAAAGACTATGGAGTGTCAATGCCTTTGTGTGTATTCCCCAAATCTCACTCTTTCACCAGCTTTGTGAGTTACCCTTAAAGTCCATTACCAGCCACAAAGCTCAGTTCTTTACATTCAAGAATAGCATTTCTGAAGTTGTTCTTTAAAGGCAGGTGTTTTCTAGAAAAGATTTTTAGACCTTTTTTAGAAGCCGAGGCGCTCTCATGAGAGGAGCCAGGTAAGCATCGCTAGACATTCTTTTAGCTCTTGCAAAGTTAAATATCAAATAGTTTCTCTCTTACAATCTTGAATATTAAAAAAAAGAAAAAAAGAAAAAAACTTGTTTTAAGTAAGCCTCAGGTAATTTTGAAGAGTAACTTGCCATGAGATACAGCATTGTGTTTCCCAGCTCACAGGTGCAAAGGCACAGTGAATTGCTTTCCCATAAAACAGATGCACGTGAGCTTGATTCTCTTTCAGGTCATATCCCTGTGCAGGAAATGAGCTTTTTTTCCCCAAAGTGCAGTTTTCAGCTGAACAGATCCTAATCCCAGCTGGACGTGCATACAGCCTGGGTGAGTCTGCTCCTGGGTGGAAGACACTGTTGAGATGTGGCAGGGCTCGGGAGCCTTTTAGTGCCTGAACATCTCATACTTTTGGGCAGCGGTTCTCTCTGCACTCGCAAACACCCATGGTGCAAGGAGGAACTGTGAATGCTCTTGAAGCATGAAAGCCATGCAGAAAGCCCAAGCAAGAACGCCCACAAAGTTAAGAGCAATTGCCAAAAGCTTCCTTTTTCTTGTACGCCAGCACTATTCCTCCTGCCCACAGACCAATTTTCATAGTTGGGTTCATCTGGTGGTTACATGCGACGAGGTGTTGCTTACACCCAGGCTCCACTCTTGGCTCCTCTAGTGACAAGCTTTTGTGAAAGCAGACAAACCAGCACGAGAAGCAATTTGGGGCCAGGAGGTCTGAGTTTGCTTCAAGGAAGTGCTTGATTTCTGAGCTCCTCACCTGAAGTGGAGGTTCTCCAAATGGAAGGGGAAACTCTGAAACTTTATTGTCATTATTAAAATAGGATTAATGTGAACGTGAGTTCTTAATCAGTGGACCATAAACCTTCCTCCTCCCCAAGGGCCTATTTCTCTTTTTTTTTAATCAGTGGGGAAAGCATGAAAGAGAGAAGAGATTTCTTTTGGTTCTGCAATTCATCTGTGATAGAGCAAACTGTCCCCTGAATCCCAGCCTGATGGTTTAACCACTGCAAAAGCCCCTGGTTATGAGCTACCATGGGGGCGTGCAACTAAAGAAACCACTGTGCCTTCAATGCAGAGAGAAACACCTGGCTGAGCTGGGTATACTGGCCTGTGTGAGGGGGGCAGGTAGGTGCCAGAGCTCAGTCCAAGCACCCAGAAGACTTCTCTCCTCAACTGCTGTGGTGCCCCTGTGGTTTTGGAGCCATGGAGGGATTAATTTCCCCAAGTGCACTCATTAAGGGCTCTGTGGCACCGTAACGGAAAGCCCTGCAGATTTGTCAGCGTGGCCCTGGGAAGACACCTTGTAGGAAAACACTATTTTTCCTCTCCCTTCAAGGATCTCACACTTTTTATTCCACCCATATTCACACAAGGCAAGGGTCGGACTTGTGATGAAGAAGAAACGCCTTCCTCAGCCCTTCTCGGAGGCTTTCATCAAAAAAGATGCACTGTAAATAACCCTTGTTTCCACTCGCAGCTGTGGGTTTTACGTTCTGGGCTGAAGAGATAAACTAACTCCCTACTCCCAACAGAGAGCATTTGTAGCGTTTATTTCCAATCCTCCCCCCCTCACACACCCACCTTGGCATGACAAATAAGAGATTGTAATTCTCTGGGAGGCATGCTTTATGGGAAGCAATATATTTTCCTGTCCAGGCAGCTAAATATTATGTAGCTCGGCAGTTGATACGAGGTTTGGGCAGTATATTCGCTGGCAGACTTGCCACGATTTTCCGATTCACTGAGCTAATACGGGATGATTAAGAGAAGTCTTCCTTACTGGCTGCTACTGTAATTTTTCCCCTGCACCATATAATTGTTTCCCAATTTACTTTTGCACAATTGGGGCTCTTTCTCCCTTCTCCGTATAGGTGTAAGGTTTAAATTTTCTCTCTTGTGCACCTATGGTGACCACGTCCCATGGAGAAGGTTCAGGGAGCACGTTTGTGTGTGTGTGTCTCAGTCCTGTTTAAGTTCACTGTTCTCGGAGCTGGGAAACCTGGAGATTAGTCTACTTCTGCTGTGACCTGCAACTCTTCTAAGACATTTCTGCATATAAGCACAGACTGTGCAGGAGAGGAGGATATGCTGCAGCTGACCCTCAGTATCTGAGGGGTCTTATTCTTACTTGAACTGAGGACAGTTACCCTTGTATTGAGGTTAGTCAGCTACCAAGGGGTGATCTGTATTGCCCACACTACACTGTTTTGTGTAAAATACACCCAGGTCCCATCAGCCCTCAGGATCTGCAATTGTTAACACTGTTTCAGCAGGATTTATTAGCACGTTTGGCTCTTTCTGTGTCCTCATGCAATCTCTGATTCTGATACTGGTATTTAACTAGCTAATATCATTGTCTTGGCTTAATTTGGATGCTGTCCTGCAGTTAACAGGTTATAATACAGCTATTTTGCAGTGCAGATACAGTCCTGTCCTTCACCCTGGGAAATTACATATGCCAGCTCCTACAGACATTGCATAACAGCCCATCTCAAAATGTATTGATACTCGCTCTGCTCTTCAAGATTGTCTTCACACACCCTTGTTGGTGGTACTGGTGTCACTGACCCAGCATGAGCTGGTTACAGCTTTGCTTCTAGTCTCAGCAGGGCATAGGGAACGTAACAGAAGTATAAGCATGACAAAGAACAAGGCATCTGTTAACAGGAAGGTTTTTTTGCTCATGGGAGAGAAAGCATTAAAGATAGATATTGTACTGAGTTCCAGAAAAGTTAATCTTAATAAGGCTACTTCCTGCTCTTATTTTGGAGCACAATGTAGGTGCATCATGTGGGGGAATTGGGTACCTTGATTCTCTTGTGTTTTTTATTCACTTGCTGAATTTACTAGGGGATGCAGAGTGCAAGTAACTGAAGGGCAGGCTATGCACACACTGTAAATTGATGTGGTAGCACAGGTCTAGGTATAAATTCCCTCCTGTACTACAGGATGGGATAATATTCAGCACCAGAGGTAATGGTAGCTACATAACAATTGAGATACAGAACACCATAATATTACAAATGTAGTCTTGATGACTATCACTATCGCATTATCCTCTTCATTTGTATTTTATGACCGTGCTTATGTTAATGTTATTTCTGCTATGTGATGAGAACACAGGTTAGAAAAGAGAGGGGGAAGAAACAGGGGTTATCATTGGCCTAGGGACAAGTGTAGGACATCACTTGCGATCGTGCGAGGATAAAGGCAAAGGCAGACCGAGGCAAAGCATTTCAAATAGAGATAGAAGAATATTAATGCACCTGTACATGGAGAAATTCAGGTCACACAAACAAGAAATCATAGAAGAAATGGATTTCTCTTGACCTTCCTTAGGTTGCCTGTTCCTCTGGCAATACCCAGAATACACTGTCCTGGCAGTAGCAGTACAACTTTAGCAATAGCAACACAAGACCAGTGAGCAAAATGACCATTTTCCTGCTAGGGCTTGTTTGCCCATGAATGGATAATTATTGACCCAGCAGATCCTTTGCACACAGCTGGTTGCTGCTGGGACAAACTGGCCAAAGCCAAAGGTAGTGGGAGGGAAGCATAATCTTAAACAGGAAAGTTAGGAGAGCCCTTAAGCATATAAATCACTTGCAACTGCGTCCCAACAAAGCTAGTGGGATGAAAGCTGGGACAGCTACTAAAGGAACATGTTAGACAGATGCTCCTGATGCTCACCACAGTTTGGATGGGACTCAAAGTCCAAGAAGAGAGTAATCCCAGCAGAGCGTGGGCAGCGAGGGAAGACGGACAAAGCGTTCAGCGTTGCTGCCGGAGCAACAGGAGCCTGTCTGGGGGCTCTCGGCGGTGCTCACGAGTCGTTTCTGCCTGGGGCTGCTCCAGGCTGGGTGGGAGCTCAGCTGGTGGGTGGCACCTAAGGCAGACCCAGAGGTGACGGTGCTTAAGGGACCTCGAGCAGGGCGCTGGCAACTGTCCCATGCAATGAATGGCCATGACGGCCTATTATCCAGTGGTTTTACTTCAAGGCCTTAGCTAATAGAAGAGCAATATATCTGTACTATGTTCTGTCCTTGCAAATATAGGGTCACCTGCCCCTGTTATAAGAACGAGAGTGGAGACAAGGTCTCTTAAGTCAAGGCCTTAAATCTAGATAGAAGGCAAAGCGTATCCCTGGTTGTCCCATGAGAGGCCCTGGCCTTTCAGTAGTAATTAATTTAGTTGTAGGTTGTTTCATGTACTTGGCTCTGGGGATGCAAATTGCACCTGTTCATTGAATTTGTAGCTCTACCTTCCTGCTAGCCCCCAGATGAAATCATCATTTATTATTTATTGGTGTGCAGCATCCTTCTCCTGTCCAAAGGCATTTCACCAGCTAGACAGACTGTGGCTCTGTAATCAAAGCAAGTTTGTGATGGGAGATGAAGGTTGGGCTGGAACTGCAGGCACCAATGGAGGAAAGCTCAATATGTTTGTTCTACATTTACAGTTAATTTTCCCACAGCACAATGCCACAGGCCTCTAATTCCTGAATATAGTCAAGTCTTTGGATGTGCATCCCACAAAAGGGGTGGTGTGGTACTTTTGCCCAATTTTGGGGTTATAACTTGAAAGATGACACAGGTGGCACATAGTAAGCCAGTGCAAAGGGATCTGTTATACTAGAAAAATGAATGTGTTTTCTAGTGGACAGAGAACATACCTCTAGAATAAAGAGAATTGATGCATTTTTGCCAGTATCCTGACTGCAGAGCTAAGCAGCTCATTTCTGTCAACTAGAAGCCATGAGAAAGCAGAGGGAGGAAGACAAAAAGAGACAACAAACCACTGTTGCAGGTTTAAAAAAAAAAAAAAAAAAAAAGAGGGAGAAAAGTGACTTCTGTCCTTTGTGCCACGCCATATTAGCAGCATCATAGCTCTAACAGGATTCAGGAAGGTATAAGATAAAGATAGCAGAAGAAATGAATCCCAGTCAAGACAGGCTGCGATCATTAAGGGAATTTTAACCTAGCCTGAAGCTATGTACTGCAAACGTCTTAAAATGTAACCTCTCTGTGACCTTGAAAAATATTTTTCTCTGTTTGAAAAGAAAATTCAAAAGGGGAGAAAGGAGAAAATTGATAGAATAAGCACTCCAGACTTTAAACACAGACATTATTTAACAGAACCTACAGAAAGCTTTCTCAATCCCTCATCTACTTTCTCATGACAAACCTTACCTATCATTCCATCTCATTTGCATTTGGGAGAGTGGCTGACAGGCGGTTAGGGCACTAGATTAGGCACCAAGGTTTGCAATCCTTGGTACAGGCAAGATGAAACAAAGGCCCAGGATTAGGAGCTGTGCTATTACCTGACTTAGTAATGCAGATCCATACACTGCATTCCTTGCCAACACCTCAAAGCTAAAAATAGAAACGTTTCTTTCACAGTTGGCATGCAGGAAGAATCTGAGTCCGGGGAGTGGGGACTCTATGAAGTTTCACTAGAAAAATCTCCCATTTGGTTAGTTGTACATGCCCGACTGGCACCAGTGACAGAAGCAATGAGCAGCATCAGCTACTTCAGCGCACTGTGAAGAAGAGAGTTGGCCCAGAGCCTGCAGATATTGTGTGCAAGATCTGCAAGGACAAACTGAACCTCAGAGGTGCTCCTGCTTGAAGCGAAATGTTAGGCAGGAAGCACATGGCCTCTGGACCCCATGGGGAAAGAAACACTTTAGCTACCACCTCCATCCCTTCTGAGTCACCTGAGTGACACGAAGTGCCCAGACAGAGGAGTTGTGCCACACTTTTGACTGCAGTTAAAATCTGAGGGAGGGTCCCTGTAGTGTCACAGGTTGGGGACCTTCATTGTGGTCATAGCTGGTGCAGCTGGGTGGGCCATAGCCATCTTCGGTCAGTTCTGGTGACCAGTCATTGAGACCACTGTCTGTAGAATGAGCATGAGAAGGTATTAAAATCCCTCACCCATGTTACTAGCTATGACCAGATTTTGGTTTCGGGTAAGTACCTGACAAGCTTGCCCAAAGAAAGGTTGGCTGGGGAGGGCAAAGGGATTTATACCTATCATGATTAATAAAGGGAAGGGAAGGTGACAAATGTGCCACACTTAAACCAACTTTTATACCTTATTCCATGACCAATCCATTCTACTGGGTCAATTCACCCACTTCCAGCTCTTTAGCCTGGGACCCGTCTGACCTGCCACCAATGCCATGCTTCCAGGTGAGGTGACGGATGGGCCTTTATGTTCTTGAGACAAGACTCTGCTCTCAGTAATAGCTACTGGTATTTTGACTGCCTTCCCACCTCCTCCATCTCACTGTCCACAGTCATATCAACATCTGGATTACTTGATCCCCAGCAGAGAAGGATGTCTCAGGGCTCTGGGCACATCTGGGAGTCTTTCACCCTCTTTGGGACCTCTGCCACATAACGACAAACTGGATGATGCCAGCAGCCTGTCGGGAAGAACAGGAAGGCAGCTTCGCATCCTCTGAAGCTAATGAGCTATAGAAAAATGAAGACACCTTTTCAGCCTTGTTTCAATAGGCCACAAACACTGATCATGGCTGATTATCCAAGAGAGTTCGTAGCGCTCTCCTCCTCTGATATCATAGTGACCACAAGCACGGGCAGCGGGAACGTTTCAAGGGGTGTCACAACGGGTCTTTCTCAGCCTTGTTGAAGTAACTGCAAGAGTGGAGGCAACAACCCTCTGCCTCAGAGATGGCTGGCAGGCTCTACTCTGAGCTTTGTTGGTAGGACTTCTCATTGAAGTAACACTGGTTTGGATTGTTCTTGATGTAGTACACACTGTTACAGCTTCACTATCTTGTCGTGTTCATTTGGGGCAAATAATTGATTGGGAATAAGTTTTATCCCTTTTGGGTTTACATTAGGATAGTTCTTTCTGCATGCGTGTTGGTGAGAAGTCACCTCTCCTCAATTACATTTGTAAGCAGCGCGATCATGGTGAAATGCCTATTTACAGCCAGACTTACTCTTTTTTAACAGGTCCATGCAGAGCAGCTTTTGCTTCTGGCAGGAACAGCCAAACACCCCCTCAGCAAATGCTAGAGCCAGTAGGCAGCCAACCTCTCCACTTCCTTCTGAAGGTTCAGCTATTCTGCAGCTTGAGGTCCATAAGTGAGGTCCTGACGCCCACTGAGGAGGTGAAAGGCAGAATGCGTGCGGTAACGTATATCCTAGGAGGAGTTAAGTCTTGATGTGTTTGACATTCTCTCGATGACGCGTCTCAGGGACGCGGTTGCAGTCTGTCCTTGATGTGTTAGACCAGAACGCTGTGGTAGTGTCAAAGCACTAAAAGATCAGTCTGAATCTTTTAAATGTTGTTTTCTCTGGAGGGAAAGGGGGCGGTGAGGTAGAAGAGATAGAAGGGAAGAGTGCTAAAGCTCTTTATGCCAAAGGGAGAGGAGAACATAACCCTTTAACTATGGATACCCCCCAAGCCAGGCAGAACGGGATGTTGGCATGGGAGGAGCAAGGATTATGTCAGTGTCATGTGTTTCCTTTCTCCACAGCTGCTACTGGATGGGAGTAACATGAATCACCAAACACCACAGCTATGTGGTGTGGCCATGCAGGGAGAAGGAGAAGCATTGAACCTGATACTTGTCACCATCCCAAGCTTGGACCAGCCATCCCAAAGAGGGGTGTCACTATGGGTATCTCTACCATAGGCATTGTCCAGGAGGTGCCACCTACTCAGTCGTTACCCATAAGAAGAGGACAGTGGTTCAGGAATGACTGCAGGAGGAGGAGAGCATCCACAACACTGAATACCTCATGGTCTTGTGAAGAATCATTTCACAGTCTACGTTTTAAGGAGAGAACGTTAGACCCAATTTTGGATTTCAGACAGCCTTTGGATGTCATCTTTCCCTATTCCCTGAAATAGTTGTCATCTCCAAGTTAAGAAATACCTAAAAAGTTTACAGTGTCAGAAGCAACACCTACTCCACCAGCTTCCAGAAGATCCAGCCACTGCACAACAGACTTAAATCTTCATTTGAAAACTTTTCCCAAACACAACTCCTCAGCATCATTTTTTTCTGGCCCACGTGGCCTCCAGATTGCAGACACTGAAATACTCCTGAATGCATCCCTCTGTTCCTCATTTCAATGGTTGTAGTCGGGTCTCTTCCACTGTTATTGTACATTGGGTTGATGGTGTCATAGTGTGTGTGCTTCAGGTGCAGTGTGCGTAGGAGAAACTGGTTTCCCTTAAGACATCTCCTGCATTGCTTCCAGGTGGTGATATTTGACTGGTTGCTGCAAGAGTTTACTGGTGGCTGCAGGCATATCTGGTTCTTGTTCAGGTTCTCCAGTTCAGACTATTCTCTTACTCCATAGCACCATGTTTCTGTCTGGGTTGAGCACATAGCTTGCAGAATTAGCTAGAAAAGGTGCCTGAAACTCCTCTTCAGGGATGTTAGGGTGCAATCTGCTTTCATTTCTGCTGAGACACCTGCGGTATGTGCTAAAAGGGAGCAATTTAGTTTCCCCTGCTTCAATACAGAATGGGCTGGAAACACGGGATATTTACCTAGGTCTTTTGCAAATGGTACTTGCTCTGAATGAACAATGATGATAACTACAGAGGACTTCACTAAAAATTCTCTCTCCTGGATGATGCTTGTGTTTCTCCCCACCACACAAACCGATTTTTCATTGTGAGCAACAAATTGGTTCCCACAGCCTGTTATTTGCAGCACCGCCTGGAAACAGGGAGCATGGTGCCTCTTCAGATCCAGAAGTCTGCCCTTCATGAGTTTTGGGAACATCCCTCCAACTGCCAGACACAGAACCAAAGGAGGACAGACCTTTGATAACAGGATGGGGAAAAAACTGAGGATATTTGTCATTACCACCTAATACTTTAGGAAGTTGTGGAAATCAGCAGCATGGTTCTCTTGTCCCAGGTCATCTGGAGGGATTCTGCTGCAGAGGACAGACATTTCCCAACCCTGCCATTTGTCAGTGTGGTACTAAAGGAGATGATGCAGGCTGTAAAGCTCATCACAATCCATCCCAGAAGATACAGATCTGAGTGCTGTTTTTCTTCTAGAATTACTTCATATGGATTTAACCAGCCAGGCCAATTTTTGCATGGACCCAAGCCAAGGACTACACTTGCTAGAAGGTGCTGCAGAGATTTCGTATTTCCAGAGAAAAGGAGGCATCCTCCAAGCACTCTGTGCCTGGTTCTGGAAAAGAAAGATACTGTTCTGCTTCACATTCCAATTATTTTAGTAACTACATAGAACTCGTATCAAAAAAGATGTCCTGCCATGGCAGTGGTCTTTGCATTAGCTGGACCGGATCCGGGAAGTGAGCCAAAGAGCCATAAACTCTTGCCACCAAGTCCTGGTTCCATGGTACTCGCAGCTAGTGCAGTCAGGAGACGTGAACATCACAAATTGTTATGCTTGGTGGGATGCTGAGCTGTCACTCAGTCATTGAAATGCACTACCCTGATCCCAGTTCCCTGGCAAGCTTCCCAGGGAAACAGGTCGGCTGGGTAACAAGGGCCCATTAAGCAGGTTTACAAGCTGCCCTGCTAAACCAGATTTGTTTGGCAGTTGAAGCATCGCAAAGCTTTGCATGTAAGGGGCGGGAGACTTGGAGGGAGGCAGAGGGTCGTGTTAGCAGGTGGAGGCAAGCGTTACCATCCTACGGCACCACCAAAAACATGCCCATCTCCTCCTGGGGCAGCTTGCCAGAGACAACATGGGATGGGCAGCCCTAGCAAGGCTCTGGAGAAGGGATATGCCACCGCTCTCAGGCGAGACCCTGTTAACATTGCATAGCAAAAGCTGGCAGTCCTGGGTTTCGGAGATTATCACGTGCCAATAGAGAAAACCGTATGAGCTATTTGGGCTCTGGAGCTGTCACCCTGCATGGCTTTCATTGGCAAAGGTCCTCCGATTCACAAGCGGAGCTGGCTCAGAGTTTTCCAGCTTGATTAGTTTTTGTCTGTTTTATTGGGATTTGGGGCTAAACTGCAATGTGGTGTTGTTCGAGAGAAGTCTTCTTTACAAAATAAGTTTGAGAGTACGAATGTTCTATTCGCCCTTGGTACAGCAAAACCATGATGGTTTTGGTTTACTGTGAGGTTAAGTGAGCTTCCCCCCCCCCTTTTTTTATTTTAAGAAAGCCCCTACTCAGAATAAAGTATCTCCCTCTCCCCATTTTTTTTTCCTTTTTAAAATTTATTTTGGTTTTACTTTGTTCAAGCTCAGCAAAGTGCAACTGGAAAAATGCTAGGCTTTTTCAGAGAGGGGTCAGTAAGGTCTTATAAGCCAAAATGCATCAGCTTTCTGCAAGCTCAGGCAGGGAAGCAGCCTGGCCCCGGCTCCCTGCTCCCTGCTTTGCCAGGGGCTGAAATTCCCACACCTGTATTGAGCCGAGTAAAGCAGCAGTTGGATGGCAGGCTGCTGATTCTAGAGGAAGAGGGGAAAAACCCCCCTGACCTTCAAAGTATTAATGAATTGAAAAAATAATTTTAAAAATACTTTAGAAGTGAACTGAATACATCTCTTACAACTCTAGCATTTCTTGAGTGAGCTTCAGTTAATAAAAAGTCCAGCTGAAGGAAGATTTGAAATGAAACATCACTTCAAATGAAAAATAATCAAAGCTTGTTTTTTCTCAAAGTGCCAGATTGACACAAACACTAAAAAGGCTGAAATGTTTATGTTCTCATTTTTTTTCCCAATTAACAACTTGAATTTACAACATGTATTAGTATCAAACTAATTATTTCTTTTTAACTAGAAAAAATGACTATATCTCCCTTTCTCCAAACTAACCAAGCTTTGCCTCCTACTTGTTACAGTCTTACGCTCCTGCCAAAATTCAAGCATAACACAAACTTAGTGTTAGCAAGTAATCAAAAGGAAGGAGCAACCAATATATGCTGTTCGCTCTGATGAAGTGAGACAGTTGCTTTGCACATGAAAGGCAGCATTATAAGTAAACTTGAAAAATAACATTTTTTTCCTGAGACATGACTCAAAATGGATATTTCATCCAAGGATGAAATGTGCAGATGCTGTGCAGCACACACAGCACTTGCTGTCACAACACCACTGTGCTTGCACCCCTGCCATAGACCCCCTTCTCCACCCTCGTTAGTGATGGGTGCTTTGGTGCTACAGAAATCGAGACATGTTTCAGAAAGCAGCACCCTGCATTTCCCTCCTCCTACCCCGAAACAAAAATGTTTGTGCTGGGGAAGCTAAAGGTCACAGCACTAAAGCGGTGTGATAGAGGGGTGGCACGGGGAAGCCCTTTTGGGCCAGTCCCAGCTGGAGAAATCTGTGTTAGATACAACAGTAAGCATCACACAACTAGTTTAGACTTCTAACTTCTGGATATCTAAAATTAAGCAAGAAACCCCACCCTTAGCTCCTCCGCTCCCATCTGTTTGCTAGAGATAATGGCAATGCTCTATTTTCCAGAGATGTTGTAAAGATAAATATAGCCTTCAGGTGCATGAGAGAGAACTGTGAAGAGGAAGACAATAACGAGTTCTTCTTGTCCATGGGGGATAACATGAGAAATAATGGGTTTAAGATGTAGGAAGAAAGATTGAGGTTAGACGTTAACAAAAACTTCCTAATGGAAAGGAAAATGAAACTCTGCGATAGCTTGCCTGAGAAGTGGAGTCTCCTTCCCTTCAGGTTTTAAACAATAAGGTAGACAAACATGTAAAGTAGTTTTGGGGAGAGCTGAGCCTGCCGGGGAGGGGGGAGGTTGCCTAGGGGACCTCGTGAATCCTCCGGGCTCTGCTTTCATGGTTTTTATATGAAAGACTGAGGGACTTGGTAACAGACATCTGGTAAGTCGTAACTAAGTCTTGCTTCGAAATAGCTGGGGATGACGTTTCACCCCACTCTTCCCATGTCTTTTCCCACTCTTTTACTGAAAACCACTTAAAGACTTCAAAATAAATAGCAGTGCAGAAGAATTGCAGATGCTCCCTCATCCCTGCTCTGAAGGCATTGTGGCAAGAGAAGAAGAGCGATAGAGAGGAACTGAGCAAAACTGGAGCCAGCACATGTGGGACCTCAGCGAGATGCAGGCAAAATGTACTCCCAGTCTGGGCATGAAGCAGAGTTTATAATTTGTGTAGCCATGCCCTATCGCTCCGAGTTCACGCTTGCCTGGCGATCACGTTTTCAAAGCTTTTGAAGTCCGAGTTCCTCTGAATTCCTGGGGATTTAGACATTAAATCCCTTCAGAAATAGCAGGTGTCTGAGAAGCAGCCCTGCCCAGAAGCTGGGATCAGCACAGACGTGGGCATACAGAGCTCCCTGGTCTGACCTGGTGGCTCCAAAATGCCCTCAGAGAGACTAAGACGCAGCAGGGAAGGAGCAAAACGCTGAGAGGCATTGACTCGCTGAAGCCTGCACAGCCCCCCAGTGCTCTCTGGCAGTGCTGGGAGGGCAGCAAGGAGGCTGGGCTTTGAACCTTACACCCTGATGGAGGGGGGGGAAAAGCAGAGAAGTAGCTCCAGAGACTGCTGACCTGGGGCTTGCTCATCTCCTTGCCAAGCAGCAGTGCCTGCCCTGGCATTTACAGGGAGCTGAGCAAAACTGTCCCCTTAGTCTAAGTCTCCCAGCGCTGAATCCCAACAGAAGAAGACAGAGATTGTTTTTTTAGTACACCTACAAGATTCTGGTAACTCTTTGGATCCCCTGGTTCAGCCCAGGGCATGGGCTCAAGCAAAGCTCAGACAAGTAGGTAGGAGTGTGTGTGGATGCATATTAGCCTTTTCCCTAGCTTTGCATGAGGAATGGGTTAAAATCAAGAGCAGAAGGGTGCCTTGCTCCTGAAGAAGTGGAGGAGAGAAAGGGTTAACCCACTTCTGCAGAGGCTGCAGCCTGTAGGTACCTGTGCAAAAACATCCAGCGACCTTTTACGTACAATTTGAGCCAGAGAAGCAACACACAGACTGCCAGTTCCTGCACAAGCACCCAGCTGCTCCGCACACCCACGGGCATTACAATAGGCACATCTGTATGATAACACACCTCTGCATGAGCCAGGCTTTCTGGAGAGCTCAGGGACGGCTGTGCCAAATTTCAGCATCTGGCTGAAGGTGTTTATCAAATAGAGGCAGCTTGTTTGTTTATCAGATGAGGGAGATGTTTCCACCTCTGGAGATTAAGAGGAGCTGCTCTGCCCTGCCAAGGGGTCTGTGCTGTCATCCAGACGGCATCCGTGACCAGGAGGTGCTGAGCTACTCCGGGTATAAGCAAGCGATGCCTCTGACGGCTGTTGAGCAGTCCAGCTTTGAAGGAGTTAAATGTTAGATACTGAAATCCTAGGCTGCTGTATTTTATTTCTGTTTCCCTCCAGTGGAAAGCTCATCTCTGGAATCATTTATTGGACATTGACAGAACAGGTTTTTTCTTCCTTAACATGAAAAGATTTGGGAGGTAAGGATTAATCTCACGTATAAGTCACAAGTTTGGCACGAAAGCTATCTAGCTAACTTTGAGCACAAAGTGCCTTTCTCAGCATTAGTCCTTGAGCTGGAAAGCAGCACGCAGGCAGGAGTGCCAGTTTTGAGCAAACACACAGGAAATCTCTCCGGGCCTGATCCCTCTTTCTCACTGCAGCAAGAACAGGCAGAGGCAGAGCTGAATTCCCCTGTTTGGTGCACTTGGAAAGCTTGAAATAGGAAGGACTGCTCAAGGAAATGAAAAGCCTGGTACCTCCGAGTTGTGGGATTTCTGGTCTTTGACAAATTTGCCCAGTCATCTTGGTATGAGGGATCTGCCAGATAAGGAAGTACTCAGAGAATATATAGTCTTTGAAATACTTACCAGAAAACCCAGCACAGGCAGGTACCTCCAGGGATACAGGAAAGGGAATCTGGCTCCATCCTCAAGCTCACCCCTGCTCCTATGTGAGCCACCAAGCCACAGCAGGGTTACAGCCATTTACAGCCATTTGCAGCCTTTAATCGATTTAATCCCGTTAGCACCTCCTCCCCACGGTGGAAGAGTGCTGACACCCTCACTTTACAGCTGGGGTAATCAGACCCAAGAGAGCCTGGCAGAATTTATAGGTCCTCACTCCCATTCCCAGGTCTACTTAAGCTTCATTAATCATTGCATGAGCAGTGCAGCCCCTCTTAGCTGGCAGAAAGGTGCTGAGCTACTGCAGCAAAGCCCAGCTGCAGCAATCAGTGCTGTGTTAAAAGCAGGATTAGCCTCACCCATAAAAAGAGAGTTGTGCCTCAGTGGGGCTGGTTGGAGCAGGCAAGTTTTTGATTGAGAGCTTGCTGAACTGGGGAATGGCACTGCCCTGAAGGCTAATGGATTTATGGGGCTGTCTCATCAGTGATCCCCATGTTGATGTAGCGTGAGGGTGGCTGAATGCAGGTGAAGACCTTTTGCTTTGGAGGGAAGCAGAGTTTTCCTCTTCCAGAGACCGTGTTGAATCATTTCTTTCCGCACAGCCTGAGGTTTAAAGGACACAAGGAATACTCAAACACCCTGCTTGCTGCCCGCCCCGCGGTGTGGGAGCCTGCTCACGCTCCCAGGGTAAAATACCAGCTGTTTTCTTTGGCAGCCTTTCCTGCTCTGTCTTGGGGAGCGTGGTTTATGCCAGAGACTTTGGCTAATAACCATCAGGACAAATAAGCATCGGACCTGCCAGAGCCAGGCAGTAGGCAAAAAGAAAGAAGAGGTTTCCATCTGTTTTGAGAAAGCGGAGGAGGAATGGGGGAGTTTCCTCCTTTCTGAAGACCGGGTGTCTCTAGCAGGACACTGACAGTCCTCCCTTGATGGCAGGAAAGGGGGTGAAGCGAGGGAGGACCCCTCAGCCTGTCCCAGGGCTGCGGTAGGACGGGGAAGGCTCGGCCAGGCTTTGACCCAAGGGGTGACAACCCTGCGCGTGTGGCTCAGACAGCCCGGCCCGCGCCTGCGTGCGAGGTGGGGACGCTGGAGGAGCCTGCTCCAGTGCTTCGGCTGGTCTGTACCTCCTCCACCAGCACAGCTCCAGCCCTCGTAAACCTCTTGCAAGAGGGAGCTGCTTGGCTCCCTTGCCAAGGGAGCTTGGCTTAACGTAACTTGGCTTATCAAGTCGGAGCCTCCAACCTCCCCCTTCCCAGTGTCCCTGAGCAGCAGGATGCCACCTCTTTGGGCCAGGACAGATGTCCTAAAGCTCCTGCTAAGACAAGCTGGGGAAGACTCTCCTCCAGGCTCAGCTTGGAGGAGCACTGCCCAGGGCAGGTCCCAGCTTAGGCTCCTCTGCGGAAAGGCAATTTGCCTGTTACAGATACATTCTCCCAGACAAGACTGTTGCCTCAAAGATTATTCACAACAGAGCTATAGAGAGACAGTAAGACCCTTTCATTCCCAAGGGAAGCAAAAGGAAAGACTTTAATTATCAGCCAAGTCCAGCAAAGCAAATACATCTGGGTTAATGAGCCTTATCTGAGCAGGTAGCTATTTCCCCCCTAATTGAAAAGAAAAACAATTCACTAGCAAAAGTTCTTTTAGTAATCCTAGGGACTTTCTTTATGCAATTAAACTGCTAATGAGACCTCTTAGTCCTTCCTACTTTTCTTCAATATTTTCCTGTTGAGGCACATCCATGGTCCCAGGCCACATTAGACTTGACTAGGGGCAAGTTTCATTCCTTGAGGCAGCAGATGGTGTTTGGGGGGACTCAGGGTTGGCAGGGAGGGTGCTGGCAGGACCCTTCCCCTCCTGAGGCTCATGGTTTCAGCTGCGGACTCTCATTTCTCTGCTTTTTCTTATATCCTTGAATCCAGCTATAGATGCTTTTATCCAAGCTCTTCCTTAGGATGAACTTCAATTTTTTTAGTGCTAGCTATCTCTGTTTAAGATACTCATTGTAGGTACTTGTAACTATTCCTTTTGAGCTTCCTTCTCACCTACACTGTTAGGCAGTCCCTACTTCTATTTAATGGCTACAACAGTGGTAAAGGAGATAGATACTGAAGTAGAGACCTCTGCTGTCTAATTTGGTAAGTACTGCGAGCCACATAGCACTCCTACCTTTCCAGAATGAAAAGAAAAAAAAAAGATTTCCTTGAGTCTAAAAAAACACATCCAGGTTTTACAGCTCAGCTGAGGGCATGCACTTTCTATTCCTCCTGCAATGAATCTCCTGCTTCTTCCAGAGGTCAGTCCTGGGCAGTGGTTTGGCGGTTTGGTAGAAATGTTCCAGTGCAATTGCCTTATTCTTAAAAGAGCTGAGGCTTGTACGGATGTGACCAGGCTTGCAAGTGTTTAAGCTCTTTAGGGAAATTGTATGTTGTACTTGGCTGGTTTACAGCTGTAAACATCATAAAGACAAAAGTGTTGTAGTACTGTACTCGGATTGTACCTGCTCATACTAATATTTAAGAGTAGATGGACTGCAGAATAAATAAAAGCAGAATTTGCTGTTTTCCTCATTTCTCACCTCTGACTGGCAGTGAAATGCTTTGCTATCTACCATACCCACTGCTTTTAGTCCAATGCTATGCACTGCGACAAAAGTGATGGAAACACAAAATAGCCTTTATGAGCCACTATTAGGAATGATTGCAGATCTAATTCTAGATTCCCTGATACTTGCATTAAAATGTTTGGAAGCCCTGTTGAAGGGCAAAACACAGCTGTACTAAATATGGACCACAGCAGCCTCTTGCCCCACATCTTGCAGCCTAAGTAGAGACGGCAAGAAAAAGGTGGGGATTGATTAACTGCTACCACCCACGTGCTGCAGAAGGAGAATGGAGACAAGGGAGTTCAGACAAGCTACGAGGCTGTAGCACCAGTCCGTGATACTGCCAAGAGGAGAGCCCAGCTGGAAGGCTTAAATGGATTGTTCCGTCTGATCACCTGATGCCATATTCTTCCCAGTGTCCCCAGCAGATCAAGAAAGGGAGTTTATTAAGCTTAAAGACAATTGAAATCATCTTCTTGTTAGCTGTTCAGGTACATAATTTTTATAATTCCCTCTTTTCCTATTCAGAGCATTTACTATTCCTCTTCTCTAAAGATTGTGTAGAATGAGGAACTGCCTCAGGATGAGATAAAGGCTAGAAAGGTAAGGAGCAACTCTATGCCAGTAGACACTTTTCCTCCTTTGCAGATCCTCTGGAAGACCTTGGAGCTTTGCCTGGTTGGAAGCACGATAAACTCTTGAAAATCTGACTGCAATATTTCTAGGTGTAGATCATACTGTTCCAGGCATCTTACTCAACTTGTAGAAACCGCAAATCTGGGTCCACTTTGCATGGTAGCTGCATCCAACTGATTGCAGAGCATATATAGAGACAGTGTTTACATATGCAAAAGTACATGCACATATGCTAATAACTTCCATTTAGGAAGTTGAGGACTACTTGCATCAACCAGCTGTGGAGCTCCATGCTGTTGTCAATTTTTGCCATTGCTTTGGTCACTAGAAAACCTGTCCCGCAAAGGGAATCTTTCTTTGCTTTATCATGGCCATAAATTGCAGCCCATGAAGCAACCTTGTCATCTTGACTCAGGGAAATACTAAATACTAAGTCTGAGAAGCAGCTGAAACTGGAGTACAGTGAGACTTGGTAGAGCATCCCAAATAGCAAGGAGCAAGATACCTGGACAGTTTAAAATGGACTAGTTTAGTTTGCCTTTACTGTTGAATTTTGTCATGGGTGCAAAATTTGCAGTAAGAGGTGGCACCCCAGGAGGGAAACCAAAATGGGACCTTTTCAGGAGCACCCACCCTCTTCTGTGCTCCCTCGCTCTCTCTAAAAACACAAGCAGACCTTCGCACAAGGGCCCAGAGCTCAGGGATGTGTGAAAACAAGGAACCACGCCTGGTACTGACCCAAGAAAGGTGACAGCATAGGCAGAGAAGGACAGATGTGGGACAGAGGAGCCAGAGGCAGCTGCTAAGGGAATCCCTCTGCTAAAAAATCAGCAGCTAATCAGCACATCTAATCATGCATGATGGGCTCCTATCTCCTTAGCACTTCAGAGCCAGGAAATCTCTGCAATCCTATTGATTTTCTGTCTGGATCCTTAGGGGATGGTGCTCACTGAAGATAAGGGCTTTCCCCCTCCGGCTGCGTGCTGAAGGAGACAGGGCTCTTGAGGCTGAAGCAGAAGCAGCTCCTGCTCAGAGCTTGTTGCAGAAAGAGGAATCACATGCAAAAACCTCCTTGTCTGGGGAGTTTGTGTCTACCAGCAATGCAGCAGAAAAGACTGATCCTGGTCCTGAGCATCGTGTTGCAGGGACAGCCAGCCTTGGGGTATGGACTTGAGAGGTCTGGAGTGGGCTGGATTGGGATTGGAGGTGCCATCATTATATCTTTGATGTAATCATTCACTTAGGCTAAATAAAAAGTTACTCTGATTCAAAAGGAAAAAAGGATGTGTTTCTTGTTTATAGAGCTTGAAAAATATTGTTTGCTTCAATGTAAAAAAAATCCTCCCTTGTGCACCAGACGCTGTCCTTATGATGTAAAAAAAGCTTGGTTTTCATGCTTGACATTATTTTAATGGGAAAAAACCCTTGTTGTCAAAAGAATTGCACTGTATTTTACTCTCCTTCAGCGAGTCCTTGTCACTCCTTGTGAGTTTGTTTTACACTTGGCAGGAGAAGGAGACCGAGATACCAGCAGTGCCGGCCCTTATCCTTCCCTTCCCTTGGCTTTGCCCCCTTGGGGCAGGAGGATGGTTGGCAGGAGTCAGCAAACAACCTGCTGTCAAGCCACCAGGCAAACCCCTTGTGCTCGCAGCCAGAGCCACCTCCGCAGGAAGCGCTTTCTGCCCCGAGGATGCTCCTACCCCAGAGCCGGTCACACACACGTGCTTTGGGGTCCCTCGGGTATCATTTCATGTAGTCCACGAACCAGCTTTTAACAGGTTAATAGCCAAGAAATTGGTTTTGCTGCCTTCGTTTCTGCCAATAAGAAACCTTGAGTAACCTCACCAAGAGCTGAGAGCTAGGACAGGAAGGCTCAGTGCTGTATTAATGGGCTGAAGGAGGATTTTCCACCCTGAAACTGGTGCCTGAGGGGGCTCTGAAGTGGAAAGATTGAGAAAAGCAGGCAGGAGCAGAGGGGCTGCCCGCAGACCCTGGCAGCAGACGCCTGCCATCCCAGAGGCGGCTGGGTCGCTCCCTTGGTGCATCGCGGGAATGCCTTGCTGCAGGATGGTTTTGCTGGGAAATAAATCCCTTCCCTGGGATGTTTGGAGAGAGAAGAGGCAGTCCTCTCTATCCCCTTCAGCAAAATGCAAGAGAACAATCGAGAAAAATTGTGTGATTAGTAGCAATTGCCTTCTCTTTAATCTTTCATGAGAAAATAGAGGAATGCCTTGGGGAGGTGCATATTAATGACATATTAAAGCAATACATAATGGGCCATGCAACAGGTACTACGCTTCGGACCCACTCCCTGGGCTCCCCGGTGATTCAGCTCATCAGAAGTTATTTGCAACAGTGTCTTGTCCTATTATGCAAATAGCCTTTTTCTCCCCCATTTGGGTATATGCAATGTTCCTCTGGTACAAGGGCTTGGCAGGAAGGTTACCCTATACTGAAAGAGTCAGAATAAAGCAATAGGTGAAAGTCCCGTGCTATTCAAATGGAAAAAAAAAACCTCAGTCATATTGCTTTTCTCGCAGACCTAATACTCTTCCTATCACATGATTGAAAGCACAAATTGTATTTAATCTTACTGCCAGAATTACTTGTATCTCTATGCTCTAAGCATGCCAGGAATAGCAAACTTGCAGTCATCCTTTTGAATTCAGCGTTTTTGGATTAGTGACTTGTTTGTGGATTCTCTCCTGAAGTACTTGTGTGTATTTGCTAAATAATCTGGACAAACTTTAGCTTTGGCAGTGAGTTATCGGCTTGACAGCTGTCTTTGCCAGGGAAAAGGGCTGGAAATGTACACTTCAGATTACATGGTTGCCAGCTCTAGTGATTTTATTATGAATCTTGCAAAACTTAATGTTTTCCTTAAAGCTTCAGCTCTTCTGATGAAATGTGAGCTGGTGCACTGATGTCATTACAAAGCACGGCTCTGAGCTCTGAGTTGCAGAGGAAAGGTTGCAAGTGTGACTAAAAAGGCTGAAAAGCCAGCCAGTAAATGAAAGGTACTCATGTTCTTTCATTTAAATCTCCTTACTTAAAGCAAAATCTCATTATTTTGTGGATAACTAGCTAGCTCGGTTACAGCAGGGCTTCTGGAGGGGCAGAAAGCTCAGTACCTACCCAGATAAACGTAGCCATACATATGTACACACGCACCTGCAATTGCACGAGCGTGCTGAGCTATTAGCAGGAGAGGGGGGTAAGGCTAACGTGCTGCTTGCCCACAAAACTCTTACAGCATGCCAAATCTTCTGCTGGTCCTCAAGCCCTCTCTCTCGAGCCGCTCACCCCGTCACTCCCTGCAAGCAGCTTGCCGAGTCTCTGCAGTGCTGAGATTAGTTCTCCGAGCAAAATCCTCGTCGCAATGTTTCTGGCTCCAGATGTCCTAGCCTTTAAATGAGTCAGCCCTCAATGTTCATCCCTAGATCTTCTTGTCCTGGGGTTCTCTTTTTACTCTGTCCCAGAAATTTGGAGAGCCAGACAGAGCAAATATTTGGCAAAATATAATGCAAACACCTGCAAAACCCACTACCCCCAACCTCTGCCAAGCACTGCAGCCCTCTCTAAATCATCTATCTTGCTATTTAGAGAAACTGTGAGGGCTTCATGAGAAGATGGGAGGCTAAGCAACAATTTGTGCTTTAATGCAAACTAGTAATCACAGGATGTCTTCTGAATGTGCTTTGTATGTCAGCAAAGCAAGGGTCCCCTGCCCTGTGCTTCCCTCAGCTGCTTCCCCAGCCCCTTCGAGAGAGCTCTAGCAAGCACAGAAAAAGTATAAGCACTGTGGTTTTGATGTGTCACATCCATCACTGGTTCAATCAGGAAAGATTGTGTAGATGCTGACAAGATGTTTTGTCTGTGAAACTGTTTAGACTGATTTAAAGCGTGGGGACTTGAGCTTCCAGGATGCACGACTGCCTGGAAACGGTTGTTATGGCAAACAGGGGCAAGCGGCGGTGCCTGTCAGAAGTAATGAGCATTGGGAAGCCAGCGGGGTTTGGGGGGCGGTTTCCTTCCCAATGCCGAATTCAGCGGGCTCCGAGGCTGCGCGTGGCCTGGGAGAGGCAAGGATGCTGCTTGTCCGATCTGCATCCGATGCCGGTGCACCAGGCGCAGACACATCAGGGTATTTTCTGGCAGGTTTTCGTGCAGAAGAGGTGCAAAGATGTGCTCGGGCCAGACCCCAAAGTCCTTCCAACTTTGGCCAGTGACTGGACTGTACAGTGAACGAAGCTGAGCTGCCACGCGGGTGCAGGACTGGCCAGGATGAAGGATCTTCAGCCCATGGCCTCACCAAGCGCCGGAGAACTAGGGAAGTAGCTCCTGGGTTTTGCCTCCGGAGAGCTGGGCGTTCTTCGTGGTCCAGTTTCCAGTGCTTGTGTCCTGTGACGGCTTTTTGAATTTAGCTGCTGCTTTAACCTGTAGCAAAAGCAACTGCCAAGCCAGAGCAAGGGAGAGCCCTTGATCTGGTGAGTCAATGAGCAAATAGCCCATCCAAAGGGGAGAACTGGTCAGGAAGAAATTAGCTGTTTGACTCTCTTCCACTGGAGGAAGGAGCAGATATTTTTAAAAGCAGCTGGGTTTCCATAGAAACCCCAGGAAAGGGTCCTGCAATCATATGGGGGAAGGGCGGTTTTTTATTCAGTCCAAACAGCTGCCAAGAAGTTAAATGCTGAAGGTGATGCAAACCCCCTGTCCCACAGCTGAGCTGGGAGAGGAAGTTGCTTTTCTCTTTTTAACACTTTTACAGCTGCATTCAAGTTACTGCATTTTTCTTTGACAGTTTTAGATGCTTTCCATTGCCCAGTTCCCTTCCCAAAAGCAAATAACCCCCAAATGCTCTGCCGTGCCTGGTGAAATGGAGCCCATCTGCACATGAGACTCCAGCATGCAGCCCAGGTTGGGTTAAGATGGTACTTCTTCTCCAGATCATCTGCATATTTTGGCATCAGTTTAATCCATTCCAACTGTAGAGAGTGAGCTGAGCTGCAAGTTCACCTGGCTGAGAGGATGGGAAAGCTGGGAGTGAGAGGGAGAGAGCTATGTAGTGAACTGATGCCAGCCTCCTCTGCTCATCCTCTGAACTGGGTGCTGGGTTGGGACCAAGAAACATCCTACAGTTGCTGGGTTCAGATGAAAGTTTCCAGGCTCATTAGCTCCTGAAGATCTGCCCCAAGGTCTGCCCCATTGTCAAGGAGAAGGGCTCCTTGCAGCCTGTGGTGATGAAGACCACGGTGAGGCAGGCTGTCCCCCTGCAACCCAGGGAGGTCCAGAGTGGAGCAGATCACCTGCAGCCCAGGGAGGA
>JAVJGG010000082.1:41612772-41661562 GCA_035590195.1 Aviceda cuculoides | reverse complement strand
GAGCAGGGGGATGCCCGAAGGAGGCTGGGACCCCGTGGGAAGCCCACGCTGGAGCAGGCTCCTGGCAGGACCTGTGGATCCCTGGAGAGAGGAGCCCAGGCTGGAGCAGGTTTTCTGGCAGGACTGGTGACCCCGTGGGGGACCCATGCTGGAGCAGGCTGTGCCCCGAAGGACTGCAGCCCGGGGAAGGGACCCAGCCTAAATGTGAATATAGCTCCTTTATGGGTCTGCAAATGCGTGCTGCAGCCTTGGGAAACAGGAGCTTCTGCTCTGCCTTGGTCAGACCATAAGAACAAGGGGACTTTCTGAAAACTGAAGAGACACACTTAACCCCCCCCCCAGATGTGCATACTATTGTGTTTTCAGCCTTCCGAAGGACAGATATGTGCCAGGATCAGAAATGAGGGATTGGACTAGCAGCATTTATCAAGGTTAGATAATTCCCAACTTCCTAGAAACACTTCAGCTGAAGCTCAGAGATAGTAAATAACTCGCCTGTAGACAAACATAGCTGGTGACAGTATGGAAAAATCATATTTCTTCTAGAATTAGATGATCTCATGCTTCTGCTGTTAGAGGGCCATAGCTAATAGTGCTGCTTTCCAGTCAGGCTAGACAATCCTTCCAGGCCCAAGTGGAAAATGTCATCAGCCCTAAAATCAGGAACACCATTATTGCTTTAAATTTGTTGTGAGGCCAATCTATTTTTGCTGTCACTCCTTAGTACCATGAAGGCCATAGCAGGGCAGGGATGGATCATGAACTGCACTGTACTTGACCCTAATAATTCAGTTTTCTGCCTTAGTAAAGCACAAGAGCCATATTTTGAAAAACTCATTATAGCCAGGCTACCTTTGGTCTGGGGGGCCGGGACTAGATATGTAAAGTGGAACTGCCCTAAAAAGGTAAAACCCATTGGCCCTACATGACTGTTTATAGAACACAAATGGTTTTCACCCAAGATCTTTGCTGGATGTAGAAACTGGGATTACTAGAGAGATCAAATACTTTTCCCATTCAAAGCAGACAAGAAAACATAAAAATCAACATTCTTCATTAAATTAAATATCTTTTTATCCACAATGAAACTTTTTGCTTAAATCACTGTGAAGCTTTCACTTTCAACTTGAAATGAAGAGAAAGATAGAAGGATTTGGTTCACATACCTAGAAACTGAGAGCACCTTGATCTGTGTTTGAAATTACGTTTCATTCCAAAATGCTTCACAGAAAAGTCCTTCTAAGTATGAAATGAAACATTTTGATTTAAAAGGAATGTTGCAAATATTCCATTTCAGCAGTTTCTGCATCCCCACTTTGTTTGCACTGTAACTGCTTCATGCATGAAAGCAATTTTGAGTTCTGCACTTGACCACTTTCTGACCAAGTATTTCACTGAACCCCCAGACAGCTCCCGTAATTGTAAAACAGCTTTACAAGGAAGGTACATTTGCATTACAGCTTGTTGCACAGATTTAACACTGGCAATAGTGAATACAATCCTTTAAACACTTGTTAACTCTGGGAGAAGAAATGAGTTAAGCTCATTTGTCTCTTCCCCTCGATGAATTTTTTTGTTTTCTTTTTCGAGCCCATTGACGACTGTGAAATGATTTTCTGGCATATGTTCAGTCAATAAAAACTGCTGCTGGATTTCAAGTCAGCATACAGAAATGCCTGGCATTAGACATGCAGAGGGGTATGTGCACGAATTGGGTTGTAACAAAAATCCGTGATTTTTATCTCATTTGGATGCACTTCAGTTATTGGCTTTTTGTGTCTATCATCTTCAGAGCTGTCAGGGTGGTTGGGAACTGTGGCTGATGAATTCCACTTGTCTCCACCTCTGGAAAATGCAACACAGAGCATTTAGAGATGTAATGAAATCATCGTTGTCCTGATTAAAAAAAAAAAAAAAAATCACCTCAGTTTAAACTCACAGCCATTGATTTACACAAAACTTACATTTCATACATTTTGAAATCACAGCCTGAGGCACCATGTCCTGGAAAAAGTTTGAGTTGACTGGATTCACAACACTTTTTAAGATGTCAAAGTTTAGTTGCCACTTTGTAAAAAGGGAAAAGAAAATCTGCTGTGGCACCTCAAGCATCCTTTTGAATGGGGAAAGTATTTCCTTTTCTGCGCATCTCTAGCAGATACCATGCAGCCCGACATAACTCATTTTTTAGCAAACCTTGGGCTTTTCCTGTATATTGAGTAAAGCAGTTACTTGACAGAGAAATAAGACTTTATATTGGCTCACCTTGTCAAATAGTAGGATGAATTAAAATGAAACATGTTCCTTTAAACGTCCCAGTGTTACGAAAAAGTAGAATTTGCCTCTGTGGACTTTGAGCAGGGAAGCAGGGGAGGCAAGGGGGAAAATCTCCTAATGACCAGCCAAACAGTGTAAGAATTAATAAATATGGATCATTTTTATTGGCCTGACCCAAAGTGTCAGGGAAGTCATTGCGAGTCTCATCACTGATTTCTGAGTATGTCACGTTGGGTAGAAGAGGCATAAATTGATTTTGCAAAGTCAATGGGGATATATCGACTCATACTGCTAAATACCTGGCCCTGTCTTTACTGTTTCAGGATCATGAGGCTGTGAAGTGAGCAGTCTTTAATTAGGAAGTAAGGCAGTTTGGAACTCTATACTTCTATCTCTCTCCTAATTAATCCCAGGATTAATTTTAAAGCTTACTTCCCTCTTTCTGAAAGTTTTTATTCCAGAGATGACCTACGCTGCAGCCAAGGAGACCTGTACAACACACTGACTGCAAAAGGTGGTTTGGAGAAAGACAGCAGGCAGCAGAGAGCTGAAATTTTGATTTTTGAAAACTGCTAAATAACTAAATAAATTTTACTCCAAATCACCAGCCTGTGAAGTGATGTTTTAGTACGTATGTAGAGAGTGTTCAGGTGTTTGGGGACATATCTGTAATTAGAATAAGTAAAGCTTGCCATCTGGAGAGAAAATCTGCTTCCTTCTCGATATGGCTGGGGTCGCAGGCAGTTCCACATATGCTATCAACAGAGACTTTTTTCCCTCACATACCACCTGCTTAGTAATCTGTGTTTATCAATGAATAAGGGCTTAATTTGAGTCCTGGGTATCAATCTGATATAGCTTATGTGAGGGGCTTGCTTTTCATGCAGGGGAAAAATCATGCCCATTGAAAATAGTCCCCAGTAATGGGTTCCAGGCAATATCCTACAGCAATCCTTCCCTTGTTGGCTCTCATGGTTTTATTGCCTTGTGATAATTGGCCATTTTCTGAATGCTTTTGTGAATCAGTGAGAAATGCTGCTTTTTGCTCCAACAGGGAGTTTTCCACTGACTTGGTTGCTAGGGGAAGCTTGAAACTGAGACCCAAGAACGACCTGAAAGTTCAAGCGCCAGAAACCAAGTAAGAGAAGCCAATACTTATTCAACAGTTTTGTGTTCTGGGGACACGACTGTTCCTTGCTGTGGAGCCATGCCCTGACTATCTCTTTGCCCTACGGCCCAGAGCTCTGGGAATGAGAAAGAGATCTGCTGACCGCGCTCGGTGCAAGGGGCAGGGGCTGAGCTGCCGACTGCTCAGTGCAAGGGGATCGTTGGGTTTGCTGTGTGACTTGCACCACGAGGTTGCATATACATTGCTCTCCCCTCTCTAAAAAAAGGAATACACTAGCTGAAGATGTTATTTTGGTCAGCAAGAGCTTTCGCTGGGGAAAAAGAAACCTTTTTTAATGCTATAGTAAGGAGCTTTCACACTCTGCTTTTGCAAGTGTAATAGAAACTATAATGGGATCTCCATCTCCTTGCCAAGCTTCAGGATTTGGCATCATCCCCTCTCATCAATATGCAACTAATGATTCAAGGCATTAAGTTATCCCTGGTGCCTTTTCCTGCTGAATAAGAGGAAAATACCTGTAAAGGCTATTTTGGGGGTATGCGTCTCTGTCTGAAAGAACTTTGAGCTTAGAGACATTAGTGTTTCCAATTAGATTACACTTGAAATTTTCTGAGCGGGTGGTTTCCTTTCCTGTAATTGAGTCCTTGTGGCAGAGGTGAGGTGGTTCCCTGGTTGCTGTCCTTCTCCTTATTGCCATGCATCATGACTTCGCTCTTGGTGTCTCCAGTGAGCCTCTTACTGAAGATATTAGAGATCGCCATACTTGTACCTGCAATATGGATATGTGTCCACCAGAGCTGGCATCCCAGAATTACTTGACAAAGACCCAAATACATCCAGGAATTGGCAAAGGCTCTCAGTTGCCATTTAACAAAGCAATGTGTTGACAGTGCAACAAAAAATTCCCTTATTTTTGTCAATTGAGTCATCCAAGTGCTCGCCTTGACTTAGGGCTGGATTCTTCTTTCTTCTGTACAAGGGACGCTTCCCTTGGGAAGCAGATGACACTGATTCTCTTTTCTTTCCCTGGTTTTGGTCCCAATGAATCACCTTTCAAATGAGAAGGTTCATCCTGGTGAGGTTGAGCCTAGGTCTCTGTCATTGAGTTTTCTGATATTTCAGAGTGTATAGTGTGTGAATATACCTATGTCAACTTGCCCAGATGTGAGCAGATGTGTGTTCAAAGCTGTATGAATACACACGGGAGATGGAGGTCTTCCATCACCATTTATTTAGGCAGAGTGCTACCTGGTTTTGCTGGAGGTCTGATTGAGATCTTTAAGGAGGATATCTGAACACGCGGCTCGATGTCAGCACTACTGCTGCTCATTCCTTCCACCTCTACCGTCTGTCTTGGAGGGTTTATTCACATAGTTTTTTTCAGAGCTCTGGCCTTGGGAACACCCTGGGATGTATTGTACCTCTTCAGGAATACGGAGTTGGAAGCAAGCATTGTTTAGGCTCTGTAAAGGTTTAAAAATGTTATTTTACTCAGTGCAACAAGCCAGAATGCAAAACCGACCCATGCATTTCTCAGTTCATAAACTGAATTAACTCTTTTTTGGTAGTGCTACTGGAAAAAATAACTTGCCTTCTCTGTCTTATGGAGCAACTGGTTATCGTTCCGGTACTGTCTACAAAAGATAAGGAAATGCTGCTTTAAAAAGTTTTTTTTCACAGAATGCTTTGGGGTTTGAAAATCATTTCAGGAGTATAGTTCTACCCTGATCTGAAGACAATCTCACCTTTTCATCTCTACATCTAAATATGACTCTACATCTGGCCAAAATTATTTGTTTGCTTGTTTGTTTGTTTCTGCGTGTCTTCATTTGAAAATAAGCAATGAATCTCTAAGTGTCTGGTCTCCAGTTGTGTTCAATTGGTGTTTAGAGAACAAGGAAAATATTTTAAGGAAGAAAATTCTTCACCTGCTTCCCTTGTGGGTTCAGGAATGGTGTTTGTGTTAATGTTGGGATTCCTTTGAAAGCTTCACCGGGAGACTCGTTTTCTCTCTGAGACTGCCTCTAATGTCTTTTTTAAGAAGCACCCAAATAGCTAAAGAATAATCCAGATCTCACTGAAGCATTCAAAATGGGCTGTTTTAGAAAAGGAGACAAGGATTTATGGCTGGTGAGTACTTGTTGCAATGAGCGTGGAGAACTGTGGCTCTAATAGCAGAAAGATTTATGGCTTCCAATCCATCAGTGCCCAAGTTGTGCAAGAGATTTTTATGACTGGAACTTTGTCAAGACAATGCAGGCAACTGAAGGTTAAGTCTCTATTTTCATGAATGAAAGTTGCAATTGGAGGGTTTTGGTTATCAGAAAAGATTCACGAATCATCTGTAGAATAAGGGAAAAAATAGCTCTCACAAGAGGATTTATTGGGAGGGAAGTACAGCTGATGGCAACAAGGCTGGTGGGGCACAACAAAATCCAAGGATGTTCTCAAGCTGTTGCTTGCAACAAGTTCTCCTTCAGGTTCAAAACCCTCTTTCAGTGACTACCAAGAAAGTGCTGTGGTAGATCACTTGCTTTAAGACTCTACTGACTGTCACATTGAGCCTGACACAGGGTGCCCTTGGGTGTGACAGATGACAGCTTCCCCCACTTACAGCTGGGTCTGTTTTCAATTAGTGTCATCATCACTTGCTGTGGTGGTTAGTAATAAATGTCATGAGTGCTAAATATCTGTCCTGCAGGCTCTCTGCTTGTAAGTTAACTCTGTCCATCTAACTCACTGTCCCACAGTCTATCCATCCACAAAGGGCAGATCTACTTTTCTATTTCTACAGTGTCCAAAACAATTTCATTCTGACTCTATCTTTCCTCCATGGTGTGGTCAAGCTCCATCCCTTGTTACCTTTTGGCTCAGAGGAGCAAGCTTGATGTCATGGTTTACGTGGTTTCTTGGATTAGGGGGCGGGGTTTGCAGCAGTCATTTGCAATATTCTCTTTATGTCTGTCTTTCCTGTGTAGCTACCCATGTAGGTTTTTAAGAGAGACCTTTTCTCTGCTGGAAAAAAAAAAAAAAAAAAGCTTTGGCACAAATTCAATGGTTATCCATTCTGTTTGTCGGTTGGCCGAAAGACAGGAACGTATCACGGCATGTGTTAACATCTCCTGTCCTGGAGACAGAAGGGTAGGGATGCAGGCTTTACCTCTTGTGCTTATAGAGATACGTAGTTCCTAAGAGTAAGAAAAATAAACAACTTCAAAACTTCTTGCAAGCTGGAATCCTTGTTACTGTGGTGTTTGTCTGTCAGCTTCACTACAAATCCCCTGTCCTGCCTGAGCCTGTGCTCTGTCTGATCCTGAGAGAGCTCTTTTGCTGCTCTGGATTTTGCAGGTCTCCTCCCCTCCTCCCCAGACAAGCTTGTTCATGGCTGGAGGAGCTTCGAAGCTGACAGATGTTCAGGTTTTGTCTCTTTAATAAGTACACTGCTTGCTGAGTGAGAACATCACTTTTATCCCAATGCAAAAAACACTTCTAAGAAGCAAGGCTAACTTGCACTACTCAGAAATGCCACAGCACAACCCCTTTGCCAGTGTTCTTGTCTTCGGCACTAGCTCAAAGTCACTAGTATTTTAGAAGTAGACTATGCAGTTGAGCTGCTGCCTTCCTGCTTTGATTCTGCCTTGCCCTGACTCTCACAGACTTTCTTTTCTCGAGTACAGGATTCATCTCATCTAGATGCAGATGCGTAATTCTGAAGTAGTCATTCCGGGCTTGCTTTGTGGTTATTGAGGAGCGAGATGCTCCTAGAAGGCAATTCATCTTTCCTATCCTACATCCACTTCCCAAGAGAGGCATCTCTTGTCCTTCAGGGCTGCCTCCTTCTCTCTGTTAACCACACAGGTGGCCACTCAGATCTGGATGGTTTTTTCTTTGCCTCGGTCAGAGCAGATTAATGCCCTCACCTGTATAATTAACCAAACCTCCGCCCCCAGTCCTACCATTGACATTGAGTAGAAGAGCTGAAAATGTACAAATTAATTCCCGGAGGTCCAGTTTAAAGGTACACTCCACTCCACTTAAGTCTAAAGTTATCCTAAATAATTCCTCCTGGCAGTTTAATGGTGGATATTTTGCTGTAATGCTTCCTCTATGACATTTGCAATGACCTAGTTTACTGTTTTTACAAATAATAATTTGTCTTAATTTTCTCTTTGAAGTAGCAAGCAAAAGAATAAATAAGTAAAATCTAAACCTGGTAACCTTGCTAGATATTTTAGGTCAATAAATTATCTTCATGCATAGCTTAGTATTTCAGCTTTCCACTCCAGTGGATGAGGGCTCTTTAATGCTTGTTAAAATAGCAGAGATAAGTGATTGCAGTCTGAAGATGGAAAACATTGAATAATGCAAAGATCTGTGGATTTTGTGGTTTTACTTGGCGGGGGGAGAAAATCCTTTGATTCTTTCAGAGCCAGAGATAAGAAAAGCTTTTTTTTCCAGTTAGGACTATCCACACTTTTGTGCCAAATGTGGTTCTGAAAAAGTAAAAATGCATCACTGATGAAAGTGTTCCAGTTGGGCTATGTCAGGGCTGGACATTTCTGACTTGTTTTTCATTTTAAAAATTCAAGACAGACTAAGGATTATTACATCAGGAAGCCAGGAAACCTTTTCAGAAACACCATTTAGTGTGACTAAAGCAGCTGATGTTCTGAATGCAGGTTCTGGATGGTCTGGTGACCAAAGTCGTTGCCCAAAGTTGATTTACTAGAAGGAGACGTGATTCTAAGAAGTACTTCAAATCGACATTACTCAAAGCAGGACATGGACCTGTTGGAGCAAGTCCAGAGGAGGGCCACGAAGATGATCCGAGGGCTGGAGCACCTCTCCTGTGAAGACAGGCTGAGACAGTTGGGGTTGTTCAGCCTGGAGAAGAGGAGGCTCTGGGGAGACCTTATAGCAGCCTTCCAGTACCTAAAGGGGGGCTGCAGGAAAGCCGCAGAGGGACTTTTTGCAAGGGCAGGTAGTGATAGGACAGGGGATAATGGCTTTACACTGAAAGAGGGTAGATGTAGATCAGATCTAAGGAAGTTCTTCACTGTGAGGGTGGTGGGACACTGGCACAGGTTGCCCAGAGAGGCTGTGGATGCCCCATCCCTGGCAGTGTTCAAGGCCAGGTTGGACGGGGCTTTGAGCAACCTGGTCCAGTGGAAGGTGTCCCTGCCCATGGCAGGGGGCGTGGAACTGGATTATCTTTAAGGTCCCTTCCAACCCAAACCATTCCATGATTCTATGATGTTTCTCAAGAGAACACCAGAAGTTTCAATGAGGTAGAGATGTTCATGGAATGAGCCTGACTTCCCTCACTGTATTATTTTCTCCAGACAAATAAAAATCCTCAAGGCCACAGACTTCTTTTAACAAGACATCAAAAAGTTCTGGCAAGAAACTAAAAACTTTTAATGAAAATCAAGTTTGCCATTTTGTTATTTCCATTCGTCTCTACAGTCTTTCTGGTAAACAGTAAATTAGATTCTCCAGGGTCCATTTCAACTTCTCAAAACATCAGTTTCATATCTCCTTCTTTACAGTGACCATTTTCTGGATCGTGGGTCTCAGGTCTCACTACATATAGCCAGGCATCTGTGCAATTGTGCTGTCTCAGCTGTTGCCTTCTGGAAGTATCATCTTAAATGAGGTCCATCATTCTGAATCTCAGTACCCTGCAACCGTGGCCACGGTCTCACATTCTTGGCACTGAAGAGCTGCACTATTTTTCCTTTCTGATAAACAGGGATGTATTCAACACTTCTAATATTTTATTCCCCTGTCAACATATGAGAAAATAATAATTACACCCTGCTCTGCAGGACTGGGAATTATAATCAACACCAAAGCAGGATCTGTACATAATTAGAAGCTTGTTTTTGTTGCTTTTTTAGAATTTATTGCACAAGAATTTGCCAGTGTCAGCTAGCATGATTTTAACCAGTAAATCTAAAAGTGACACATCATTGTTGTAATTGCCATTGCAGCAGCAGTTGAAATCTCCACCATTTGCTCCAAAACAATGAAGACCAAAGACTGTTGAAAAAGTTCCACAAATCAGTCAGAGGCTCTGTCCTGTTGTCTGAAAAGTTTCTGGGTTTCAACCCAGAGGCAAGGGTTTTGGCTGCACCTTGTTATTGTAGCGTTTAGGGCTCTTTGTGCCACCCTAGGGTGCAAAGGAAAGTGCATTAGCCCTATTTGAAGTTGAGTAACTGAAGCATGAAGAGGTACTGAAGGCAGATTGCTCAGAAGGTGGCTGGGAGCCTTGGTCACAAAAGGGACATTTAGAAATTGAGTTGAAGAGCTCCAAAGAACTTGCATTTCACACAGACTTGAGCCAGTCTAGCTTTGGGACCCAATCTCATAAGACTTTTGTAGCAATTACTTGACCATGGTACCAGTTTTCCTCTTTCAAGTTGCTTGTGTTTCACAGGGACAGATGGTCTCCATCATCTTCTCAGAGATCCACCTGTGCTTCAGTTAGCTACCCCATGGCTCTCAGCCGTGCCAGGTTCAGGTGTCTGGCATATGGCATCAGGATTTTGGCCATGTCTGATGCTGGAGCGTGCTCGGGCTCCTCTACTCTTCAGGACAGTGACCCTGTCAAGATGCAATGCTGGGCAATACGCTGCAGCAGAGGAAATATTTAAGGCTGCAGGAGCTGTCTGTGCTATAAGCAAGGTGGACTCAAGCCTTGGTGGGCTTGGGTGTGTGTTTGCACGTCCGTAAGACAGTTGGTGAGCTGAAAGAAATATATCAGATATCAAATGTTTGGAAGCTCACAGTAGCTAGAGGTGGAAAAGTACCCGAGACAAACAATCCTATGCAATTTATTTGCAAAAGGGGATACTGATTACATGATGGTTCCTTAGCAGCCTCCTGCTAGTTGAATGCAGTATTATGACTGTGGTCTTTTCTGCCTTGTCATGTCATATATTCTCTCACTGACTTTTAGTCTTTAAGCTGCTGTTAATTTAAAAAGCTGCCTTGTTCACCTCTGATGCAGACTCAAGAGCTTTTCTAGCTGAGATGGACTGGAATCCATGTAAAAGCAGTAAAGTGCCTTGTATGGCAGTGTTTAAACTGGGTCCTCTGAATCTGTTTTTCTAGCTGCATGTTACTCTGCAGCTTAGATGCAGTGGATCCAGACCCTGCAGCGCTGCTCGTGGGACTGCACTGGCTTCATTAATTGTACACACGTACTAAGTTGTCTTGATTTATGCTTTTTTTTCCAAGCACCTGAGAAGTCTAGGCAAATGTGAGAAGGCAGGAAAAGACCTTTTAAATGCATTATAAATCCCATTTTAACTCAAGTAATTATAGCTACAGCGTAATTAAAATATTGTGTAGGAAAAGAAAATAATCCTACCAAACTTAAATCCTGTGTGTATTAGCATATTGCCATCTGCAGACTTCTGAATCACTACACCTTTTTACCTTAAAGCAAAATGCTCAGCAGCCTCTTTTGCCAGAACTGCCGACCCTGCTAAGCACGTCTGTCCGGCTCTCTGGGTCCTGGTCAGAGAGGGAACGGCGCTTGTTGGTGTAAACTTCCTCCTGCTCCCTTTCTTAAAGGTGAGAATAAACATGTTCGAATGTTGGCAATTACAAATCAAAATGTCACACCAGAAGAAAAATCCTTGTTACATAAAATTTCTCATTTCATATTGATTGGAAAGTTCCAGCAGGAGAAATGAAAAATGTTGAACTTGATTTCATGAACACAGACTTTTTTCAGTTACAAGCAGGAGAACAAGCCATGATGCCTGGAAAACAAATGCAACTATTTTCTGACCAGTTCTAACTTAGTAATTTCAAGAGTAATAAATTTGCTGGAGGAAAAAAAATATTACACTGAATCTTCATCAGTCACAGAAAAGCACCATATATGTCAAAGAAAGTTTGAGGTAATATATCTGATATAAATATATTCACACATGTCAATCAAATTCTTTCAATATCAAAGTGGTTAAATTACCTTGCTTAGTGACATGGTATATCCTTACTGCAAAAACTGAAGGGAAGGATGGATGTTTCTTCATGTCTCAAGCTGAAGCAGAAATTACAAGGTGCAGCACAGAAATTACGGGGTGAATTTCTATGTCCTGTGTTATGCTGGAGGTCAGGCTAGATGGTGATGATAATATTTCCTTCTGGCTTTAAAAAAATGCATCTGTGAAAATACAATCAGAGCTTATGGGCCATTGAATCCATGTGCTCAGAAATTATTTTTTTAGCAGTATAAATGACATTATCTGCAAGAACAAATAAGCTGCGTCTACCGAAGTCAGCAGTCGAGCCTGAAAATGGGGAAAAAATGAGAAGAGAATCCCAACCTGCTTAATTGCCTCACAAATCAAACATATGGGCAATAACTCCTGTTTAGGGGAAATTCAGATGAGAAATATGATTACTGCTCTCTGCAGGGGAAAGACAGCACTTTGACAAAATGAGGGCTGGTTTTTTCCAAGTGATCCAAGTGCCAGGGCCTGATTTGCCAGAACAAATCGTGAAGGTCAAAGCTTTCCCACGTTTCAGCAGTTTCGTGCAGGTCAGGGTGGACACGCCAGGAAGGACTCCAGCTGGTGCAGCTTCTCGCATGGGGTGGATTAATGTCCTTTTGTGGGCATCGGGCAAAACACAGGGCAATTTATGGGCCATTTCATGGAAATTCAAATGTATATGGGGAAAACATTCTACACATATATAAAACTTGTATTTCTTTCCAGGAAAGCAGCTTGAGATTTTATTAATGGGGCAGCTGATGAAATGTTTGTATATAAATAACACCTAAGTGCAAGCTGTGTTGGTGTTCACATGTATTAAACTTCCAGAATGTCCTGCACAAAGTATCTTCCCCAAATATATTTTCTGGTAGGAGAAAAAGTATGTTTTGCTCAATCTGAGTATAATGAGTCTTGCATAAATCCACTGCCAGCTTACACAGGCAGATTCAGCCTCTGCTGGAGGGACAACATCTTACCGGATAGTCTGGGCTTTGTAGAGAGGATCTTGAAGGGTTAAGAATAATTCCATGTATCAAAACAACCCAATATTAATATAAAGCATAAATATTTGGATGCATGGGGGTTTGTATGTCTTTGCATAGATGCTGGGGCTTGGTTTTGGCTGTTCTCCACTTGTTTTAGCAACGATTTGCATCTGTTCAATACATCCTTGTATATAAGATCACACCATGATGGAAATTCAAACGCTGCACATGCAATAATACCTCTGCAGCTGCGGGTGGAAGCAGGTGCTGTACAGCCTGTGTGCAAGCGCCAGCTCTCAGCTCATTTTGTTCTGACTTGTGTCTTTTTTTTTCCCCCATTCTGAGCCCCAGAGTTATTTTCCTTCTTCCGGAGAGGGAAAGATGTTCTGTCGTTGGCAGTGGTCGGTAGAAGGGCTTGCCCGCTGGCAGGAGAGGCTCGTTGTGCAGTTGGGCTCAGCCTAAGCCGTGAGCACGGCAGAGTGGTTGCTCCAGCATCTTCATTTCTGAACTGGAGGGGCTGGTCCAGCCGGACAACACGAGCAGAGGTGGAGCTGGCTTTTATGTGTGGGAGGCTGAAAGTGCCAGAGGGCTGTGGAGCATGAAGGACGGGGTTAAACCTCCTCATTGTGGTGCATGGTGCAAAGGTGAAGCTACTTATTTTTTTTTCTTAGTATTATTAGAGGGATTAAGTGGAATTTAATTGGTGCTTTAGCCTTGAGCTGCCCTCAGCGTGGGAGCTGCAGAGGAGACACAGCCAGCACCGACTGCAAAGCCAGTGAACCCTGGCCTCTCACCTTCACTGTCCTCTCAAAAGCAAACAAACAAATACTCCATTAATTAACTGCAGACGCCTCAACTGCGATGAGTAGTGCTGGGAGACATTACCCAGGAGAGAGAAGTCAGGAAAAGGAGGAGGCTGAAAAAGTCAATCCAGCAGAATAATAAACTCCTGAGTAGGAGGATGCAAAGTGATTCCGGGCTGTAAATTCCTCATTCTTCATCTGCCCAGCGCTGGTGGAAAGGGCAAGCTGGCAGCAAGGACCCCTGCTCTGGTTACCCTCATGGCACTTCCAGCATCTGAACCAGTGAGTTACAATGTCAGGGAACAACCCTGGACATAAGGACTCAAGTACACTCAGCGGTAGCTTTAGACCTGGTCCTCAGCTTGGTTTTGGACCAGTCCCAATGGGTTTTTCTTACAGAAATCCCTAGTGCAGTTCAAGGAACAATTCCCATCGTACTGTAAAGTTAAATTGTAGTGACCTGGGTGGTTCCCCATCACCTGTGTCCTGGTTTCAGCTGGGAGAGAGTTAATTGTCTTCCTAGTAGCTGGTACAGTGCTGTGTTTTGTGTTCAGTATGAGAAGAGTGCTGATAACACTCTGATGTTTTCAGCTATTGCTAAGTAGTGTTTAGTCTAAAGTCAAGAGTTTTTCAGCTTATGATGCTCAGCCAGCGAGAAAGCTGGAGGGGCACAAGAAGTTGGCACAGGACACAGCCAGGGCAGCTGACCCAAGCTGGCCAACGGGGTATTCTATACCATGGGACATCACATCTAGTATATAAACTGGGAGCAGTGGGACTGGGGGGATCACTGCTCAGGGTCTAACGGGGTATCGATGGGCAGGTGGTGAGCAATTGCACTGCGCATCATTTGTACATTCCAATCCTTTTATTATTACTATTGTCATTTTATTACTGTTATCATTACCATTATTAATGTCTTCTTTTCTGTTCTATTAAACCGTTCTTATCTCAACCCACGAGTTTTACTTCTTTTCCTGATTTTCTCCCCCATCCTACTGGGGCGGGGGGAGACTGAGTGAGCAGTTGCATGCTGCTGAGTTGCTGGTTGGGCTTAAACCACAACAACCTGCCATCAGTTCCTGAAGACAGTCTGGGACACAACAGCTTGGCTAGTGTCAATGCAGCCACAGGCCACTGCAGGGTGGTGGCCGTGTGATGGAGTACTGCATCGTGCTCAGAGACTGAGCCAATACGTGTCTGGGTCACCCTGCTGCATCTGCACAGAAAGTTATTTTTCTCGGTGCTTCCCTTCAGCTGAGTAATTGCTTTGTGAGAGTTTGTCATCTGCTGCTGCATGAAGTAAGACAGGTCGAGCAGCCACTGAGGTGGCTTTTGTTCCTAAATCTGTCATGTGCCAAGCTGAGTGGCTTGATCTGATGCCTCGATTGCTCCTTCTGTGAAATGGAGATAAGTGCTATGTTCCTCCATAACTTTCTGGGAGATGTAGCCATGAAAAGCGTTACATGGGAATTGCCGTTCTTGTTCAGGCACAGATTAGGTGGATGGGAGTGTGTTAGCTCCCTGCTCCCAAGATTCAAACCATCTGAAAGCACAACCAAGAAAAGCTCTCCTAGCCAAACAAGTATCTATAAACTTATTTGTTGGCTGATCTGTGCTCTGAAGGATTTCAGCAGACTTTATCCTTGCAGAATATTCAAGGTCCATCTAGCACAGGGTAAATCTCCTGCGTACTCAAAGTAGGGCACGTGCATGTTCTCTGCTTGTTCTGGGGTGCGTGGGGAGATACAGACATATACAACATACACGTTATGCTGAGTCCTTCCCATAGTAGAGAGACACTTCAAGATGCCCTGTTGGCATGAGCTGCCCAGTTAATGCATTGGCATGAGATCTCTAATGTACCCTATCTCACAGAGGTTTGGATATACTAACCTATATTTTCTGGGATCTAGAAATTAAATGACTTCTGAGCCCTTTGCCAGACCTGTGTAATGCCTGAATTGGGCAAGGTTTGTCCCTGGCAGTTTTTCTAAGTCTCCTGTAATTTTGTCATCTTTTTCTGGGTCTTGAGTATGTCAGCTACATAGGTCCATTCAACCAAAGAGTTTTACAGAATACCTGATTATTAGAGTTCTTATTTTTATTCCCAGCTTTTCAGTCATGAAAACAATTTCAAGGCCAGCAGGAGATGATGAGAAATGCCAACTTCCATTATACCCCTCTGGGCTTATTTTGTTATGGAGACTTGTGTACTATAATATTTTTCAAGGAAAACCCCAAAAGGTACAATGATGCACTTAGGGAGCTTTCTAGGAAATGCAGGAGTTTTGTGCTGTGACAGGATTATAGACTAGGCAGTGCAAGAGCCCAGGTACCTGCAGCATCCCATCGATCCTGCTTTTGTTTAACTGATCTCTCAAACTTCAAGTCTCCCTTGCAGCATCGCTTCCAATGCCCCTGAACTTCCAGTGAAGTTCTCCCAGGGCTGTGCTGGCCACCGGAGGCTGGAAGGCAGCAGTAAATCTGTCTTGATTTAATTGAACTGGTAACTTTGATTCTGATCCTGACAAGGTGCTGCTATGATGAGCCAGAAGAGTCTTCTGCAATTACATGTTAGCTCAGGGCAGCACCTGAGGACCTCCACCTTTCTGCACCATCCCAGCACTGAGTCTGCAAAGCAGGTGCCTTCCAGGCTCACAGAAATTGCTCATGGTAATAGACTTTCACAGCTGTTTTTCTCACTGGCCTCAGTCCATGTTGGTCAAGTTTGACAAATGTTAATGAAGCTGTAGAGGGTTAAAATCCAGGGAGTGACTGTGCTGAGAAAGACTCACAACAGTCTGTCCTGGTTGGAGCTCATGGAATATCTCCTGAGTAATGTTCTGTAATTGAGCTGGGGACTGAATGTGAATCTGTACGTGTGATGGCTGCTTCATTGTTCAGATAAACGAGCAGAACAACGTCTTTTCCAAACATGCAGTTCTTGCAGATTGTCTTTGAGTTTCTTAAGGTCTTCACTGTAAAAATATCATGTCCATTACCACTTTTGAGTCCACTCCAGATCCACTCTGTTAAATTAGCTATAAATATGCTCCAACAGATAATGTCAAAGTAACAACCATCACAAAAAGAGGTAAATAAATGAAGGTTGTGCATTCGTGCTTACTTCAGAGAAGTTCTGTCTCGCACCCCACTGAGCGATTCTGCAGAGGGCTTTCATCACCAGGGAAGACCTGGAAATCACTGACAGTTCCCTAGGGAACAATGGAGAAATGGTATTGAGCTGTGAGCAGCCAATAAAATATTGCACGGCTGAAACATCTTACTGGCTGCAAGTCTGGAAGGGTAGGTCTGGGATTTGCACGAACAGGAAAACAACCCAAGACTTTCCTCTCCTCTGGTTGTATCTCTTCTGTGTTGTGTCCAGCAGTTAACCTTTAGGGGACAGAACAGACAGAGGTGCAGAATTAATCTCATTTTCCTCCATACACTGAGAAAAGAGCCTAACGAGTTGCAGGATGATATTTAGATGGCCCACATGGGGTGTGATGTCTTCAGCACAGAGAAGCTTCATCCAGGGTTTATCAAGAGAAGTCCATTGTGTTGTGGAGTTTATAAAGAGCTCTGGATACAGTGAAATAGTTTTGCCGAGGTAGCAATAATCTTCTTCCAAAATGCATATTATTGGGCTATTGTAAATGCTATAGGTGAATTGTGGTGCATAAGGTCAAGGGACAATTGCTTTCATCTGTCTGAAATGTACTCTGAGAGCCTATTAGTACATCGTGTTTAGTGATATCCCGGCTGAGTTAATTCAGTCCACCTCTGGCCAAATGCCACTACATAAACCTCGCTGACATTTTCATTTCCATCTCCAGCAGCCTTTGCTGGCAGCAGACCCTCTGATTTCCTCCCACTCAAGTTTTAAAAACTTTGGAAGAATCTCTTCTTTGTGCAAAACTATTTGATCTTCTTTCACTGCCCATGGAAACACATTCTGGCAGGAACATCACTGAAAAAACTGGTGCAACCAACTCCAATGGACGTGGGCTGTTTATTCTGTGTTCTCAGCCTTCACACTCTGCAGATGGAGACCAAACTAAGCAGGAATGAAGAGTGAGATGGTAGAGGCCTTTACTACTTCTCTATATCACCTTCAATGATTGGTCACCCAGAGATTGTAGGAAGGGTCCTTGAACGTCTGTGGGTGCTGCTGTAACAGAAAGTGTCTCTTCCCTTACAGGCTGACCATCACCCTCCACGCCTGTGGCTTGTACCACTGCTAACTAGGCTTTTCTGGAAATCCAACCCTCTTTCTCCAATCCTTCCTCCAGTTTACTAAATTTCTTCTCCAAACTATAATGGGTGACAGGAGAAGAACACCAACAGCAGCTGGTTTTGGCTTCTATCGTTCTCCTGACTTTGTCTCCTATACAACACTAGGCACTTCTTGCCTGCTTTGTCTACCCTATTTTTACACATCTCCCTTGCAATGTGATGAATTGTGTCTTCTGGTTGCCTGTTTTTCTCCTTTAATGGTCAAAAGAGTCCAGACAACTTGTTCAGATGGAGATGTCAACACTGAGGACATTTACATTTGAACAAAGAATATCAGTCCAGAATGTCTAAGGGCTGAGATTCATCTCATCACGCTTTAGGTGTCCAGAGAGTGGATGTCAACAGCTGAGCCAAGGCATCTAGACTTTTTTCTCCCTCATCAGAGACAACTCATCCTCAGATATTCGGAAGAGAAGATGACTAATCTATCCTTTGGCTATAAAAGGAGTCAACGTGGCTAGCCGAGATGTCAATATATATTTTGCAGATGACTCGGAGTGGGATTTAGCTGAAGTGCCTCACACAGTTGCAAAGCAATGGCTGAGCCCAGGTCTATGGTCACACATCATTTGTCAGCAGCTCATCTGGCTCTGCTCTGCTACTGATGGTTTAAGGAAAAAAATATCACCTAAGTCTAGTCCTTCTGAACCTGCTGACTAAATTTCCCCAGACTAGCAACAGCAGGACCAAAATCCAACACCCCTTTTTGACTCTGATGTCCTGCCACCACAGTTTAGCAGCAAATAGGTTACTCACATCAGGCATCCGTATCTCTAAAGATGCAAATAGCTCAGTCAGAAAGAAATAAGCCTCTGAGCAGGCTTGCTGGGGGAGGACGAGGATACAGAGGAAGCTGATGTTGGCTGTTACCTTAGCAACAATCTCCATCTGGTAGGAATCTGAAGCAGGTGGTCTGACCCCTGGCAAAAATGTTTGAACGTTTAATGACTTAAATAACTGAATAATTCTAGGCTGTTATGAAAGGGAGTAGCATGCAGCCCCAGTTTAACAACACTTGTAACCATAATGGGTGAAGTCAACATGGTCTTGTTTCACATGCTTAGACTTTGGCAAAGAAGATAATATGAAAGTACATGCAAGGTACTGTGTTTGAAAGAAAATGGGCCTGATTTTCTACTTAGACCAAATTTATGTTATTCTAACTCCATACAGAATTAAGTCAGTATTTCTTTCTAAAAGTAGACAAGGTGGTTCAGGGTATTGGTAATATAGTAATACAAGCTGTTATACAGCATTGTTAATCCATAGATTTCAATACCCATTAATGCCACAGAAGGAGAGGGTACGATTCCTTTGCATTTCACCTAATAATGTATTTTAAGTCTTTTTTATTATTATTATTTTATTGTGTGTTTTGGTGTGGCTGGGTAATTCAAGATTCGTGCCCTAGAGAGTTTGGCTCAGCCTTGAGCTTGTTTCATGGACAGTCTGTAGGGCCCTTTTTGGCAGAAGTCCTGTTAAGAAGTAATAGAAAGAGACTGTACAGGGGTGCCTGCTTTAGTGGTCCTAAACCCCAGAAGCTTTATGATATATTGTACAGTGCCATCTATTGTTTCTTTACCTGCAATTAACTTAAAATCAAAGATTTAGATTGGAAGGCCACTTTGGAGATCCATCTAGTGTAACCCGCTGCTGAAAGCAGGACTCAAAGTAGGGCTTACAAACAGCGAGAAGCTCTTGCCATAGGCATGTTCGTGACAAAGGCTCTTCTACCTGAACCAAAGAGCTTTGCTCTGGGGCACACTTCTATCTTCACGTGCATTTATTTTGTCTGACTGATAGGAGGAAGATAAACTGCAATTTATTTTTTTTTTATTGTGTTCTGCTGGAACCTCTTATTGCTACTGGCCACCAATAACTGACTTTTTAGAAATTATAATCTTACTATTCATGCTACATTTTCTATTGTATCATGGGAATGGCTATCTTGCCACCTATTTTTCCCATGGTACAAGCCATTTCATGCAGACTAAGTGAAACTAGGTCACCTAGCACCAACTTCAGCTTTATCTTATCCCGTGCCTTTCATATTATTCAGTACAGAACTATGACTCTTGCTGGGCTTTGGCCCATACCGCCAGCAGCAACCCTCCCATTTGGGCCAGCAATCCATGCTCCCTTCATAGTCCTGGGTAAATTCCCCAAGTTCTCAATACTCCCTGGTAAAATAAGCTGAAATACCTATTTCTCTTCACTGACCCTCAACGGAGCCCAGGATGACCATCTCAGAAGGAAGGACCTGCATTAATTAACCATTTAATACTGGCCGGGTCTGCCAGAGTCAACTGCCATGGAAGTGACTTCTTGCAGGATGCTTTAACCTGCTTCAAAGTTTCCTGGCTCTGGAGCTGCCAGTGATGACAACTGTAGTGCTTCTCAGGATAAAAAGCACTGGTGTAATATGAAAAAAAGAAATAGAGGTGACGGTCAGGCTGTTCTCTGACCTACTCTCTATTCTGCAGTTTGCAAAAGGTGAGAAGCCTGAATTAGTACTCAAACTAGGGGAAGCAGCCAGTTGCCACCCCTCAGTCCTTGACTTCTTTATTTCTTTGCATCAGTGATTCAAAACCTGCTCCCTGGAAGTTGGCCTGGATGCATTCACTGAATGTGTGTGTCACATTGGTGTGACATTCCTCTCACCAATGCATGAGGTCCAAGAAGCTGATGTGGTTTGTAATAGTTGACTTATTTCATTTGTTCACAGAAAGTTTGGTTTGCCTTTTAATATTTTTATAAATTGGTAAGATTTACATGCAAGGAGGTCAGTATCCTATGTCACAACTGAAATGTTCTTTAGCTGGCAGACCCATGTCTTGCCCTCCCCATATACTCAAAGACTCCTTGGAGATTAATCAGTTACTGATTTTAAACAGCGAGGAGGCGAGAGGTCAGGGCATCTAAATAAGCCTTATCAGTCTGATGATAAATTTAAGGTTTGGGAAGCTTGAAAGTCCATGCAGAGGCCTGACTTTGCACTTTATAACCTTATGAAACACAAAGCCTGTGCTCATAGAAAGCTGGTGAAAGGATTTGGGGCTCTGTAGGCAAAATAATTTTGGGATCTGCACAGAGGAAGACAAAACTCCTCTAGGATAACAAGGTGGGATAAGCTGTGGGGAACAGGGTTTTCTGCCAGCAGAGAAGCAGAAGTGGAGCTGCTGGGAAAAATATCATGCCCCCATGCCCTGCACCCCAGCTTTGCCTCGGTGGCAGCCATCATCAGAGAGCTGCACAGCTGTGCCCTGCTCTGATATGAAACACATACATCAGTTATTCTGTATGAAGATTTGGCCACCACTTCCTTGGGCATACGTAAAGCAAGGAATGGGGTCGGGGGCGGGGGTGGCACTTTGCCACTCCAGGCAGCTGCCTACTTTGCCTAAGGTCAAATCAAGTCCTAGCCTTAAAAATGGGTGTTTGGGAATCCTAGTGCCTGGGTATCTCACTTGCACAGATGAAGTCTGGCCTGAATCACTCAGTTCTGAATTACTCCTCTCATGCTATTTACAGAATTTTCAATTTCTGCCCACAGATCAGTAGGAAAATGCACACACAAGTCTCATTCACTCATGTAATTTAGATTTTGCAATGCAGTTTAAAGTTATCTCTAAATTCTCTGTTAGTATTTGTATAAAGGAGAACAATCAGATAAAAATCCAGATAACTTGAAGATCTTGTGACATGAAAAACCTTTGTAAAAATTGTGGGCTTCTTGTTTTGTTTTTTTTAAAAAAGGACTCCGTTCAGTACAGGTTTCATATTTATATAAAGATCAGAAAACAGATTTATTTGCAGCAAGCAAATAGACAACTGTGTGGGGATGGATACAAAGGCAAGTGTAAGCTGAAAAGAGATAAATTAACTACAAGCCTGGATGTTGCATGTTCCATAGAGAAAGCTCTGTTAATTGAAATGAAAAACTTCTTTGCCTCATTTCCTTTCACTAAACCTTTCCTTGGAAGAAGTCTTTGGTCAAAGTGATGAAAGATTCCCACATCTGTATAACTAATATTGCAGCATGTGAGGCTCGAAGCTGGGTGGGGATGGCACCGTGTTCAAAACACTGAATACTCCAAGGACTGTGTTTTCTCCATGCATCCAGAGCAAGGGCTCCAAGCCGAGACTCCCATAGCCCAGCTGAGCACTCCAGTGCTCAGGCTGTTCATCGGTCTAGGATGGATTGGTCTTTTTGTGTTCTTAATGAAACTTTTCAAAAGCTTCTGACTGTTCTGATGCAAAATGAAAACAAATGTGCAAACCTCAAATAGTTTCACAATTCATCTTTTCCAGCCATGCCAGATTCCTGGAGTGTGTCATTAATCTTTGCAGTAGGGTAGCTGGGTTTCTTACTAGGGATTCGCTTCTTGCTTACTTTGGATCTGTCAGTCTCTTGTCTTCTCCCACACTCTCCGTGGATAAACGAGAGGCAGTGCAGAAGCTGTGCCTCTGACCGAGCCCACGCTGCTGCTGCTGCTGCTGCTGCTTAGGTCCTGCCTGCCCGGTTCCTGGTAGATAAACCTTTTTCTTGTGATGCTTAAGGATGTCAGCTGTGATGTCCCTTTCCTGAACTTCATCAGTCTCGTGGTTTTTGCAACCCTGTTCCTCAAGGGATGTGGCTTTTGAATTAAGGAAGGGTCTCTATTCTCAGTTGGACACAATGTTCCCTGCCGATCCATCCTGCTTTATGAAAGGCTCACATGCACATCCAGTTAACAAACTGTTCCAGGAGCAAAGACATTCTTCCACCTTTGCCATTGTTACAAGACCAGACAAAACATCCTTGTGGAAATTAAATGCTGCATGTGTGTTTGAGTTACTAGTAGAGCTGTGGTCTTTGTCTAATGGGAATAGAAATACGGAGACATAACAGAAATTAAATGCATTAGCCTGGCTCCATGGTTACTAAGAAACAGAAGGATGCTGGTACACTATAGTTATTTCATTCCCAAATGAGGAAGGGCTGCTCAAGCTGAAAGAAAAGTTTCTTTTTTTAAAATGGTTGTATTTCTGTAAAGCAAGAGCAAGCACCCCTATTAAACCTGCACAGACAGTAAATGGTCCTGTTTGTTTTGCACACTCGGTTCTTTCCGCAAAAGTTGATATGCACCTTTGTTTACTCAATTAGTTTTTCTCTTTTGTGTATTAAACCACGTCACCTTCAGCAGACCATGTTTTATTCTCAGTAGGTAAAAATAGTGAAAAGGAATTACTCCAGACGAAGCAAAACTTCCCACCTTCTTTGCAACTGGGCTTCAGAAAATCAGCAAGACAAGTCAGAAACAGAAGCAAAGGCAAGTGTCAGGTTTGGCAAACACAGCCTTATGCTTAAAAGGAGCGAGGGCTTTTTCTGCCGGTTTCTAGTCGGTCATCTCTCCCGGCAGGGAACACCAGACTCACCAGGCAGCCAAGGGAGCGGAGGAGAACCCCCCCTGCCTCTTCCTCCCACCCCCCAGCTTTCACCAGCCAGCTGCGGGGGGAACATCCCCACTGCCTCAAAACGACTCAGGTCAGGAAGAAAACGACCAGGCTGCACCCTTAGGATGGGACCCTTCCCTTTGGGGAAGGCTTTCCCTCTGCCACCCCCTCCAGTTCACCCAGGCTCCTCGCTGCCTCCGTTAGTCATCTCTGCCCACCCGCTGCTGTTCAGCTGATCCTTCCTGCTCACAGACCCAGTTCTTTCTCTGTGGTGAGCCCTGGAAGGGGGTTTCATGCCATTCAGCTGTTAATATTTGATTATGCCTCTAGCGAAGTGAACACTCATTAAGTTAATTTCAGCAACAATATAAACATCAAAGGACTAAATTAGTTGTAATAGCAGAATGTGATGGGCTGGCATCAACGCTTATTTATTGCATTCTGCTGCTTCCTAATGTTGCGGCTGTTGAGGACAGAGCATGGCTTTGGGGGAACTTTTAGGTGCCGCATTGCAAACCTGACTTAAAAGTCCGAAAGAGTGACTCCCATAGAGGAGAGCAGAGGTTTGCAAGACCTGGCATGAGTATGCAGTCGCACTCTTCTGAAATATGTCAACCGTGGAAAATAACGGATACAGATAAGAGTTAGGATTTCTGTGTGCTCCTTATATCCCTCCAGAAGACTGGCAGCTCTCAGCTGCTTTGTGCTCGCTGGTTGAGATGAGCACTGGAAGATTTGGGATAATTTCAGCTCCCTAGGAATCTGGTATTTCTAATAGAAAACTCTGTTCTTTTTGTTTTGCTTTTCCCTTTCAAACCCCTCCAACTGATTTCCATTAAAATTATAATTTAACATTTTGTGGGGATGTTTAGATTTTGACTGCAGCATACCGAAATGTGTACTCTAAACTTTTGGTTTCCTCTTGCTGCTGGTTTACTGCAACAAGAGAAAAGCCTTTATTTTGACTTTTGCTAAAATGATTTACCTTCTGTTAAAACCTGAATGTTACTATTGATGATGAATGTTGCACAGTCACTGTGAGTATTTATAATCTAAAGCAACATTGTGATATGTAAATGTTGCTGTAAAACTTCCCTATTTAAACAAAGTTTGAAATGAAACAAAAATATTTACATAGTTCACACCTGTTCCACAGGAAATGGGAAATATTGACTTTTCGAAGTTGTTTTCATCCCGAGTTGCAACAAATATGAATTACCCCTGAAAATATTATTGTTTCTGGCTATCCTTGTTATTTTCCCTTAAATAACAAACCTTTCCATGTTTTCTCACGCTGTTCTGCACCTGGTTTCCCATTTGTTCATTCTGTGTTGATTACCTGGTGCTACCCAAACCCCAGCAACTTGCTGGTTTCTCCAATTTCCAGTAGCACCATCACTCTCTTGATTTTCACAGTAGGGCATATGAGGACTATGCAATTGATGGAACTGAGCTAATTGATTGCCTCATTTAGCTCTTCGAAGACTGAAACAATTACACAAAGTCCCTAGTTCAGTAACAGATGAGGATTTGCAAACCGACGAAAGGTTTTGCTTGTGTTGGGCATGACATATAAATATAAAAACTGTTGTTTTATCTCCTGTAAGTATAATTACCTAGTCAGATGAGCGATTATAGCACTCACAGTATTTGCTCTGGAATTAAAGCACTTACAGGGCTATGAAGTACCGTACATGCCCTGGTAAATCAAATCAATTTGCAAATGACATCACGTATTATAAAGTCAAGAGGAAGAACAGGAGACAGGGACCCTGATTCACAAAAGATTTCAGTGCAATTCACCTTCTTGCATGGTTTCATGGGTGTTCCCTTTGCTATTCCTTCCCCTCCCTGGATTTGGGGCCATTCTCATTTCTCCCAGGTCAGTGTTGCTTCATCCAAGATTAGGAGATTTATCAGGTGGGCGATGGGAGGAGTCCTCCCGCCGTGCCAGCGCCTCTCCGGGACCCCAGCCAGGTTGTAGCTCTGCAGCTCGGTACAACTTTCCAATTTTTCCTGTGCGTTTCCCACACTGCATGCACCCCCGTTCGGACACCGCAGATGGGTACCAACCTCTGCATTTGAGTTTTGTCCTGGTCTGGCTGCTGTCTGTTGCAATTGTAAATTCATTCCTCAAATCCAAAATTCATTTGAAGAGCATGTTAGAGAGAGGAAAGAAACTATTTACCCCCCTTGCCTCTGTTCTTGCAAAAGTCTCTTTATATTTGCATTCTCCTTGAATGCTTGGCAAGAAATTCTGTTCAGACATTCTAAATATTGCTAGCAGTTCCAGGTAGCAGAGCAAGTATTATTGCCTTAAAAACTGAACCGCCTGTTTTCTTTCTCCTTCTGCAGGGGAATCCCTGAGGAATGGGTGAATGGTGGGCAGCGAGTGACGTGGGTATGGCTCATGTACTCTCAGGTTATTTCCATTTCACATTCTAACAAGTCTTGGTAAAATGGTCATGCATTTGCTGGAGTCGTAGCTCCAGCTCATAGAGCACATGTACAGAACAGCATTTTCTAATCATTGCATCTACTGTAGACATGCTTTAAATCTTTTATGTTAATCTGTGATGGCTGCTCTGTTCTTGACATCTCAGAAATCCTCTAGAATGCCTGGCTAGACAGGAAAACAGTCTGATGAAACGGCATGATGCTGGGAATTGCACCTTTGGGGTTCTGTCCTTCACTTCATAATTAATTTCAATTTCTTGATGCCTCAGTTTACCCGTCCGAACATTAATATATTCCGGACAAGGCAATGAGATAGATACTTTGGTTATAGAGCCCTGCACAGCTAGAAATGATGCCGATGTTTTCCTTCAGCACCTGACTAGCTAGCTGAGATCCTGCAGAGTTGATCAGATCAACTCTGATCAACACTTCTAAATTTTTTTTCATTGCAGGAGGTGTTAACATTTTCGAAGTGTGTTTTATTTCTGAGCAATGAGGATCTGAGGTGCATTGAAACAATGAAAAAAAAATACAGAAAAGACAGTTGCAATGTTATATTAACTCATCCACCGTCATTAATTAAAGTCCAGTGTCAGTGGAAGTTCTGTCAGTCCAATTAACTACAGCAGGCACTATAAAATGCTCATATTTGATTTCTTCTTCCTCTCTCTTCCTTTCCATCAACTATTTAACAGAACGCAGCAGGTAAAAGTGAACACACATGGTTCATCTCCACTGTTTTTCCGAAACACGCTCGAGGCTGTTGAATGTGCTCTGAAGTGTTAATGCTGAACCTGGCTTGTTAAATGGATAAGCCCAGCTAGCTGGGGGTGCCTCCCCCTCTGTTCCCTTGGTCTCGCACGGTTCCCCAGGTGCTGAGCACGGGGGAAGATTGGCCCCTCTTCGTCAGGGCGAGCGACTGCTGCGTCAGAGGGGTCTCATCAGCGCTCCCGCGCTGGCACTGGGATTCTGGCTGCAGAAGAAAAGCAGTTGTCGCCATGGACACCAAACCAGGGAGGACTAATGGGAAAATATCGATAGGGTAAAATGTCAGCGACTGAAAACTAAGCTGGCACGTGATCTTTAAACAAGAGCGGTGAATCGTCTCTTGGTTGTGATAGGTGAGGCGATCTCTGACGGCAGGGAAGCGTTGGCTTTGGGGAAACCCGAGGGGTAATTTGCATCTTTTGTTATTATTAATAGCAGTGTTACAGTATGGAGCCGCATCCCAGTGTGTTTAGATGCTGGATAAACAGAAAATAAAACCAGCATCAGGTCCTGCGAGTTCGCTGTCTGAGTACCAGGAGGGGCTGGAAAGACCGAGCTGAGCCCCAGGGTATGTTAGACGCCAGACTGCTGAGCCCTGGCACACTCAGTGCCAAAGTTGATGCTCGGGCAAGGACACGTCCACGGACCCTGGGAGCAGCGTCACGTTAGGTACCGCCCTTGTAGCGACACGGGAATGTTGCTGCTCCAGGTCCTGCCTTGTCCGGTCCATCCTTGCGGTGTTTGCTGCAGTGTAACACCGCCCCGATGTCCCCTGGGAGTTGTTAAAACACACGGCAAGGTCTTCCAGCCCCTAACCACTGCCACGGGACAGCTGTGATTTGGGAAGAGAATACAGTCTGCTCTCCCAAAAACTAACAAAGACCTTACAAGTTAGCCCATTTATCATTCCAGAGAGGAATTTTCTCATCAGTTTTCAAATCAGAACCTCCTCAAATCCCAGAGCTAATCAGACACTGATTTACTGCTTGGTTTTGCTATATAATTTGCAAAAATACATCCACAGGCTTGGCTGTAATGGCAGTGCCTTTACATTCTGTAGTTCTCTGAATATATCTGATTACATTAGTCAGAGTGTCGAAGTAGTTGTCAAATGGAAAGGACAGCTTCAATAGACCCAAGTTTACTGCTTAGAGGAACTGTAGTAAGAGAAAAGGAATGCAAGTAATTTACCAGTTAATGCAATTTTTCATTGTATGTATGCCAGCCATAAATAGGTTCCTTGCAAATGCACTTTAATGTGTTTCTGCTTCTCTTGGAATATTTTAATGGTCCTAATTTTTTTAAAATCATACATTATCTGTGTCATATTGAGATCTGCCTCTTTAACGTTTAAGAAAAGTGTCCCAGAATGGGCTTTCCTGTGGCACGAGAGGTGATTGAGCAGAGACAGGACCTAAAAGACTAAAAAAGCCTTATCTTGTTGTGAAAGACGGGGAACTTTGAGAGGTCTCTTCATCAATGTGAGCAGAGCCTGAAAGTACAGTCTGATGCTCTCTCAACGTGTCAGGCATGAGTGACGGTGAAGGAGCTGATTCCTAAGGTAGAGATTAGGTTTGAGATCAGTTCTCCAAGATTCCCCTCTGGAAAATCTCATGAGAACGCCACATGGAGAGGATTTGTTGTCAAGGAGAAGAGCAAGACAAGCAGTTTTGTGGTAATAGGGCAGCTCCTTTTCAGAAACTTCCAGGATGAAAATGGACATTCTTGAACTTAGAAGAAGGAGGGAAAAAAAAAAAAAAAAAAAGAAGAGGAAGAGGAAGAAAAAGAAAGGAATAAAAAGGAAAAAAAAAAGGTCCTTTGAGCTTTTTAGGAAAATAATTGTCTGGTTCCCAGTTCCAAACAAGGTCTCCTCTCCACAAGCAAATGGTGATTTATGGTGTGATCCATACCACTCAGCTGGGGTCACTCCCAGCTTAGGCAGAGCCCTGTGCTGGAGGAGGTGATTTTTTCCTCCGAAATGACTAAGTCGCTGTTACACACTCGCTCTGCCAACCTTACTGCGGGGCACTGTTGCGGTGAGAAGGGGAGAAATGGGTAGCAAGGGAGGTAGCGGGGGGAGGGAGGGAACGCGGGTCACCACAATCGTTTACCAAGACCCTGTGAGGTAACCGGCCACTTAGAGAACCGGGGTATGCAGTTAGCAACCTCTCAGGCTCACAAGGCAGAGCAAATGCAAAATATTTTATTTTCCCTATTATAGCGTTTTAATAACTTGCTAGTGCTCATTACCACATTGTTAAAAAAGTGTGGCAGACAGAATGGCTATTTATGGTTAGACAGTTGTGCTAGGATTTCAAGTCGTTGTTAATTTGTCAGCTCCAATTCTGATGTACATTTCAATACAATACATTTAATTGTATTGAAAAAGATTTTTTCCCCTTTAATTTCAGGGGATTTTCAGATCTGTTCTTCAGATATATAATGTACGTATTAAAACAATGGCGGTCATTCTGCCTGCCAGGCAGACTCTGAAATGACCCTTGAACTGCTTTATGATTGTTGCATTGTTACTGCTGGATGTTATGAAGATTATTTTTAAAAAAGGACTAAAGCAGTGAGCAGGAAGTTAGTTCGTACTATATTATAATTAATGCAGAATAAATCTGACTGTAATCAGGATGTTTTGATTGCAGTCTAGTGGGATTTTTGAATGTCCTTTTTAGCCATGACATCATGCAAACCTTATTTTGACACCATTAGAAGTAAGGAATCGAGACAGGAACTGAGGGTGTTGGAATTACTCATGTACATCTAAGCCCAGAGGAGAAGACTACTCAAACCCATTTGGTCCATTCCTGCTCACAGGCAGAGATCAAGTATCTGAGGAGACAGTTTAAGGGACAAATTTCCAAATTCTGAATCATAGTTATTGAATTTACATTCAGGGCTATGATGGATTTTCCCTACCAGCATTTCCAGCAAAAAATTCTAAGAGATGTCAGTGCCAGAAAATTTTTTTTAAGATTTTGTAGAATGAGCCAGACCATCCTTTGCTGCCTTAAAATCTCCAAACTGTCTCATCTCGTAAAGCTAACATAGAAGAGGTTGCTTTTGGATAGCTCTCATGATCCTCGTCATCAGTTCTTAACTGTTGCAAAGGAATGAAGGGTCCAAAGTATCAGCAAAACTGTTTTGAAAGGGTATCAGTTTTGACATTAAAAAAGCAGGCTAATTAATCAGCGCAGTGACAAGAAAAGATATGGTTGAGTTTTCATTGAAAAATATATCTGAGCATAAATCCAGACTGTTTATTCAGGCCTTGTCTTCAGTGATCTCTCCTCTCGCATCCTAAAAATGTCAGCAGGTTCTCCAAATCTCTGTTCCCAAAGCCTTTCAAAGGACTTTTCCCCTGACAGCCAACAAACACGCTGACGAAACACTAACTCTGCTTGCTCATTTACAACAAGTACTCTTGGCAGCTTAATGCGTGTACACATGTTTTCGCAATGCATCAAACAGCAAGATTTGGGACGTAGGAGAAATCTACATTGTTGGCACAGATTTGTTCCTGATGGATAACACAACAGCATTTGAATAATTTTCAATACAAAATATTTTCGAGCAGACTAACGTAATTGTTCCATCTCACAGTCATAGCAGGTGCCCCCGCTATTCAAACACAGCAGAGTTTAGCTCAGCTTAGCATTTGCATTGTCCCATATTCACCGTGTTCAATCTTTCAACCAAATCCTGGCTGGTGGTCTGATGGAAATGAATTGCACAGTAGCTACACAGTACTTCCTTTCCACTGAAATATTTAGCAACAAGAATACCACAACTTTCCCCGGTGGTAAGAAGAAAATAGTTACATGTGGTATTTGGGGAGGGAAATGGCAGCTGGACCTTGGAGAACGGCTCATTCCTTCTCGAGGTTGATGATTCCTTCTCAAAGCGTTGCCGAACTCCAGTAGTTCACAGTCTCTCCTTGTATCGTAGGTTTAATATTATGAGCTAGAAAGTGGAGGTCCAGGAGCAGCTCCCTGTGCACCGCTGCTGCCCCAGCAACGCCTGAGAGTGGGGCAAGCATACAGGGGGGAGCTGCAACCGTATGTTGAGTTTAATTTGGCAGTGCCCGTGAGCCAGTGTCCCCCCAACCTGCTAACTGAAAGCAAATTAGCAAGCTAGCCATTTCCCGCAGCGCAAAAGTCACCGATACCTGTAGCAAAACCTGACAATTTCTGGTACCGTTTTTCTGCTGTCTGAAGAGAGGCATTTTCCACAGGGTCAGGAAGAAGGATATTTCACATATAGCCTTTGTCAATGACTGCAACTCCTCAGTGATTCTTGTTTAGCCTTTGAAAGAGAAGGACCGCTGTGCTGACAGGGAAATTCCTCCTTTTTATTGTGGCATCCGAGCATAAATGAGATATGACAGAACATCTTCAGGTTGCCTTTGGCATAGTTTTGTGTTAAATGCTGCTTTAAATTGAAGGTTTTCTGCACGGCAGTGGCAGGACACACCAGGTCTACTCTCCTCTTCTGTACAGAGAATTTTCTTTTTTTCCAATTTGAGTTGAATTTATTTCTAGGTGTCTTCTGTCCTATTTTATCATGAAGTACTAAGCTAAATAAATAGGATTTAGATTATTAGAATCCCTAGATGCACATTTGAAGCATCTCACAAAGCCATTAAGGATGGATAAGAGCTTATTTGGGCTCTGATGAGGTCCTTATGGTATAGCCTATACAGCTTTGATAGCTTTGCTTTGATACCAGCACTCAGATGTTTGTGCTCATGTTCCTTGACCAAAGGCCGCATGAGTTGAATCCATCTTTAGTGTCCTGGACTGCAGTCAAGTTTGCTTATTAGAGGAAATGCTTGGTACCCCATCCTTACAGGATAATGGGGAATTTGGCCTCCAAACTACACCTCTCACCAGACACAGCATCACAGTACAGAAAACTCTCAGTAATGCTATTATTCTGCATGCTTGATAACCTCGACATCTATATTTTTCTCATGTGTAGTCACTGTGAAAAGTATTAAAAATGCTGTACAAACCCCACAACATTTAAACAAGGCTTCTGGAGTACAATGCCTCTATTTAAAATCAAAGACAAGCATTGAGGCCAGAGCTAAGAAAAAGATCTGCAACTTCATGGCAATTAACAAAGACAATTACATTCTTATAATGAAAAGATTTTTTTTTTAAACTCTGTGTTTCTAATTATAATTAGGCAGTCATACATACACATCTCTTGCAGGACACTGAATTGAATTTAGCACTTGCAGTAACCTTTTTTGAATGCTTACACATGAAAATATGTGAAATTCTGTCCCCAGGTAATGACAGAATTAATTTTCTTTGCCTAATTCAGTGAATTCTTTGTTGTGCAACAGACCCAGAATCTAAGGCTGAAACCAGACCTTTTTAAGGAAAAAAAAAGAGTTTCTGATTCAACCCTGTGCTGGAGAATCTGCTTGCATTGGGGAGTTGCGTAGTCCTCTGAGAGTTCATTCACAGGTTCAAGAGCTGCTCTGAATGAGAAATTCGTGTAGGGTGCTTGTGGAGGTTGCTTTTTTGGGAGTCATATCGCAGTTTCATATGGGAAGTGGCACAGGAGAAGAACATTATGGTCACTGTTAACGCATTATCCACTTGTTTGAAAACATTATTTTAAATTAAATTTAGCTTTTATGATCTGATTTAGATACAGTGTATTAAGAAAGGAAAACTCTGGAGTACAGCATTTCCAGGAAAAGAGATCCTGCAGTTGCCTCAGTTGTGACCTCTTTACATACCCCTGACCCACACAGATGATAAACACGTAAAGGGGACTACGACTCTTCCTCCCCCAGGCTCCATGGTCTTCTGGCAAGTTTAAGTACCAGTCTGGTCTCGGAGCATCCCATCTGGTAGTAGTTCTGTGCCTGGGCATATTCTTGGCCCCGCTTTCTTAGTGACAGCATCCAAACTGGTAGTGATTGTGGTATGTTTCTGCAGACATCATTGCATAGCAAGGATCCCCTGGAGAATCCCCTGGGAAAGGCTTTGGGTTAGCAGCAGAGGGAAGAAAGGGGGAGCTTGTGCCTGCAAAGCATGTCTCACTGTCATTCCTTCTGCTTGTTTATTCAAGGCCAGGGTCACTCGCAGGGCTAGCTCTGTTCCTCACAGCTCCAGGCTGCTGGAGGGAAAAATAAATGATAATCGGTTTTAGTCAGCTGCCAGAGCTGCTACTTGGGCTGTGCAGTGAGAGAAGCCGTGACCCTAGTGAACGTTTGACAGCAGGCAGCCTTGTGAAATCCTAGTCATCCTCCTCCAGTTGTCCCAGAAATGGAACGAGATTCATAGCATTGCTCATGTTAATAGACACTTAGAAGTGACTGTACTCCAAATGAGTAGGCAGACGGACAAACTGACTGACTTAAGTAGAAATGTGTATCAGTCATGAGTTATGACATACAGGATTTATAGCTCTGACCTCAATCACACTAGCATGTTAGCTTGCCTGTCACAACTCCTCGTGGTGGTGATGCCTTCACCGCGTCCCTTGAGAAGCGTGCCAAGTGCCCAGCTGCTCCTTCGCTTTATAATATTTTCATCATGTCTCACCTAGAAGGTCCTTTATTTTCCTAGTATTGTTCTTTGCCAGGTGCTGACTCTGCACAGAGGTTTGCTAATTGTAATTCCAATTATTCATTGCAGTGCAGATGAAGGCAACAAATTAATCCATTAGAATGTGAAAGATCAAAGCATCTCATCCCTTCTTCGATCTGCAAGGGAAAGCAGCAACCCAGGCATCTCTCAGAGCATGAGTAAAAGGCAGCAAAAGCAGCAGACTGAGAGCTGGAATTTTCCTGCCACAGGAAGCACCAATATTTTCTCCCTTGTTTGTACTTGGGTGAAGGATAAAAGTGGAAAATGTCAAAGGACTTGCATTAAAAGGACCTTTTTGACACTACCACACAGAACACTTTCCATATTAGTCAGTTCAACTATTTGTGTTTCCTTCTAGAATTGATACTCTGCACCACATTCCCACTCATTCCTGACTTGAACTTGTGGTCTTCTTTGGACTGGTGCACCAGTCCTGTACTGCCATGGTGCATTACATCTGAAAAGAGAAGCGCATGGTATCCATGCTGAATAACTGCTGGTTACTCCTTAGTTGTACGTGCCTGGGCAGTGGTACCAGTAAGTGCCACCAGTAAGTGGTGGTAGGAATACAAGCTGCTGGGAGCAGGTTGGTGTTGACAAAACCCTTGCAGCAGCCCAGAAAACTGCTATTTTATTAGAATAAAACAAGCCATTTAGCAGTGTAAGCCATTTTAGCATGGGCCACTGAAGCTCACAGCTACCAGTGACTGCTGATAAATGTCTACTTGCATGTGAGAAGTAGGAGGGCAAGTAGGAAGTGGCTTTTGACAATATATTAAATGCAGTTTATAGCAAGGCTGATGGTTTAACACTGTATGTGACTATGATCTATCTGTGGCCCAGCAGCTGCCTTGCTCTTAGCCTCTGAACTGATGGCAGCTGCCCTCAGGAAACCTTCTGAAAGGCAATAACTATTTCCTGGTGGATCAGAGAGTGGATAAGAGTTAGAGTAAGATATTTATTCCTTCTGTTTGCTTTCATTTGCTTTAATAAAAGTATAGCAATATGCGGCTTTCAGTAATACAAGGCACTAATGAAAGTTGCATATGAAAATATCTGTCATTGAGGACTTTTACCACTACCTATCATAACATCTAAGCTACTTCCAAGGAAAATCAAGAAAGATCTCCTGAACTAGCTTCCGTCATCTACCTTTCCTCAAACCAGTTTAGCTCTTTGCCTCCAACAGAAGACTAATTTCACTCTGCCAGACTCTTCTAGTCTAAGGTCAAGTCACCCTGGCTGAGGGCAGGCAGCAGAAAAGCTGAAAGCCCGAAAGGCTGAAATTGTGAGCTTCAGGAGAAAACAAAATAAAGGAATGCATGAAATAATGCCAGTGTAAAGATGCTAGATTGGCCTTTCCTATTTATCCTTTGTGCTGCCAGGTGGAGTAGGAAGGCACTCCACCCAAAGGATCACTAGGAGACTCAAAAAAGTGTTAGGCAAGTGTCTTTTAGTTACCTTTTGTTCTGAGAGTTGAGGTGTTTAAGGGCAAAAAGGGAAAAAATAGAGAAAACCCAACAGAACAAAAAGGATTAATATCTACCTGACTCTTGAGATCATCCAGATCTACACAGGCAGGCCCTGGTGCCTTTACAGGGATATCCATTCTTGTGCTTCCACTTAAATCCCACTCTGTCTGGCGATAAAAAAGCTTCATATACACCAGATATTTCTTAGTCCACCATATCAATGCACTCACACACCTACTCCATTTTTTTTTCCCTACTGTTACAGCCATGGTACCAAAACTGTGGCCTTACCGTGATCATCATCTCCCCGAAATGCTTTGGGAAGCTTTGCCTTGAATGATTCCTCAGCTGTAAATTCCCAGCGATGGGAACGAACAGCTGATAAAGTGCATTTTTCTCATGGCCAACATTCAGACTGTGATTATGGTGCTAACTTTCTTCCTGGTTGGCAGCTATCTCTGGTATGGAAACTTGCTTTGGTCATGACTTTGTGGCTGCAACATGCTACAAGTGAGACAGACTCTGAGAGAGAGACTGTTCTTGTGTGTCTAGCTGGACATCCCGAGCTGACAAGCCGTCTGTCTGTCTGACTTATTGCTATCTGTCTGTGAAGGTCTTTCTCCCAGGAATGCCAATCATCACGGTAACCTGGCTGCCAAAGCTAACGTTTTACTCTTTTCCTGCAGTTGTGACCAGGGAATAGCTAACAATCCACATGGCCTTGGAGGCCCCATGAGGACAGACGGACTCACAGTAAGCTGCTGACTGTCCTTACCCCTGTGGTAACACAATGCCTTTCCCTGCTTTTCCTCTATGTTTCTTAAATTAAGAGTTAGACCGTACAGAGCGACATGGATACATCTGGGCTTCCTTTCAGTGTCACCAGAAGCCATTGGTGTTCTTGGCCAATGATCTTCTTTTCTCTGAGGATAAGCCCAAGATACTTGAGGTGAGGAGGACTGGAGAAAAGGATGTTGTACCCTTGTGAGCCCATCTGCCCTCTGTTACCATCACAGCTACATCCTGCTCCAACCTGGAATTGCTCAGCAGGCTGTTTACTGATGCCAGGCTCACTGGGACAGGTTGCCTGATGTCTTTTAGCCATGGATAGTGGCAGGGGTGCAGGAGGGAAGAAAGGAGGTTACCGGCTTCTTTGCTCTGGAAAAACTCACACTTCACACGCCATAAGGGAATGTACATCTCTGCTTGGCTGACTCATCTGTCATCCCAGTAAAACAGCTTGACGGCTTGCTGCTCACCCCTGTTTGCAGACACGGTCACCAGATCAAGGTGCAGCGGGTACACATTTAACAGAGGGAACTCCCAGTTGCTTGCTGCTTCTTTCATCAGAGCCTCTCCAAAAGAGCTGTGATTTTTTTCTTGCCTCTCTGGATTTACTCAGAAGTTCTCTTCTCCTGGTGAAGGACATGGCAAAATGAACACACTGATGGTGCGGGCAACCGCAGACCTGCACCTTGGATGGCTGGGGTGATGACTGAGAACTTGACAGTGGAGGAGAGAAAGAACAAGACCTAAGGGCCAGATACTTATCCCAGTTGCACCATTACAAATCTATTGTTGTTCCTTAGGCGTCAAAAGATGTGCAATACATTTCTCAGAAAGCAAGTCAAGTGGACTGAAAGCTGCTACTCTAGCAGTGCTGAGACTGCACGCCCAGGGAGCAAACAGCTTGCAAGCGAGAGAGCAGCAGAGAAGTGCCTGCCCTCTGCTTCTCAGGTGGGCTTACAGGGGAGGTGGGTCCTCGCCACCGCACAGGATGGGGACTGGCAGAAAGCAAAGGTGACGCTGTACTGTTAGCCTTTTTTACAAACATAGGCAAGGCCTGCTGAAATGCGTTATCCCTAATACACCAAAGGTAATTGCATGCTGACTGATTTTGTCTAGCCAGACTTTTGATTAGTCTGCGTGCGACATATTGATCATGTAATTTTCATCAGCCAACTAACTAGCTGGGGAGGGCAGAAAGAATAATAAAGTACTGCATTTTTCTGCCTGAAGGAAAGACAAGTCCATGACAAACCATGTCTCTAAGAGATGTTAATTACAGTGGTCACTCTGGGGAAGACTCCTGTAGTGGCCAGCCTTGTCAGGGGCTTCAAATTAGTCTCTTCTTCCTCTCCCTGTCCATCGTGCCAGTCTTTACCAGGCATTTAACTGGCTCTCCTGCAAAGTGAGAGGTGTCTCTCATACCGAGTCCAGCATTTCCTATCATCAAGGGGCCTTCGGACTGGGGATCACTGGAGCTAACCTTCCTTGGGTTTAGCTCAGCAGATTGACTGTCCAAAGAACAGCAATGAGTTGAGAAGCCCCAACTTCCCTGTGGCAGGCCCTTTAGCTCATGCTGTTCTAACAGGGGATTTAAGAGGATTTAATTTAATTCCTGTAAAATTCTTACTGGGAGCACAATGTACCATCCTGATCATCTACCACCTGTATGCAGGGGATGGAGACTCCAAATCTACAAACTTATAACTGTGGATCAAGAGAACACCCTAACTGTAGGGTGTAATTTGGGGGTGTTACTAGAATTTATCCTTGTCCCTACATGCCTGGCAGCAGGACCCCTTCCATGCTTCTGGACAAGTGAGTTGGTCAAAGCCATGTTGGTGGCACTTGTGCGAGCGCCCTGTGTCTGCACGGGTGAATGTAACTCAGTGAGCACTAAATTCCACGTATACACACTACTGTTCTTCAGGGACCTTTCTCACATGACACTCAGAAACTCCTTATTTGGCATGTCCTTAACAAGACTTAATCTCCTTTGTTGCACTCGTTTAACAAAGCTTCATTAGATACCATCTCGAGCTGTTTTCTCTGGTGGAAATGTAGTGCCTATCCAAGAGAGAAATCTTGCCGCAATGCAATTAGTTGGAAATTGCACATGCAACAAGTGTATAATTGAATTTTTATTAATACACTTTGCTTGCATTCTTAATTTCTTTGCACAGAATGTTTAGCTGTATTTTCCTCTCCAAGAACTACAGCAACTTTTTTCAAAGGCAGTTATTGTCACGCTTCTACCAGGAAAAGTTAAAACATAGAATTTTGCTACTATCTAATTAACTTTCTTTTGCTCTGTAGTTAAAAGGTAGTTAAACCCCTAAGCATTCATTCAACTTTAATGAGGATGGGAAAGTAATTGCATATGTATTTCTGTATAATTATGACTTAATTGCATTACCAGTAGATTTATCTTTTGCTTATTTAGCCAAGCTCAGAAAATAATGTATTAAGGATGAGTTGATGTTTGTTTGGACTGTTTCAAAGAACAACGCAATTAGGAACAGAGTACTCTTACACATGAATACATATAAGAGGCATAAGGAAATGATTTTTTAACAGGTTTTCCTAAAGACCAGCTTTAAATGCTTGTTATCAGCTGTGGAGATGTCAAAACTCTTCAAAGATCAGCAGGAATTCAAGATATAAATCTTTCTAGTGTCCATTTTTCTAACTGGTTCTGAACATCTCAAACACCTTTGAAAAAGGATCTTAACACTTCATTGTCACTTCTAACATAATTCAGGCATCAAGGAAGTCGATTTTGCTGGTCCAAGGAAAAACACTTCATGTTTGAAGGAGTTGTGAGCTGTTGGAAAATGCTGTCTTCTTACTTCAGTTCTCCTGTGTCACTGTGGTCCCATGTTGCTGCTGAACATGTGGATGTTCCCTAAGGCCCGGGAAGACAATCTGTCCTCTTTAACATGCAAGTCCAAAAGTCAGGGAAATGGGAATTGTTGTGCTTTCCAAATGAATTTATAAACCACTATTATTTCAAGGTGAATAGAAGGAGCCATTTTAGAGTGATGTTTCAAGGAGCAATAAAAGCTACTATCTGAGAAAATAAGGCTGTATCTATACTAGTAAATTCAAGAGACTCATAGAAATAAGATTGATTGTTACTAAACTCCTGTAACAGTCTCTGGAACAAATTTGTTCCATGTTAACTGTTGTTCTCTCTCTCTTGTGTGCACTTCTGGCAATGTTATTGATATTTCCTAATGCTCTTCATTATAGTACCCAGCCTTCAGCTTCTTGGGAATGTGTTTGATTCTACATTTCAGCAAAGATTTTTCATGCTATACGTCTACTTCACATTATTTCTTTTCTTTCAGCAAGATCTGTACAGTATTTTTCCATCAAGAAACATAGAATACTGTTTTTAGGCAGTGTTAGAAAATACTCTGTGAAGGCCAACACAAAATGAACTTCTGCTGGATCACATTTATCTTGTGAAATACTCAGGCATTTGTGGATTAAAGTTCAGTGCAAACCAAGTGCCTTGTACTATTGTACAAAACAATAAAAATAAAAAATTCTCAGAATGAAGTGTTGATCTAAAATATATACCACTTATGCTAATGAATATATGCAACATGTATACTTAGTATTCTTTCAGATCACGTTTTTGATATGGGTTTCATCCTGGTCAGAAATGATACAGTATCTTCCCAGATTCACAATCTTTTGTGATTGGCTCTTCTATTCTCTACCCAGCTTAAATATCTGTAACTTTTTCTGGAAAAGGCTCTCCTTAGAACTTTGTTTCTGTTTCTGACCTCACGAAAATAATGATAATGAAAACAGAAAACTGAAAACTTTAGCTGGAATCCGTCTTTTTATTGCCACGGTTATGGAAAATTTAGATTTTCATTAAAACCCCAAATATTTCTCAATAGCTGTCACACACAGAAGACCAACTGTGCAAAGCATTTAAATGCGTAATTGTCATTGATTTTTAGTATGACTTAGATAAATTCTTCTTTTGGATCAATACCTGAGTATTTGGGCCTTGAGAAAGGGTCACCTCTGAGTTCATTACAACAGAATCCTGCCTGATATTTCTTGGGAGAAACAATATATTAAAAAGCCAGGAATGTGTGGGAAGGTCACCCACGCTCACTGCATACGCCTAAGCTCTGTAACTCCTGCTGCAGTCAAAAGGGGACTGGAAGTCCAGGACAGCAGGAATTTGAAATCAGTATGTGCTGCAATTAGTCTGAAGTCGCTGCAAAAGAGGATCTGGAAGGAGAGAGGCTGCGGGGGTGACAGTGGACAGCCTGGGGGCGACAGTGGTTTATACCACACTGAGAAAAAACGGTTATGAATATGGTACCTGCTGGGCAAGGTGCTACATAGAGTAACCCCGATACTGCTGTTGTTTCTGGAAAGAGGAGGAAGCTGTGGTGGGGATGGGATTGAGATGGTCAGTCTCTGCTGGCTCCAATGGGCTTTCCCTGCAAGGAAAAGAGCCCCCAGGCTCTGATGATTAGAGTTGGGATCATAGTTACGGACTTTGTTTCTCCAGCCTGTTGTCTTGTGTGCTATGCCCTGGTGGAAAATGAGCCAGAATAAGGAGTCTCAGGCTGCTGCGGTAGTAACCCCCAACATCAGCCTGGGGAGACCTGCAGTGCTTGAGTCACTGCCCTGTGGAGCCAGGGTTACGGTAAGCGTTGGCCATGGCACCGACAGCGTCCAACACCACCGCGGGAAACGGTACGTCTGTCCCCTTGGTTCCCAGCCGCACATTCCCAGACCCTGTCAAACCCGTGTCCATGTGTGCCCCAGCACAGGGCAGGGACAGGCTGGGAACAAACACCCACATGGATGGAGAGGTCTGGGCAGCTGTTTTTGGCAGCAATGTTGTCTCGAAACCACTTCAGGAGTCATAAAATGACGGTGTGTGGCAGGGCATTAGGTGTGAGTGGAAATCACTGGCCTGGCCGAGAACACCCTCAGAGATGGAGGGAGATTGAGTGTACTTGGGGAGGTGAGAGCAGTGCCTGATGAGGGGGTAATGAAGTGCAATGGAGTTGTTACGAAGTGGTTATTGACCATGTTTACTCCTCTCCTTTCTCTCCCACTTGACTGCAGCCATGTCAAGGCTGAAATCATCAAGCTTGTAGGGGAGACACAGTGCCCTGCCGTTTAGTGAACACACAGGGGATGGTTCCCAGCCACCAAGCTCTTCGAACGCATCGTGTGTCCATCCTTGAGCAGAACCCTCCTCACTGCTGCAGAGAATTTCTAACTCAGGGAGAGCGCTTTCTTTGATCCTTGAGCTCAACACACTGTATGTGTTGACAAGGACCAATCAATACATAAAAACTTTCGCAAACAGCCTGGCTTTCAGAGCCTCTGCAAATCAGTGCCTTTCTACAAGTGCCCTGAGTCCAAGCTATGCTGGGATCTGCACATGGAGCGAGTGTTTCAGACTGGCCAGGCTCTTTGGGTGAACAACAACGAGACCAGTGCCTGGAGAGATGCACTTGCATTGTTTTGTCTATTAAGATCTCTAGTTTCCATTATTGCTATCTATTTCACAGGCAAACACAATTTCCTTTTAAATAGGGTATCTCTTTAAATGGGGATTGAGATTCAGATTGCCTTTAGTGCTGTCTGAATCCTAGCCATAGCAGACTTCTGGCATCTGAGTTTAGGGTAATTAATTTTATCTGCTCTTATTCACCAGATGGCTCCCGGGAATACTTGAAACTAAACAGACGTCTCCACTTTGCATCACAAAGGCGACTGTTTCCTCTTTACCCTACAGTAGATTCTTGGCCTGTAGACTTCACAGAGCAACTCAAGAAACTCATGCCCACTTCTTTGTTTTTATTATTTGTTAACCCACAGCAGCAACCAAATGGTTTTATCAAAGAGAAGATGGCAGAATTTTCAGAAGAAAACGGCCATAATGCTATGAATTCTGAAATAAAAGCTTTGCAAGTATTTGCTCAGATTGCCCATTCTTTTTTTTTTTTTTTTTTTTTTGTGTGTGTGTCATAAATTCTGTTGCGTTTCAGGTGGAAACTGCGTCTTTGCACTGTTCTTCTCTGCCATTTTCTCTGTACACATTTTAGCATGCCAGACTGCTATGGTAAACCTCTCTAAGTGAAGAATTCACTCAGTTCCTTGTTTGGGGCAAGGTGTTCTGCTTTCCTGCGTCTTCACAGTGGTCACAGCCCTCAGAATGGTCTCTAGCAAGAGCTAAAGCTGGATGGACTCAAGGAACGCAATGTTGTTTGTAACCAGGGTAACCTGGTGGCTTGTGCCCCAGTCTAAAATCTACTCCTTAAACTGTAGGTATAGGATGGGAAAGTGTGCTGAAGTATCAGAAGTTGAAGTATTAGAAATCATCTTATGCAACGTTTTTGCCTGAGGTAAGAAAGCAGACTCAATTTTACCTGTCAGCTTCCTTCTAATCTGTACCATGGCTCTGCCCTCCTAGAGATCAAATTGTCACCTGCAAGCTCCTACCCACTCAGTCAATTAAAGTAGGTAACCCAATCTACCAGTCTGCCCCAGCACAGATGTCCCTGGGCCACTTCGTGTTCATTCATGCTCTACTGACTACAATGGGGAGCAGATTCGTATCACCAAAGTCAACATCTACATTTGGTGAAATGCAGAGCACCTAAACCCCATTTAATAGATCTCCAGTGACTACAGAAAGGCTTCTGCATCTGGGCTGGTCCCCCAAGGCTGTGTAGGTTGAATTCCATCCTTTAACCTTTCTGCAGTCAGGGGAAGGCAACAGGCAGCTCCAGAGGAAAATTAATCCCACATATCTTAGGTGCCTTCAAAAGGAGAGATGTATTTTCTATTTCCTTCTCCCACAAAAACTATAAATAAAGTAGGAAAAGGTGGGGGGAGGGGGAAAGTTGTGCAGATTTTCTTTGAAGAATAAATGTAAAGTTCTTCTATTTGCTTTCCAGTTGTCAGTCCTTCTCAGCACATTTGTGTGATATTTTCCTACTTCCTTTGCAATACAAAGCTACAAATACCATTCTAAGTGCAAACTGAGATTCTCACACAGTTACGTTATTCCAAGAGCTGTGGCTGAAAAAAACCCGCACACTCTTAACATCATGATTCTTATTTAAAAAGTGAAGAGTGTTAGAGACATCAAGTCAACACAACTGAAATGCGAATACTGATTTTCAAACTATTTATAGAGTGAAAAAAGGAAAGAGAAAATAAAGCTGAATTCCAAATGCCTTTAAAGAGAGGTGCAGTTTGCACTTGGATTACTCCTGAGGAAAATAATGAAGAAATAAGCTACATTTGAGAAAAAAAATCTCTGTAATGAATCATGTAACTTGGCTCTTAGAAAGTGAAATTCATCATCATGCTGAGAGCCAACACAAAGCCTATGTATCACAGAGTCTTCACACTAGGGGTGTTGGAGATCACACAGCTCTTGAGACAGATCCCCACAAGAGATGAATTTCACTCTTACTGAGCAGATGACTCCTGGCATCCTTTCATTTGTGAAATTTAACAATTTTTCCGATTATGGTTATCAGCCACCTATTTTTGCTGAAAATGGATACTGAAGTGTGACAGCAGTTATCAGCCTAGCTGAATAGCTGTTCACTCCCAGCTCTCTATAAATACAGAATTTCTGAAATAATCTCGAGCACATGTTGGTTAAAAATTCAAGGGCAGATGAATAATGAATATCAATGGACACTCCTGCATTAAAATTTAATACTAGCAAAGGAAAATGGAAACAAGACGTTTTCCAGGATTCTGCAGAACAATTACAAGCACTATTATTTCTCTCTAGAAGAGGTTTCCTCCACTGAGGTCTTCAGGGATTTTACTGAACACTCCTACAAACATGCAGGTAAAAGCAGACATCTCAGTAGATAAAGGTGCAGAGCGCTTAGGGCAAAGCCATCTTTTCTTTATGAACTTCCTAACTGTGGAATGTGGAGTGAGTCAGTTTTAGAGAATTACATACTTTAAAGCTAGAAGTGAACATTAGAGGAATGCTGAATAAGACAGGTCAGCAAATGCCATTCCATTGCTCTCCTCTTATAGGCCACAGAGCTTTCAGAAAGACATTTAATCTTGATTTCATGACTTCATACAGTAAAAGGCTGTAAGGTCAAGAGGGACTGGCTGATACTGGCTTTGAAAATTAGTGCTCTATTTTAAACAAGAATTAATTAAAGGAATTCCTTTGCCATGGGAAAATGCCTATGGGTCCACACAGCAGTACGACTTCCCATACAACTTGACAAAAGTCTTGCTGTCCTTTCTGAGGCTTTCTTTGGAGGTAGTTGCAAGTTCACAGGAGTCTCCTGGAAATACAGATATCTTTATAATAAGTAAAGCCCTAAGCAAATGCATCGCTAAGGGGCGTTCTCATCCCTGGCAGTGAGAGGGAATGAGTCAAATTTGGGGGTTAAACACAGTAAAATGTCAAAGTAGAGACACAGTCGTTCCAGCTTAATATGCAAAAGCACAAGCTAAGATTATGACAAGAGACAGCTTAACTCCCTTTTCAGTTCCTCCCTGCTACCTGGCAGCAACGGTACAGCTTGCTTGGAGAATTGCATTTTTCCATTTACTGTCTTTTTTTCTCCCTCTTTGCCTAAGCATTTTGATTCCAGCTGCCACTCTGAGGTATTAATACTTTTAGCTGTGGATCCTAAGGAGTCTGAAGGTGCCTTAATGACATTAGCTGTTGTTTAGCAGAGTAGATCAAAGGAATGGCAGTAGCTGATTGAGGCTGATTTGAATAATAATACAGAAGTCTCCTATTTACAATAGATAGGCCTACTCCTTGTCTTCACTTTGTTATAGCCTCCTGATGGTTGTAGATGGCTTCACGTAGTCACACACATTTGATCTGGGATGGGATGTACAGGGTGAGAGTAAGAGTAATTACTTCCACTCACCGGGTCAATTGGACACAGTTAATGATTTGTGTTTGGATACAGTATATTTCACTATTTCCTTGGCCTATCACTCTCCAGCATCCTTTTGATATGTGATACGTTCTCTCCATGCCCTGTGCCAGCAGGGACTTTGGTTCACAGGTGAGTGATACAATTCCTGCACATGGATAAGGTCAGGTCCTAAGAACCTTGCTAAGTACTTAATGGGTCCTCAGTCTGGGTTTTGACGCATTAATTAAGAGAAATATGATCCTGCTGTCAGTTTAGCCCATCACTTCCCTTCAGAACTTCCCCCTCTGTTGCAAGGGAAATTGATCTTGTGAGACAGGCACTGAACCCCGCCATGTTCGGTTCAGTACTGAGGTGATTTTTCTTTAATGCTCTGGACTGTTGTTTAGACAGATCAGCTGTGAAGTGGGAGCCAGAATGATGAATGGATTTAGTCCACCAGAAGATGTAAGTAGGTGTCTGGGGTGGTGGTATTTGCAAAGGTTCGAGGCTGGAGCTAGACTTCTACTGCCTTTCAGTAAGAGCTAGGTGTTTGTTCTGCTGAAGTGTCACTGGGCAAAGCCAGTAAGATTATTTTTTTTTTCCCCTAGAACAGCATTAGAGTTTTAGGACTCCCCACTTTGACAAAGGGAAAATGCATCACATGGAAGGGTTTGATTTGGCTGAAGTCCTTGGGTAACCCTGAGCTCTGGCAGCACTTGTGTGGTTTGCACTTACCTGTCTCTGGTTGTTTAGCAGCCTGCCCACTTCTGCAGGTTGTTGCATCTTTGGCGCACCCAGAGCCAGGGATTCAAAGACAGATGAAGCTCTCAAGAGGCAGAGGTGTCTTTGCAGCATTTAAAAAAAGACTGCAGCAGCACAAGTGCCCACTCATCTTAAAAGGAGGAATTCACAATTGTGCTGTGCTGTGTCAAAGAGTAAGAGATGTGAGAGACTAACAGTGCTCAGTGCTGAGGCATGGCATCAGCTGGGTATGAGGGAAAAACAGGATTCTGGGCCCCATTAACTCAATGACTCCTGCAGCATCCTCTCCACGTCAACAGGCTGATACAGAAATCCAAGGGGGTAGAAAAAACTGTGCTTGAACTCAGCAGCGGTTTGTTTTGCTAGCAAAATATTTTCTAGTGATTGTGGTTGCTAAATGACACGTAGATTGGGGAGGGTGGAAAATGAAGTATTTCAGCAATTACACACATGAAACCAGAGACTGGCTGGATATACTGCAACACAGTCCAGCTGCCTGACTGTGTAATTAAACTCCAGCCTGTCTGGTTGAAATGCAGGAGGCATTTCTGCAGTGAGGTTAAATTAAAAGTTGGTGATGGCAAGCAGACATTATGGAAATGTCAAAATTAGCATGTGCTGAATGAGAATGCTGGATAGCCCTAGCTACAGTCCAGAGGCTCAGAAGGAGCAAGAAAAGGAAAGTCTGAGGAAAGGAAATAGTCTCCTCACTGTGGCTGCTCCTACCTGCCCTCTGCAGAGCAGTTACTCCACCATATGGACAATTTTTGCTACAGCTGGTACTTTTTCAAGAGGTGTAACATGAGAAGAGAAAGACCAAAAGTGGGGTCCTGCTCTGAACTGCCTGTGCAGTGTCCTCCTCCCCTTAACTGATGGGGGGAGCAACGTCTCCTCCACAAAGAGTAGGCTTTACAGCTAAGAAAAGATGAAGGTTCCCACACTCATTTCCAGAGTTCCTGGGTTCCCCCATGGCAGGGAATGCTCCTTTGTGTTCAGTCTCACTGCTTCCCAACCAGCTGTTGACTTACCATTTTCATTTTTACCACGCCTATATTGTGTTTAAAATAAAATTAACAAAACGACTCACAACTGGAACAGGCATGATATTTTGTAAACTTCAGAGCTGGTCAAGGAGCCCTTCCCAAAACTCTGGGCAGCTTATTGTTTGTACAAAGTGTAGTTCTGGAGAAAATTCGTGGAAATATTTCAGCCAAGCTCTTTGGCTGAGGAAATGAGGAATACGCTAGGCTAATGCACAGCCTTTCTGATAGGAAGCACTGCTTCAGATCTCTTGGGATTTGAATGTGTCTTCAGCATGACAGACAGGAATGTCTGTAAGCTGTTGATATGCTAACTAAGATGGGGGAAAAGGGAAGGACTGTTTGTGCTTGCTTGCTGGAGTTCTCCTTCGCTTAGCAATGCTTCTGGAAATAGAGCTGTTATCTCCGCTCTCTTACCAGGTGCACCAACATAGACTCATTCAAACGACATTAGGAAGCTGTAGAGAGCACCGCTGCGAAGCCAAACCTCTCTTGCAGACCTCTGGTTGCAGTTATATGCAGTCAAAGGGAAAGGCCCCACTTGTGATCCCTCCAGTTCTCCAAGAATATCTCTTTAATGTGAAACGGCCAAAGTAAATACAAAGGGAGAAAAAGTCCTTTTTCTAAGAAAGTTAAAAGTCTGGCTGGCTCACAGAAATTGCAATTATTTTCTGAAAATAAAGGGATAGGCTAAACAGTGTGCAGATGCATATATTGCCTTAATTCTGCATTGTATTAGTTTGCTTGTTACCTGATACCGTGGGCACAGGTTAAAGCAAAGGAACACAGACTTAAGCCTGTGGGAGAGAGATCATTAAGCTTTGAGTGAACACTAGCTTGTGTTCCAAACACAAACTGCCTTATTATCTCTGGGTTCTGCCACCTCTTGTGTTAAGGCGATGGGCAAGAGAAGGTGCAGGAAGAACACACCTTTTCTATTTGTCAGGAGGAGATACTCAACTAAGCTAATCCAAATTCGAGACTGAAGTAGGAAAGGGATAAATAAGGGATACAGCTAATTTGCCTGATGAAGCACTAAAGGGGTGAAAGGGACTTTTTTTCTGTCGCTTTCCACCACTTTCCTTGAATCTGGATTAACAACATTAATTTCTTTACACAGCTACATTTCCCGCATGGGACTAAAAAAGGAAGCATAGTCCTACTCCTCCATGGTTCACCAGGGAGGGGCTGGGAAATTAATTCCTGTGTGCTGCAAATTCTGAACCTTGCTGGAGGCAGGGGAGGAAAAAGGAGAGGGAGAGATTATTCTTCTAGGAAGCCCAGCATGAGGATCTGCTTCTTGATACTATTAGGGAAGTCACCAAGCATTTCTTAATAAGATTTTTTTTTAACAAACTAATCAGCAATATTGGATTTTCAAGGATTTCAGAGGGAATTCTTGCTAATTGAGGTTTTTTTTTTCATTAGCAGCTCCCAGCAGGAGCCTTGAACACAGGTGGAAGAGCATCACGTATCTTGTAAAATCAATAGTGCAGCCAATTAAAAAAAAGCACAATTAGCGTGGCTGATTCCAATTAGAATTGCAAATTCCTAATGGATCCAGATGTCAAGGCTAGGCAAAGATGTAGGAGTCCAGTGTGTTTAAATTCAGTGGAAAGATTGGCATGCTCTGTGCAATGACGTGAATTCCTGCTCCATTCGCCACAACAAAGCAGCCCCATGTTCCCTGAAAGAGTCACTCACACTCCTGTATTTCAGAACATTTCAAGTGGATTTAACGACAGCCCAGTTCCCCGCACTGCTGATAATACAATTCTTTCTCTCTCACAGATGAAGAGAACAGTCAAATGTGGTTTCGTGTTCTTCCTTGAGACCAATAAAATGGTTATTTGTAACTGAAAATCCAGTCCCCTCAGCTCAGTGGTGTTTATAACAACCCTCCGAGCTTCAGTGACGCTATCCTTCCCTCCCCAAGCTGTTCTTTGGTGTGTAATAAGAAGATCAAACTTGATCTCTCTGCAGGGCAGGGCTTGTGGGGCTGGGATTTTCTAAGTGAAAAAGAATGAAAACAGAGCAGGACCATGTCCATTAGTGTTTGAAACCTTTGGGCCACAAGCTGTTGACTTGGCCACACTTTTTCATGCTCAGCCAGAAAATGCAAGTGCATTTGGAGCATAAATTCAGGAAAGCATTGCTGGAAGAAATTGTATGAATCATAGGGAACAGGGAGGGGCATCAAGAGGTGGTCTGCTGTCATGCACAGGTAGGAAGAGAAATCTCCGTTGGCTTTATGCAGTTGTACAAGGACCATTTTTATGCTACAAGTCTCTTGTTGGCCTGACAAATCTTCCTTGCAGAGAAAGTAAGTGACCTTTTATATCATGACTGTGAACAAACCGTTCACGCTATTCCTCAGTTAAAATGACCAACACTGTTATTTCTAATACTTCTTACATGTCTGGGCAACAATTACAGTTATATGTATCTGGTCATGCTTGATTTTATCTGTATCATTCACCATGCATAAAACTTGTAGCACTTTGAAAATGGACTCCAGTCTAATACCTCTTCACTACTGGTACCAGGGCTTTAGCAGAAGTATTCTTAAATGTACAGTTCAGCCCTTCTGGGCTTCATCAGCTGCTCCTGTGAGGATCTAGAACTGTGAGGGTTTGACTACAGGTTGAATGGCTCAGTGTTGAGCTTGGAGACCTGGCCCTGGATTTTCAAGCAATGTTTTGGGTGGCAGCAGGACAGAAATGTCACTGCTGTGATTTTTGCAGTTAAAATTTGCCACCGTTACTACTTGTCCCTGTGGATGGGCTGCAATGAAATAGTCGTAGAAGTAGAAAAGAGACTGTCATTTTGTGATGGTCACAGCCTTGTCACATACTCTCTTTCTGAGAGTTTGGAAGCACAACGGAAGTTGAAACAATGTAAAGATGCTGTACCTCTTTATATATTTATACTATTTATTCTGTACACAAAAGATAACCCCTCAGTACGGCTGTCATGGTTTAACCCCAGCCAGCGACTAAGCACCACGCAGCCGCTCACTCAC
>JAVJGG010000082.1:41589626-41612672 GCA_035590195.1 Aviceda cuculoides | reverse complement strand
GAGCTATGCTGTGCTGGATGCACCCCAGGACACGGTTGGCCCTTTTGGCTGCCAGGGCACACTGTTGACTCATATTCAACTTGCCTCCAACCCACCTCCCCAGATCTCTTTCCGCAGGTCTGCTCTCCAGCCGCTTGTCCCTCAGTTTGTATGTATAAGGAGGATTACACCACCCCAGGTTGAGAATCCAGCACTTGCTCTTGTTAAATTTCATCCAATTGGTGATTGCCCAGCCCTCAAGTCTATTCAGATCTCCCTGTAAGCCTCGCCACCCTTGAGGGAGTCCATAGTTCCTCTTAATTTAGTATCAACCATCAGTACAGTTTACTTCTAAATTTCCTCCACTAGAGCCCTCCCAGCTCCTTGTTATTAGCAAGATATTATGTTTGCAATTGCTGTCCCTCTGATAATAAAATGTTGGGAAAAAAAAAAATAGGCTGAAGCTCTCTACAGGCTCATCTCACAACACATTACTCCATCTCTTGGTATACTGATGAGCTGGACAATTAATGAGGATTTGTAAAATTGTATTTCCATTGCTAGCACTAAGCTTTCCCACTTTTTCTGGTGGAATAGAAGGATTTCATATTTTGTTAATGTGCTGAATCACACATTGCCTTACAATTTGATTTTAGCAAGAGAACTCAGAATGGTTGCTCCCCACTATTTACGACCATGAATAAACATGTTTGGCAAAGTGGCATGAGGCAGGAACATAACCCTTATGTCACAACCTACATTATCTGCTATCTTAGTTTGTTAAGAGCTTTCCTTTCAGTACAGTAGGAGCTGCAGCACAGTTCTGCTTTCTACCATGTGACTCCCTATCTTTGGCCTGTAAATCATGATGTGTCTCTGAACAGAACTTTACAATCTCTGCACTCCACAGATTCTTCTGTAGCACAGAGCAGAGTTCAGGATCTGGGCCTCAAAGCTCTGTGCTTCCATTTCCCTTACTTGTAAAATAGACCCAAAGTAGATGGTTGCTGTGCACCTGATTTCGTTCAGTATTTCTAGCATGCTTTAAATCTGGGAAAGTTTTTACACTGTCATTTATTTATTATCCTTGCCAGCCACGAGTGTGCTGTTTTCCAGTAGCCATGCCTATATGCTCTGTATAGAAACACACAGTGGAAAAAGAAACCAGCTGTGCTTCACCCACTTCCAAACACCTTGCTGGAGAAATCAGCAGTAAGATCACTGTAGTGAACCTTCTTCCTCCACCCTCCATTTCCCTGCCAGTGAGAATTTAAGGTTTACTTGGGAGAGGAATGATATTTGTCCTTTATGTATCTTAGAATTTGCTTATTTATCTTTTGTAAATCAAATAACTCCCCTTTTAACCTTGAACATTCCCCAGTCCTGACCCAGATAGTCTTGCAAAATAGGCCAGTCAATCATGTTCTCCTCATTGCATAAGGTGGTAGTGGGAGAATAGAAAAACCTTCTGTCACTAAATCCTTTCCACCCACAGGCAAAAACTCTTCACCCAATTAACTAACACCAGGTGCACACTTGAATGCATCTGAGGTATGTGGTATACTCACTGGCTCTGTTCCTAACTTGGCAGACAGACATGAAACATGCCCCTGATCAGCCTATTTTGCTCGAGCTGCAGTGAAGGGTGTCTCCCCTCTCAAGAAAAAATTCTTAGGTGTTTCTGTGTAAATAATAAGTGCCTTGACCACGCAAGATCCAGAGTACACTGTTCATTGAAAGGACTGTCCTTATAAACCAACTTGTTGAGATGGACAAGTGGCAGCAGTTCACTGCAAAACAAAAAGCATTAGCGGTGCCTGACTAGCATTTTGTGCAAATGCTGTATATGTAGAGAGTATCATGGTCCATCTCCACAGTGAGGTTCCTACCTTTATGGGTACAGGAGTACTTAAGACCCTCTGGTTGCCTCCAGGTTTGCCTTATCCCACATATATTTTTGCTCTGCCACTTTTAGCTAGCAGAGAAAATATTTTTAAATGTCTGGCCAAAATCAGTCCAGGTGCAAACACATTTCAACCACTGAATGCAACTGATGTAGCTCTTGGAGAGCCTGAACCTCCATCAGTTCCATTTTTGACTCAGAGGATTTCAAAGCACCAAGCATCCCTGAAAATCAGATGGTATCATTTGTAAATTTAGCTTGGGTACAAAGAAACTGAGACATCCAGGATTAGCAAAAGACTTTATATATTTTCCCAAGCATGTTCTTGTTCTTTATTAATATTCCATAAATGAGGTGAAAGTTGACAAAATTTGTGAGGTCCTTGACTGATCTGTTAATGGCCAAATTCTTTTATGTAAAGCTGCTGGTATATTTTCTTGTAGCAAAGCAGCTTAACTTATAACTGCTGCAACAAGCCATATTCAAGATTTTACAGTTACTACATATGAGTAACCCACTTAAACAGCTAAAATCTTGTAATTCGGGATTTCTACCTAATATTGATAAAATGCACTTTTTCATTCTTTTAAGGCACTTACAGAGCATAGATGATCAATACGTATACTAGACAATGAATTATAGTCACTGAATGTAGCCAACAGAATCAGATTTTTAAGTAATAAAATTGCAAAAGCTGTGAAGTTGCACTAAGTTGTCCCATTCTGTGGTGTCATGGTTTTACCTCAGCCAGCAACTAAGCACCACGCAGCCGCTCACTCACTCCCCCCCACCCAGTGGGATGGGGGAGAAAATCAGGAAAAGAAGTAAAACTCGTGGGTTGAGATAAGGACAGTTTAATAGAACAGAAAAGAAGAAACTAATAATGATAATAATAACACTAATAAAATGACAACAGTAATGACAAAAGGATTGGAATGTACAAATGATGTGCTGTGCAATTGCTCACCACCTGCCGATCGACACCCGGTTAGCCCCTGAGCGGCGACTCCCCCTGCCCCAATTCCCCACAGTTTATGTACTAGACGTGACGTCCCATGGTATGGAATACCCCGTTGGCCAGTTTGGGTCAGCTGCCCTGGCTGTGTCCTGTGCCAGCTTCTTGTGCCCCTCCAGCTTTCTCACCGGCTGGGCTTGAGAAGCTGAAAAGTCCTTGATTTTAGACTAAGCACTGCTTAGCAACAACTGAAAACATCAAGGTGTTATCAACATTCTTCGCATACTGAACTCAAAACACAGCACCGTACCAGCTACTAGGAAGACAATTAACTCTTTCCCAGCTGAAACCAGGACAACGGCTCAGTCATAAGATCCCTCTCTTCAACACTGCATCAATTATTGTCGTCACAGGTGCCTGGAAAACACACTGACAGAATGTCTTTCTCTTAGAAAATACAGATTCATTTAAATAAAATAATTTCATGAGAACGCATTAGTTTTTTCATAACCATTTGTTAAAGGAAAAATCAGTAAAAACTATTGCAACTTTTATCTTTGACTTCACAGTATCCAAGTGTTCTCCTTAAAAGAGTAAAACTATTTCATATCATTCATATAGTTTTTGATTTGACTTTCACCCTGTATACAAATATTTTAACCTTTAGATTAATTTTGCAGCAAAATATTGTTGTTAGGTTATTTTTTTATTTTAACAGTGCATCCTCGAGTTTTCCATGGCCACCTGACTCCAAAAACTGGAGCTTTCTGACAAAGTTTCTCTTGAGAGAATTGTTTGCTTTTGGGAGAGTACAGATGCAGACTCTGGCTAGTCAGCCTTGCTCACTGGCAAGCACCAGAAATGCAGCAGGTGTAGCTCTAAATTCCTCTTTCTCTCACTGGTGATATTTAATCCCTTAGATTTGCAAGTAGGGATCCTGCAAGAAGGGATGTTTTAAGTTGCTGGTCTGGAAATGACAGATAACCCAAAATCAGAGCATGGAGGATGAACAGAGCTAGGTACCAGACTTACCCTGCATGAATGCAGGGTGATGTTGCATTAAGGTGTTTTTCAGCTTCTACAAAACGACAATACACATTTTCTGCAGGCAGGCAGAGATGGCACCAGAGCAGCTCTGCTGGCGAGTATGAGCAAACACATTCCCCTTCCAGCAAGGGAGTCAGAATTGAAGAGATGAGCTCCTGTTTTCCTAATCTACTTGCTGAGCTACCTGGCTCCCTCTCTGCTCACAAGGCTGCTAAATCTGTCAGCCCAGGCTGCCCTATGACAGCCCTGGGGGTGCTGTGGGTCAGCCTTCCAGTCAATCCTGCTGCGAGAAGTCAACTCAAAGCCTCTGGGAGTTGGGGGTTATGTCACTTGAAGCAGCCTCTCTCTTTCCTGGAATTCAGATCCTTCAGCACTTCTCCAAAAGCCATGGCATCCATCACTTTTCCTCTTTCCCCTCTGGATTCTTTTTGCTTCCTCCATCCCATTTTCTCTGCTCAAGTCCCCTTTCCTCTTCCACTCTTTTTCAATTCCTATGGTATTTCTCAAGCTGTTTTTCAAGTGGCAGCAGCCTGCTTATACCCACCCTGCTCAATGCAGGGGCTCTTTCAGATCAAATGACAGCCACACTTTCTAAAAACATAGGAGGGACAAGGGACCTTTATCTTTTTGAAGAAGTACACAGCATTCAGATAGTCTCAGGAGGATGAGAACTGCTGGTTAAAACTGTGCTATAAACTCCTCCTTAGAAGCTCATTTGACAGTCCCCCATGCAATTAATTCTATCTTGTCACCGTAATAATTTGGAACTGTGTGACCAGGCAAATATCCATGCTACAAACCTGGGTCTGATTTCAAGAATTCAGAGGAGGAAACTTGGACTGAGGTAGGAGCTGATGAGAAGTAGGGAAGGAGCTTTCTTCCCAAATCTTCTTTTCTTTAATGGTCCTTATTGCACTGGGGTCTTCTTGGAGTTGTGTGTGAGTAAACAAGTAATGATGCAGAAAAAAGACTGAATGGAGCCCATTGCTAATGTCATCCTTGCAGCTGCTGAAGCAGTTGGGAGACTGATGCTGCAGTTTGCCTTGCTAGTGTTGTCCAGTGTGCAGTTGTTTTAGCTTTCTCTCCCTATTCCTCCAACAAAAGAAAGGACAAGCCTGACAGAGCTGGGTAATGGGAGTCATGTTCCAATGAGTGGAATAGCTAAGATTTGCAATAGCAACCAGGAAGTTTGCAATAAAGCCTTGCCTTTTTTATTTTGGCTCTGGAAGAGGGGCTTGTGCCTTGTCACACTGATCCTACCATGCTTCCACACTCTCGTTTTCCAGAAATGCTTTCTGTTTCCTGCCCAAAGGATCACTCCCACTGTATCCAAAGAAAGCTTACCTATGAATTTCTCATTGAAAGAATAGGATTTCATAAAATTCTGTTTTATTCTTCTCCCTCTTCCTCCAACTGCAGGAAGTTTAGTTGAAAGAAGTTTTTCTACCAGCATGCACTTTTACTCACAACTTCTTAGCTCACCAAGTCTGCAGAATTAAATGCAGCATTTTGTCTCTCCTCTGTAGAGAGCTGCAGAGCCTGTTAATTGCATTTTAATTGATGCCCTGCAATGTCTGGCAGTCACCGATGGTGCTCACAGCTTCCCTGAGTCCTGCCAGATCAGAGGTGTGAGACTGGTTACGTAGCAAACTTTCAGGGCATGCCAGAGCCATTTAAAGCTGCGCAGTGAAAGGAAAAATGCCAGTCCGTTCCCAGAGATACACATGCTCAAAGACCTTTTTTTCAGGGTGGGATCTAAACGGTTTTCAGGAGTATTACTGTGACCAGGCCAGTCCCTTTAGGGTGGTACCTCGTTGAAACACAACTCGGGCAGAGTTCCTGAAAAGATGCCCATAAAAGCATTTGCCCTGTGTCCACAAACCCCCACCTACCAACTGAACTTGCTGCCATCCCTTAGTGCCTTCACGTTTGAGGGTACACTGAAGGTCAGTCACAGGGTAGGCTTTGCATTTGGGACTGATTACTGTATAAATCCCCATGACACATTTTCTTTGCACCTTTCAGAGTGACAGGTCCTCAGTCACTTTTACAGCAAATCTCAAAGCAGACTCTAGCAGATGGGGATCTGGGAAGGGACCTTAGGTCTGGCTATCCAAGGGCAGTCTGTATATGGCCATGGGCCCACCGTCTCGTAGGCTCAGAGTGCTTAGAGTATCCTGGTACAGCAAGGCACTATATAACCTCTCTGTCTTTTCCTGTCTCTCATATCTCACTTATGTTAGACATTTAGGGTGCGATGAAATGATATTTCTCTCCCAAGAAGCACATCTGGCCAGCTTAGACTAAACTAGACTCCTAGCTTTTAGATAGCCAAAATCAAGCAAGATCATTATCACCATAATAGCAGGTTTCCTTATGATTGTCTGTCTTCCCATGAAGTGGGAGTCACAGCATTGCTCTGCTGCAAGGCTGAAAGGATACATGAAACAGTGAGCTCCAGGACCTTGAGTAACAGTTGCCCAATCAAACAAGCATGGCATGGCCTGTGTTTGACAGCCTTTTAGTAACAATGCCAGGAACAGTTTTGTAATCTGATTTCCTCTTTCTCTCATAAATTCCTGTTTACAAAAAATATCATTAACTCGTGTGCCAATTATTTTTGACCAGGTAATAAGCTAATCTCATACATTGCCTAAAATAGATAAGAGAACCTTAGGGCACAGTTTCCTCAGAAAACGATTTAACACAAAGCTGTACATAAGAAAATTCTTACAATAATCATCTATTAAGAACGTTACAGCGGTCTTGGGCCTGTGTCCTCAACCAGCAAAAGAAATGACCCAGGATTAAAGCAAGTGTCTGCTGCTGAATCTGAGTTTATGCTGCGTGCTCCTGGAATATCTGATTATCTATGGAGATGGGGTTCCTGCAGTGTGTGCATGGGTAAGCCATTAGTGTAAGTAGGAGGGAGTTAGTGAGTCATATACACAGTTTTATTTTAGGCAACGTTACCCTGAGTTGTACAGATGTGGTATTGTGCACTACAGAGATTTCATTTATTTGAATTCAGAGGCTTTGGGGCATTCATCTTGTAAAAGCCTCCTTTGGTGGCATTACATATTTACTTAGACTTCTGACACTCTTGGCTACAGATTGCTATAGACAGATCCATTCTCTTCATGCCTTTAGGCTTTATGCAAAAGCTGCAAAGGAAAAAGGAAACTTTCCACTAAATATAGAACCACACTCACTGTTTCAAATTCTTTTCACACATGCTGATTTTCAGCTTTTTGCTAGCTGATTTAATTGCATTCACAAGCTGTCCCCCCCTTTTCCCTTTTCACTAAAATAAAATACAACACCTGGGTTCTTTCTCCTGTGTGCTCTCTTCTTTTTTTTTGTTGTTTTTTTTTGGGGGGGTGTTTTGTTTTGTTTTTGCACAGCACACAGAAGAGGGATGACCAGAAGAGAAACTTTAAAAAGTGTGTTGCTCAGTATTTATTTTCAATTTGCCTAGAAACACAAAGCAATTGTTTGAGCTGAGTCAGGTTACAAGTTTTCCTGCCTCTTTGTTTAAACAGCAAATAGCTAAGGTGCTAGAAAAAGGTATTTAACGAATGCAACTGTTCTTGAGGCTTTAAAAGAACTGAAAACATCCTTTTTTTTGTTTTGTTTTATTTTTTGTACTACAAGTGACTTCTTTGCAGCTCTTTACATTGACTCTGAGCAAGTCCTAGGGGTGAGGGAATAGCACTTGGGTCTGACCCAGATGTGCTGCACGGGTCCAGCATTCAGCTCTTCCTTCACAATAGGCGTATATGGTACCATTTTTTACTAAGAGCCAAATTTCCTTGATGTTACTGGTGACTGCTAGGATAACTGTCACCAGTATGTTCATTTAGTTTAATGTTAGCTTGTGAATGGTAAATCACTGTATTCAGGAATAAATGAGGAATGACCATGCCCAATTTCTGTTTCTGAAATGGAAGCCTAGTGGCTCTGAAATGCCCAGTTTCCTTCTGTGGTGTTTATGCCTGGTTCGCTGATGGAGTGTTGCGGATAAGTGGAAGAGCATGAAGTATGGATGAATCTCTGAGAGCAGTGTTTGCAGGGAAGAGAGGATTAGATACTTTAGATGTGATTCTGAATTCAAGGAACTGATATTTCCAGCCAAATTTGGCTGGTGCAACTACATTAGCTAAGAAATGTTTAAAAGAAAAAATAAAAAAAATCAACCTGCCAATGCCAGCAAAACTCCCAGCATGGATGGTGCTGTACTGGCAACAGACCACTTTTGTCAGCTCAACTCATGGCACGTGGGGGCACTGTATAATGAAGCTGGCAACGGCCATACACAGAGTCTACGCGAGGACAGTCTGATGGTGTAGTTATGCCAGAGAGGATCTCTGTTGTACACTAGCCATTATCTACTTCCCGGGGCTGTTCTGATCTTTGAGCATTTACTACCACTTACAGTCGTGCAGCATGTTCCTCATGAGTGGATTATCCAGCTTTAGCACAGCATTCTTGGAGGCTGTGGAGAATTTGGCCTCTGGTTTTCTCTGCAGCTGCTGGAGCAGCAAAAGGCAGTAAGCTTATTATGAATTTCACCCTCTGCAAATCCACCCACAGGAGTGGTGTTGATCCAAAGCAGCACACACATGTCAGAGGGCATGAGTGCGCAACCCCATAACTTGGCATTTCCAGGCTGTGGAGTGGCTCATTGGAGCTGTAACCAATTAAGACTAAATGAAAAGGGCCAAGGCTATTTTTGGTTTCTGGCTGATGTTGGTGTTGGGGAATACATGGAGGCAGCATTCCCAGTAGTAGCCAACACTGCTTGCAGAGTCTTAGGCAGGTCTCCTTTGTGTTCTCTGTGAATATCAGAGTTCATGCCACTAGCTTCAGTCCTTCCTGTTGAAGCTACAGGAGATAGAGTAGCAAACGTTAGTCTGTCCTCCTTGAGGAGGCCCTAGAAGAGACTTTCTCCACACTGCAATTCCTGCTAGTTCTCTGCAAAGTCTCCTGTGAACTCCCTGCTCAGTATCAGTGTATAGTAACTGACGGTGACTGCTCACATTTATGGTTCATTTTGCAGTTAGTTGCCATAACTTTTAATGCTAGCAGAGAGTCACCCACGGGAACATATATCTCTCCATTTTTGCCCAGTAAGTAGTTCCTTAAGCAATTAGACGTCCCAGCAGTTACTCTATAATGACTCTTAGTGCAGGCATCCTGATGATTAACCTGCAACCTGTGATAATACTGACTTCATTCTGCAGCCATGTTAAGGACAGGAATAATGATTCAGCAGGTCTCTCTTATTACACTTTTTCCATGCAACTATGCTCTCACTGTATGGAATCTTTTATACAGATGAATAGCACCATGCCTGGAAACACAAATAACCACAGCTCTTTAACATAAATAGTGTGTCTGAAATGTTGTCACCCTTATCAGATGTGTAACAGCTGTGGTTTGAGCAACAGCTACTGTGTTCATGGAGTTTTTCCAGGCACTCCCACTAGTGCAGAGCTCAGCAGCCACTTCATTCACGTCTCACCTAAGTCTGGAAGCGACCACGCCAGCTCCTTTCAGAGACGATCTAGAGTCTGAAGGAATCACCTCTCCCATGAGCACTCTCATACTCATGTGTTTACAGCTTAAGGGTTTTTTAAAAGGTTTTTTTCCTACTTTTTCTTTTGTTCCCCAAGACCCCCGATCCTTTCCTGAAGAGCTGCTTCCTGGTCAGCCCCCAGCCAGTACAGCTGCACAGGATTATTCCTCCCCTGATACAAGATCTTGCACTTGCTCTTGTTGAACTTCACGAGGCTGTTTCTCCCGCCTGCCCAGGTCCCTCTGAATAACAACCCTGCCCTCCCGCACACTGACCGCTTCCCGCAGCCTGCTGCCATCCACTTAAAACTTGAAAAGGAGGTGACAGGGGGCAACCTCCGCGCAGCCCTACTCAGTGACGAGCAGAAGGCCTAGCCCCCCCCCGCCGCTGTGACAGCAGCTACGTGCCTATCTGTGTCTGCTTCACCCTCCTCAGCAGCCTCCCGGCGCCCTGAGGCGAGCTGAGGGCAGAGCCGCCAGCCGCCGCCTGCGCTGAGAGGCCGCCGGGATGGGCGCCGCCAGTGGCCGCGCGCCCGTTTGAAGCGCCCCGCCTAACGGCCGCTGGCCAGCCGTTGGAGCTCTCGCGCTCCTCCTGTTCCCGCCGCTCCGTCCTGTGGTGGCCCCTGAGGAGAACCGCCTCAGCGAGCGCCCTGAGGAGAACCGCCTCAGCGAGCGCCCTGAGGAGAACCGCCTCAGCGAGCGCCCGCCGTGCCCAGAGCCAGCCGCCCCGGCACCAGGCCGGTCCCCGCGCCCGGCCCTGCTGCCTCAGCGCTCGAGAAACTGCGAGCCTGGTCACGGGTCTCCTCAGTGTGGCATCAGTGTTGGTGCCCGCGCTGCCCTCGCGGAGAGCACGTAAAGTTTGCTTGTGTGAAATCCCTCTGTTGGGCTTTTCTTTCTGAGCCTTTTTGGTTTTTTGTTGTGGAATGAAAGTGCAACTCCAGGCTGAGTCTGGCCTTAGAGTTGTAAAAGGCCTCTCAAAGACCAGCAAATTCTTTCTCTGCCGTTGTAAAACACCTATGGATGGAAAGTTCCTTTGCCTGACTCCTGTGAGGTGCTCCTGTTGCCCTTAAAAGAGGATTTCCCAGCTAGTTGACATAACCAAAAGGTCATTTGTCTTTGCTCAGCATCACCTCCCTTATGCCAAATGATGTCTCTCGAAAAATGTGATTCTCTTTCCCCTAATAGCTTCAAAATGGACAGACAGTTAACAGTACTTGTTGCAAGTGCCCGATCTGCTTAAATGCTGAAAACCACCAGCAAGTATCTGATATTTCTGAGTAGAAACAAATCTGTAACTCTGCTGCCAGCTATGCAGAGAAGCAGCTGGCTAATAGCAGATGAAGGGGCCATGTCGGAAGGAGATGCCAATGTTTGAAGTATGCTGGCATCACATCTTTCACTACAGCTCTCCCCCGGAGCTACTGAGAAGGTGTAATAAACTTTGGTCAGACTTATTTTCTAATATGCTTTATTTATCAATCATGGCATGGTGGCCAGAAATTGTAGGGAACCTGAGTCAAGATGTGTAGATCAGAGTGTTCGAAGGTCAAAATGTATTGGTTTCTCTGTTTCAAGTGGGCTGTGCAATCATTCTGGAAACTTGGTGTTGCAGAAATATATGGGGGACAGTTTTATATTAAAAGCCTCAAGGAACGGGAGCAGGCTAGCTATAGCAAGAAGGAGCAAGCGCCAGGCTGGAGCTTTGATATTGCACACCTTCCAGACTGAATGTGAACATATAGAAGACTCCAGAAAAAGGCATTGCATGCCACAACTGGTACAAAATTAGAGCAAACAAATGGAAAGCTTGCTTGGGTATCCTCACTGCAGTCTGCATTGGAGATGTGCCCTGGATACACAGAGCTCTGCAGAAAAACAGGCTTCCACACGGAGTTGTTTGCAGGCTGAAGGCTGGAGTAACTCACTTGGGAGCAGCAGGGCTACATTCTCTGTGCTGTCTCTGCCAAGAATCGAGGTCTTTGCATTCTCTTGCCTGAAGAACCCTGTTTAACAAGGCAAATTGTATTATGGACGTTTTCCACAACATTTTCTAAAACCCGTGTCTCAAATGCGTAAGGTAATCTCCTGGATGTTTAAAGTGCTCAGCAGTGATTTAAGAGGGCAGCAATTACTTGACACATCTCTCTGAAGGCTAAACAGTGCAATATGTTCATGTTTTAAGTCTGATCCGAGTGCATCATTTCATATAAATAGCAGGAAACCTACTTTTGAAGGCTACCAGCTGCAGAAGGCGCCTCAGGACCAGTTAAAGCTGCAGGCTGTAAAGTATATTCATCCAGCCACTGGCTATTCATATAAGGGCTTGAAGTTGATGGAGGAGGGCAGCTGGATTACTGGTTAGTGTTCAGTGTGTAGAGTGAGTGAAAAGGTGGAGGAGGGGGGAGTGAGAGAACAGTCCTGGGTATGGAGCTCTTCTGGTGTAAGTATTTCTCCTGTGTATAGTTTGCAAGCACTGGTGTTGGGGGATTGCGCTTTCCCAATTTATGCCTACATCTAGGTTATTACATCGGAGATTCAGTTTGGGGCTTGAGAAGTTGTTATTCAAAGAGGCAATTATGTTAAACCTTTGTGAGAGTTTTCCAAACAGCACAGCTGTTTTGGCAAATCTATTTAGATGATGAAAGTCCATTTGAAGCCTGACAACTTCATTTACCCTTATAACCATAAGTACAGGTAGAAAGTACCAGATGGGCAAGCTGGATAACTAAGAGGTTGGAAGGAGGTTTGTTGAAAGGAGAACAGTGTCTTGAGGTTGAAGCATTGATGGGCTTGGTGACTTGGCTGCAGTGTGTGTCTGTGAAAAGTTTCTGTGTGACCTTCGATAAATGACTTAGGATCCCAAGTGCCTGAGGTCTCTGCCAAATTAGTTATACCCAAAGGGCTGAAATAGTGTATCCCTTTTTCCCATAAGGTCAATGGAGACAGTCAGATGTTTCCAAAATGCTATCTAAAAAGCACATATTCTGGGAAGGTTTCTAATCTCTCCTGATGCAGCCAACAGCAATGTTATTGTCATGAGCTCCAAATTCCTGTTGCTACTGGTAGAGCAAGAATCCAGCCAGAGTTCTTGCATGAATGAAGGTACATTCAAGGCTGCTTATTTTTCTTTGAATTTGCAGATAAGGAAAAAATGAACTGAGATGTATTGGGGCTGATTTAATCTGGCTAGTGAACAATGTACTCAGGGTAGAAATTTTATCTAGGAAGGGGATAGCCTGGTGTTCAGCTCTGGATCTTTAGGACTTCCATGAAAACAGCATCCCAACTATATCATCTTGTTGCGTATAGGTTTGATGCCTGCTTTGGAAAACACTTCCATTATAGACATTGTTCTTTAGGTAATCTTTCTTCCTAAAGTGATGTTCTGGTTATAGAGAAATTCCTCATGTACAGTCATTTAGCTCATGCTCTGCAGGTAGCTGTAACAAGCCCTGCTAATCTCACTGACCAACAGTTTCTGCTTTTACATACTGCTTTCCTGGCAGCTCGCATTTTGGAGCTGTTAAGTTTGCCAGATTTTATGTGACATTTGGATAAAACTAATAAAAACAAAATCCTCATTTTGGCATCTTTTGCTTGCTCCTGTGCATCACGTAAGGTCGGGGGCAGCTACTTGAATCTCCCAGTAGAGTGCTCAGTCCCGGAGCAAGCTAATCTCCCTCTTGCACAGATTTTGGAACCACCTAGCTCGAACAATAAATCAGTGGTGGAACTAATCCTTCCAAAGACATTCTTCTTGGAAAAGGGGAAAGCTGCAGGGAGCACAGAGTAAGTGAAAAAACAATGTCTTGAACAGATCCCTCTTCAGTAAGCCTTGTAGTGGACCTAGAATGAAAACGGAGGCATAAGGTAATTCTTTGCTAATAGGAGGAGAAATGTTTTAGGTGAAGATTGCAACTCTCCCACTCCTCCCAAAATGTTATCTTGAGGAGACTGGTGGTGGGTGCAAAACAGCACACACAGCCCCAGCTCTGCTGTCGGTGTTGTGAAACCACTCTGCTAGTTGTATTTCCATTTTCTTTTGCTTTGCACATGGATCACTTCTGCTTTCTCTTCTCATTTTACTTGATTGTGTTCTAGGATCCTTACCATTCAGGGTCATATGGAGCATAGCCAGGAAGTTCTTTCCTTACACGGCCTGCTATAATTACTCTGCTAATTATTAGTTGCTTTTCATCAGCCTGTTGCTTCTCTCTAATTTTTACATGTGCAAGGTATATTTCTTTGGTAGTAGCAGCAGCAAAAGCATTGGTGGTGGAATTTGCCTTCCTAGGGCTGGAAATACCTGAGTTGGTTATCTAGGGTATTTTCCAGACCTATTTGGACATCTAGACACTGACAACTGAGCTTATTTTTGATATCTACCTCAGAATGAGGTAAGTTGTGTCCAGGAATTACTGGACTCTGACATGGATGGCTACATTATAGACATCTAACCTTAATGGAGAGAAATCCGAGCCTCAGCATGAAGACAACTGTATTGGTATGAAAGTCTTTTAAATTGGAGGAGCTGCTGGGATGCAGGAATAAAATTTACTGGAAATATACCCTTTCTATTGAAATAATTCTTGACAAACTAAGGCGGTGTCTCCCATACCAAAGACTGATCCTAGGGAAATCATTGCACTTCTGAGTGTAATCAGCGTACCAAAAGAAACTCACTTTCATAGATCTGAAATAGGTAGTAGGCCTGGATTCTGCCTAATCCTTCTAAGTCAATTGCTTGGCTCAAAAGGGGTCTCTGGGTATTTATATGTGATCTATGAGAATTACAGTTGGAGCCACGAAGCCCTATTCTTGGTGGCAGATCCTGGAAGTTTAGCAACCTCCATAGGCATCCCAGGCACCACAAGAGGAGGACAGAGACCCACTGGTATGAGGCAGATGATCACAACAGTTCCAGAGGAGTGGCAAACTGGAGCTGTTGCCCCATTGTGTTCCTCTCCAAAGCCATCTGTGTTTGTAACCCTTTTAAGGACATGCACTGCAATGAAACCATATGTGTTTTCATTTGGTAAGACAGCTTGTGGTGAAAATAGACGGGTTGTTAACAAGACAGGCAGATGGCAAATTTGCTGCAATATCATGATTACTGTACTTCAAAGAGATAATCAATAATCAGGCAATTAGGTTCTTGTTAAATCAGAAGCAGACTCTGAGACATTTAGGAGGATGCATTTTCAAAGCATCCTTCTGAAATCCAGGGATGGAGCTTCTGTGCAGCAGAAAAAATTTCTGCACGAACCTCCTACAGATCACTTAATAATACATACCTCTTAATCACAACTAATTGTTCACAGAAGGAGCTGATGGGCAATATGTTAACATTTTATGAACTATAACTTTATTATGCTTCAAAGTGAATGTCTCAACTTCCTCTGTGATTTCTTTCCTCTTATTATCTTCCTTTTCTTTTTTTGTAAGACTCCTTATTTTGTGTTTTTAATTTATAGTGTTCTTTTGGAGAATTTTGACCAAGGTCTAAAATAAATTAAAATTTCTGACTTTAAGATATAATTTAAAAATAAGAGACAAAGCTTGGCTGAAAAGAGATAATCCTGTTCTTGATCATAAAACATGCCTTTCTGGTAGATTTTATATGTGGATTCAAAGAGTTTAGAAAAAGAGAACATTACTGGATGTGGCTGGTAATAGCTTGGTGTGTCAACTTCCACTTAATAAAGTGAATTCATTGAACCCAATATGGTTTCAGTGTAACCAAATAGTTAGTTAGTCTAGTAGTCTGATTAACTTCCTTCTCAACACAGGAAAAAAAAGATGGAGAGGGGAGTTTGAAATTGTTAAAATGTAGATGTTTTCTACTGGCCAGGCCTGATTTTTCCTTTTTGAAGCTGGTGTTAGAATTTAATTATTTGCTACATGAAAAATAGTTGAATATGAAATGCAACATTTCTAAATTATTAAAATTAAATATTTAGACTGAACGAAATCAGTATTTTCTTGGCTTTTCAGCTGATGAAAATTATCAACATTTCAAGTTCTCATCTGAGCTGATACATAGCTATACAGCTATCATGCCCCTTAGAGTCAGCTCTTGTTCCACTAGTGGCCAAGCTGGAAGAAATTAACTACCTCTATAGTAGCTAAAACATTAAATTATCAGTGCTGGAATACACTCCAGGTGGCCCATCTGACTCTGGTGATAAGACACAAGCAAAAGTGCTGATATCCTTCCAGTCAATTTATATATGGCCATGCTGCCTTTAGCCCTGTGTGTGTATAAATATAGATATCTATTTATATAAACATGTATATATATATACACACACACACACATACATGCACAGACATGCATACATATGCACACTTGTCACACAGCTGCATGCAGGTTTGTGTTGGAGTAGCCTTTGAGAAACTTGTCAGTGCATACAATCAAAGGGAAATGTCCATGGGAAATTTTGCACTGGTTGTGTTTAGTTGTGCTCTTACTCAAACCTTTGGAGCAGAACTTGCGTCATGAGCCTAAACCATGCTTGGGTGTCTTATAAAGACCACTCAATTTATAAAAGCACAGATTATTTTACTTTTTTTTTTTATACTAATGTTATATAGCTTTATTTTATTTTATTTTTTCCCAAAGTGATGGACTGGTTTATAATTACTTCGTGATGCAGAGCAGTGAAAATTGACTGAAGTTTCAAAAATGTTTTTGATGGCATTACTTAATACTGACTTCAGCTTTCTGAGATCAGACTAAGCTTTATGCAATCTTAAGTAGAGTCATTATTTTGCTTTACTAGTGCCCTGTAATTAAGAGGAGAGATTGATAACTATCTTCTGGGAGTTTATATGATGGAGGTAGCTTTGTTTTAGAGCACTGTCTTTATTACTCCTGATGTAATTGAATATAGGGAATTATTGGCTGTGTGTATTTATGTTGTCTTTCCTGAGAAACAAAGACAGGGGATTGGGCTTTTGCTCCCACTGCAGGAAGACTCAGCACCTTGGTAACTTTAAGAACAAACCTATTTGTGCCAATTTCCTTCCTGATGTGACACCTGCCCGGGAAAAGAATGATTTGTATTTATTGATCTCTTCAGATAGCTTTAGTCCTTTATAGTAATTTCTATTAAAACTGCAGCTTAAACAAAGCTCAGTTATCTGATGTTTGCAGCTTCTGTTGTCTGTATAGTCATCGTGGGATTCTTGGGTAATGATAAAACCTTAGGTGGAATCAGAGGAATATGGAAACTTCCTTGCTTGACACAGCCAGGTTGTCCTCACTGGGGTATTGCTCAGCACTGGTCAGGTTCTTAAGGGGTATCACAAGCTAATTAAGCTGTTCTCTAAGACCATTTGCACATGCATGTGATCGCACTGCTTTCCAGCTGGATAAGGGATGTGAGTACTCCTTAACAGCCTAGATGCAGAAGGAGCAACTTTAGGATGTGAGAGTATCACCATGATGGAAGGGAACCTTAAAACCCAAAGTGAAAAAAATCTTTAAGAGGTGTTAAGTGATGCTAGCAGAAAATGGACTGTATGCCTAGGCTGGATGTAGCCCTCTGCTCACCAGCTTGAACAGGCCAGTTGTGGAGAATTAAACAAATGAGTATATTTGGGTATGGAGGACTCTGCTTTATGGAGCCCTGCATTTTGCTTGAGTATTCAGTAACTCAGGCTCAGGGGGCTACAGTCATGCCTGGCTTAGCATCATGGAGTGGGACTAGTCGATGTTAGCAAAGAGTTTGTTGCATTGTCACTTCAAGAAAATTACTTGTAAAAATAGTTCATGTTCACCATTTCTTTGTCTCCTCCTGGGAGCTTGTGAATGTTTGCAGTAGAGAAATGTGATCTTTCGAAAGGGAGTGGTTGATTAAAAAGGGACTGTTCTAAATGTCTCCCAAAGTTAGACTCTGAGTCTATTAAAGGGTGGGGGACATTATTCCCTCCCATCCAACCTCTCACCCCCAAATCCTACACCCCCCCCCCAACCCAAACCCCAAAACAACAAACTCCAGAACAAAACATCTCTTGCAAAATGAAATGTTGAAAGACTTGGAAATCAGTTCTCATTCATGCAAACCAAGGAGGAAGAGAAGCCAGGGCTATAAGACTATAAGACTCAGATACTTCAAACATTTAAGTTAAATTTAAGTGTATGGGGCATGTAACTTTGACGGACTCAGCCTGCTAGGCAAAGATATAAGGAGACCAAGCATGTGGAAGTTAAACCAGACAAATTTAGACTACAAGTAAAACATAAATGTTTAACAGAGGTTAATCAAGCTTTGGAACAATTCACTAGGGCAGTGTTGGATACTTAACCACTAGCAATATTTAAGTAAAAAAAAAAATCACATTTTTTTCCCCATAAAGATATTTTCCAGTTGAAATACAAAATAATTCAAGCAAAGCCAATGACTTGTATTATGCAGAAAATCAGATCTCATGTTCATTGTGATCCCTTTTTGCCCTGAAGTCTATGACTTGCTTTGACAGAACTTGGAATGTGTTTCCCTGCCAGCTGTTACCTATGAGATTTGTAGTTTGAATTGTTATTTCTCTCCTGTTGAGATTGGCTAGTTATATAGGCAAACTGTGTTTTCTATGGAGCTTCTTTTGGAGTTTATCATGCAGTCTGTGCATTTAGGGACTTTAGTCCAGCGAGAAGAAAATGTCCAAAATTGCAAAATTGCAAAAATTGGGGTACCTGGCTTTTGAACAGTCTCCCATAAGCAATAACTCTTTCAGGAAGATAATACAAATCACTGCTGGATTCATTCAGACCATGACACTTAAAGCAGACAAGCTTGAAATGTCCATTTCAGTCTATAGATATATGTATACACACAAAACAGTGTTAAACCCCAGTTCTGGGATTAAAACTAATCTTCGTTGTCTGAGGTTTTGACTTTTTTTTTTTTCTAGCTCTAAATGAACTCTTCTCTCACCTGTGGCAGTATTCTCAGCCACAAACTGCCCCTTTTCCTTTAGGATGATGTTTTGAATGATGTCGATCTGAATATTGTTGAATTCAACCAAAGATATTCCCACAAACTCAACAGAGAGAATCTGTTAGTCTTTGGCTTGTTATGAGAGTCAGGGTGCAGCTCTTCTAACTAGATTACCTCATCATTGATGAGGGTTTTACTCTGTATCAACACATTTTCCACAATAAGCAGGTTTTTTGTTAAACACTCTGTGCTATCTTGAACCTGCCATTGTTGGAGTTCATCTTGCACTTACTTTTATGAAATGCCTAATACACCAGTCAGAAAATACATTAACCCTCTTACTCCAATTATATACACAGTAGGTGCATTATTGGCAAAGCAAATGAGTGGTGAACTTTGTATCCTCAAAGAAGCCTCTCTTCTAGTGAGTGTGCCTGCCTATTCCGTATTCATCATGCATAATGTGCTGTTTCACTGTGAGATACGTTTAAAGAGACTACTGGTAACTCCACAGGCAGAGTATGTGTTGCTCTTCAGCCTTTGAAAAGCAATTCAAAAAGAGACTCATTGCATCACAGCCTTCCTAAGTTCTCTGCACCCTGTCTCAACTGCAGCAAGGCTCTATGTCACAAGCTGTGCATAAAGCGGATTGGAAACTTCAGCCAGAAACTGCTAACTCATGAATGTGAATTGTTTCAGGCGAAGATGCTGATTTTGCTAACAGTGATAAATGGCAATCTCTTTTCATTAATGTAAACTTACTTTTTTATGGGACAGCTTTTTGCTTTTCACTTGAAATACGTTCAGAGGGGAAGAGTAAATGTGCACTTGTGAACTGAAATACTGAACAGTAAAATCTTTAATCCGAATGTTTCGATATTTTAGCTTGCATTTTCATTCCAAAACTTTTGAGTTTAATCTTTGTAAATCCTTATTTAAAGTGATGCTAAAATGGAGGAAAAATTTGCAAGTTTGTAAAAGAACAAACCAAACAAAATCTAAACTTTTCATTTGACCTATTTTTTTCTTTTTTAATTTTTTTTCTGAAGTACTAAAAAGTTTTGCTTTTTTTTCATATGGGAGCAGTGCTTTTCTGCTGTAAAAACTGCCACTAATTTTTCTCCTCAATTTACTGCATTAAGTTGGTATGCTCTGTTGAAACATGTAAAGATGAAGGTGCTTTTTCTTCCTGGGGATGTATGAAGGGCTGTGTTTGCAGAAGACCTGTAGGGTAGTGTCACAGAGAGAGAGGACCTGATAGCAGCATGGTGATTGCTGGTCACATCCGAATTAACAGTCCTGCAATGCTGGGTTTCCTTGCAAAAAGGGCCCAGGACAAGCTGCTCTTCTGACTACAGGAGGCAACATAAGTAAGATCTGTCTATAATCTATGCCTGTCTGAAAGAGCAGTCTGTAGAGCATTCATAGGCACACTTCATGTCTCATCCTTCACCCGTATATCCCTGCTTCTTAGGTGAAGTGTGCCTGACAATGCACAGATATGACTGGTGTGCTTAGGCATGTAGGGGAAGCCTGGAGGGATTTCGCACCCTGAATATTCATCTTCTCAGCAGGCCTAGCCTACTGGTTTCCATAGTGATTCTGCACAAGGCAGGAGACCTGCAGGTTGCTCAGCTGTGTTTGATGCTTGTTAGGTTTGCCCAATCATTCTGATTCTTCCCAGCCAGCTGTGATTTTCCAGAACAAGTCTTTCCTTTCCCATCAAGCACAAGACCTGCACCTTGCTCTTCCCCAAACGTTTGACCCAGTAACTCCCCCATACGCACAGCCTCATCTGTCTGAGTGATACAGGACCACTGCCAACATGTTCCTCAACCCTGTAAGAAGGCTTCTTCTATGCATACCTGGTTCTTCTGACCCTTGTGTGTATGCCAAGATGCTACTGTCCCTTTTGGGTGACCAACAGTTCCCTTGCAACACTTCCTCTTGCCTTTGCAAGTGGCCTAGAGCCACCTTTGTGTTGACTGCTCTCCATGCTGCAAGTGATTAAGGTGTCTTTGTAAATGCTTCTATCTCCCTTCAGAAATCCCTCCCTCCCTCAACAAAATGCCCTTCTTCCTGGCCAGTGTTTTGTGACTCTAAGGATCTGGCTATTATGAGTTCAGGACACAGCATGTTGACAGATGTGGTTTCAGGAAAGAATTTTCTTCAGTGTGTATGGGAAGTAAATGAACAGGAGCTGATATTTCACCTCTGGTAACAGTGCTGACTTTAAGATCCCTGAAATATAGAAGGTGATGGGTGTTTGAGGAAAGCGTTAAGGAGAGCTGCAAAGGGATAGATGTTGAAGGGATGTCTGGTTGTCTGGTGCTGCAGTAGTCTTCTGCCAGCAGAAGGATTGTTACATCAGTGCTTGCTGTGACAGCTTCAGGAACTGGAAAAATGGGCCTAGGTGAACCTGTATTTATTTACAGAGCTCGTATTTCTTCAGATTCTTTGCAGGTTTTCTTGTAAGGCTCCTTACATTCATTGGGCACAAATGAACCTAAACACATGGGTAGTTTCTTTAATAGCTGAACAGGTATTGACTAATGAACTAGCACCAAATTAGAGGTGTTATGCTGATGGTTACAGGCTCTAAGGGACGTTCCTGTTTTAGATGTCTGCTTTAATTATCTCCTTGATCTTTTCTTTCTGTCAGCTTCTTCTATAGTCAGTGGAGCCCAGGCTCCGGACATGTTTGGAGGTTTCCCACAAGTGAGGAAGAAATGAGGTCAAATAGGACCAGTTTCTCTGAAACAGTTGCCCAGTTTCATGTTTCACACAGCTGTAGCTAGTTGGATGCTTTTTCCCAATGTAAAAGCCTAGTTTGATTTGAATGAGAAATACTATAAGCAAGTATTTAATAAATGTATATGCTCATATAAGCACGTTCTGGCAGTTTCACTTTTACAGCATCTATATTGTGCATTTTTTCTGTTTATATTATTTTGTATTTCATTGTTTGTCAATAATAGACCTTAACAGATGCTACTATTAATGAATATGCAATAAAACTATTTAAAAAGTGTGTAATACTTCAGGTAAGTGCAGCAGTTACTTAGCACTGATTGAAAATCTCATCTTTTCTACATCCAAATATCTCCTGTTTATACTGTAAAGTGTCAAACTGTTTGATTACACCAAGCTGCAGACATTTTCATCTAGAAAGAGATGAGACATTTCAATCAGTGCTGAATAGCAGCAGCACTTAATGATGTGAAAAAACCCTAAAAATCAGACTACATTAACTCTTATATGATGTCATATTATCTGTGCTAGTGGGAGCAGTGTGTTGTGTGAAATAATGGGGAAATAATAAAACTAATATACACTGGAACATAATTTCTTTTATGAAACTAGGGAATATTTTTAGAAAGCTGGTATCTTGCAGAATTTCTGTTTAATGAGGTATTGTGTCTTGAAAATGAGTTGTCAAATGTTAATTTCTGGTGAAATAGGAATTCTGAACTTCATAAGACTTTTCAGATTCTCTAGTCTAGTTTTCTACGAAAATGAGGCTGATATGTTTGGGCTGCCTGTGCACATCTGTTTCTTTCCATTTGTGTGTTTTGAACCTATCAGTCAAGTTCAAGTGAATTTAGCGAGGAATTAGAGGTCTTGAAGATAATAAAGATCCTATGAGTTTTGAGAAAATGAGAAGCTAGATAAAGGCAAGAAATCCCACAAGTGTATCCACTGAGGAGATGGCAATGACATGAATTCAGTTATTAGTCATAAGAGGATTTTTAAGGGGAAAAAGCTTGCTTGAAGGTGTATGCTCTGTGGTTGCTGGAAGGCTCCACTTGTAGGACTCCCATCCATAGGGAATCAGGCTTACATTCTTCCTTGGCTTGTAAAATGGTGTTGTGCTGGAATTTAAATGTGGGGAGGGGATTCAGCTCATCTCACTTTAGATGCCAGCAGCAAGGTGTCTGCCTCAGAATGATGCTGTTTTCAGAATCAGTGGAAATAGGCACTTCTAAATCCAACAACTCTTCTAACCTTCTGTGGATGTATAATTAAGGAGGTGACAAAATTAAAATATAAATTTGTAGGTCTTGGTACATCCTGTAAAGGTTTTAGTCTTCTGAAGTAATAAATGTTCAGGTGTGTCCTGAACCTTTTTGATTCCAATTTCATAGATCATAGAATGGTTTGAGTTGGAAGGGACCATAAAAGATCTTTTATTTCCACCCCCCCTGCTGTGGGCAGGGATACCTGGTGCCGTCTTCTAGCACATCTCAGCAAAAATCATCCATGGTTCCAAAGCACAGCTTCAGATCCAAAGCCCAGCATGAGATTTAGTTATCAGACTCATATCAATATTAATGAGAAAAAGCTTAATTCCTTTTTGTTGTGTAGTTATGGTTTAACCCCAGCCAGCAACTAAGCACCATGCAGCCGTTCACTCACTTCCCCCCCACCCAGTGGGATGGGGGAAAGAATTGGGAGAAAAAAAGTAAAACTTGTGGGTTGAGATAAGAACAGTTTAATAGGACAGAAAGGAAAATAATAATAATAATAATAATAGGAATATACAAACCAAGTGATGCACAATGCAATTGATCGCTACTCGCCGACCGATGCCCACTCAGTTCCCAAGCAGTGATCCACCCCCCCAGTCCCACTCTCCCCAGTTTATA
>JAVJGG010000082.1:41573422-41589577 GCA_035590195.1 Aviceda cuculoides | reverse complement strand
GTCCCCTCCCAACTTCTTGTACCCCTCCAGCCTTCTTGCTGGCTGGGCATGAGAAGCTGAAAAATCCTTGACTTAGTATAAACATTACTTAGCAACAACTGAAAACATCAGTGCATTATCAACATTATTCTCAAAACATAACGATAACCCAAAACATAACCCAAAACATAACACTATACCAGCTACTAGAAAGAAAATTAACTCTATCCCAGCTGAAACCAGGACATGTGTGAAAAACACAAAGCCTAGTCCTGCCAGCCTCCAGCTCATTCAGGGGATTCTGCTCTTGGAAGGAGTTCTCCTGGTTTCGATAGAACTGCTCATTCAGGGGAAATATTGCAGGTCCAGAGACAGCAAAGCTCACTTTTCTCAGGTTACCTAGCAGAACCAGAGGTATTTAAAAAGATGTGCTAAAAATATTCCATCGTAGCAATTTTCTGTAAGAGAAACACCAGCTTTGCATTTTGTGGCACGATGTTGACATTCATCAACTTCTTTGGGAAATCATGGGAACATATTTTGTGTTTATCATACAGTGTCTGCATTCTCTGTATAGGAGAAAGCAAGCCAAGCATAATTTAGCATATTTGCACAGCACTTCTCCTGCACTGGGATTAAAGTAAATGTGGAAAGCTTTAAATTTCAGGATAGGAATCCCACCTTTTCAGGAGGTTTACTTTCAAAACCTCAGTTCTGCCATTCTGGCTGTGGGGTCCCAGGAAGCAAACACTGGTTTTTATCCAGCTGTTGTCAGAGACACTCAGGAATGGATTACGCAGCGTGATGCTACAGATCTCCATCCACCACAAGTGTGAATGTCAAGCCATACGTAAGAGCATTGGATCAAGCTATAAACACAACAGCTATTCTTAAAATGATGGGTATAGAATGTATTCCTCATTTGCAGTCCCTCCAGGATGGAGACATCAATGTGAATTCTAACTAACCTTAAGGGGAAGGATCTGCTGTTCAGTCAGAGCATGAATAGCTGCAGTTCCTCTTCATGTCTGAGGAGACAGGAGGGTGTGTATGGGGGACTGGGCATGCATGTGTGAAGCTATTTTGCACTTTGCCATGTCGCTTCTCAAAAGTGACTTTATGCATTCAACAACTGGAGAAGCGTCTCCTTCCTCAGAAGGGCTTTAAGGGTCATCTCTCGTGAATAGCTTCTGCATCTGTGGAGCATGGGTGATGGTAATTCAAAGTGACAGGAGCGTCTTCTAGCCCATGGCATTGTCAGCAAGCCAAACTGCTCAGAGATGACAACCCTGCTTCCTCAACAGACTCAGAGCTGTCACTCCCCATTTGGCTTAAACCAGTGAGGGCTGTGATGAACTGATTTCAGTGAGAACACATAAACTGCAACCAGTGCAAAGGGCACAGTGGAAGTGAGGTTTGATTCTGACAAGATTCTGGCGGTGTGAAGGGGATGAGGGAGGCTGGTAAGCCAAAACCAGGGTGGAATGCTGGGTCAGGACATAGACCTAACTCACTTGGAGCTGAGGACGATGGTTATAGTATTGGGATGCTGACTGGAAGTCTTGCTGGTGAAAGGGTACCAGGAGGTTATTGTGCTCTGCTTCATCTCTGACGAAGGGCCGTTCGTTGCCACAAGGCACACACTCACTGTAGTACACCTGCTAATGGGTTTCAGCAGCTGTAAGCTGGGGCCTCCTCTTTTAGAGCAATAATCATCCTAGAGCATCTGTCTACGCTCAAGTTGTTCAGGCTTCTGAGACTACTTGTCCAGATTCCTCCACTGTCTGTATTATGTGCAAACACATGTCCAGATGTGTACTTAAATCAATTGACCAATTTGCCTTTTGGAGAGAATGAAGATGGGCTGGGCACAGGGTCATGTAAAAGGGAACGTATGCCAAGTGTAGGGTTTTATAAAAGGCGCCCATCTCATGTCTTTGGGTTGTGAAATAGGGAAGATACATCCCTGTGATGGGACATGTAGCCTTTGTATCTTCGTTGTAGAATGGGCCCATGTGCTTTGATCAAGGGCAACTTTACTTCTGTAGAACACTTCCACAAGGAAAAGGCTAGGTATAAAACCAAGTTTTTTCCCCAAAGCTTAGATCCTCCTCTGTGAATGCCACACAAGGATGTGAACTTGTACCAGAACTGGAATGGTAACTATAGGGTTAGATAAATGTCCAAGCAGCTGTCAGCAGGATAACGGGGAGGGAGAGAAGTCTCTTGGATATACAGTTTTAATACATAGGTGTCAGATGTTTGCTTGCTAGTGCCTGTTCATCTTCTTCCTGACACTTGAAACAATGGTGTTTGTATTGAGATTTTGACTAATAAATAGCTTTACTCTAATTTGACATGTGCTAAGGGAGTTTTTGAGTGACTAGCCAATGCTTTTGTAGTCAGTGCAGCTCAGAGTAAGACTTTTGTTCTCATAAAGTAGGTGTCTTCATTCGGTGAGTCACGTTGCAAGCAACCCTGTTTGATGAATCCCACCTTACTGATCAAATGTCAATAGTATTTGAACAAAGCATGTTGAATTTTTTTCTTTCCATATTTTGGGTTTCCCACATCCAGTATCACATGAGGTAAAATAATGTGTGGTAGGGAAAAGACCCATGGGGTCAATCTTCACATTTTTCAGATAGCTGGAACTTTTTTGTTTGGCTTGAGAGAATCACCTGTTTTGTGTGCTTGTTCAGTTAGAGTGTCTGGCTCCTTGGGAATCACTCAATACATAGTTTAATGCAGATATTTCAAACAGAGACTAAAATAGCTGCAAAGACCTGTGTGTTGAGACAGGCTGCCCTCACGCTGCGTTCCACAGAGTGAGGTCAAACATACTACGTTAAACCAAAGAGCATGAAAACTGTTGTGGGTCTCACAATTGCCCAAGATGTCTAGGGAATTTATCTGTATTGATTCTTGCAAGAATGTTAGGACTTTTACTCATCAAGTTTACCTGCCTCACTGAGAGCTATGCTGAAACTTATTAATTAGTCTTTTGCAAAGCACTTTGAGATTTTCAGATGAAAGGTAGTATAGAAGTCCAAAGGATGTAGAACGTAAATTACCAGCTGAGAACAACATGAAGAGTTGGAGAATGTTGAAAGGAGTCCTGCCAATTAATTTACGCTTAAACAGAAGGTTTTGTTTTTCTGAAAATTAAAAAAAAAAAAAAAGTTAAACCAAAATCAAAAAGTAAACATTGAAAGGTTCAAGACCCCTTGGATAAAATGATGCCTTACCATTTGGTATTTGCTCAGTTTTGCTAATCAAAGCATTAAGACTTGAAAATTTAGTGATTGTATGATTCTCAAGAATAACGCACATAAAATATGTAAAGACTCATTTGCTTCTGTGAAAGCCAGGTAAAATAAAGCTGTTAAGAAACTGAGGATGCTATGGCAAAACAGACTGTATATAGGGAATGAAAAATGGTTTGTCTGCTTTCTTGTCTGAGCTAGCTAAAATACAAGAAGCGACCAGACAACTTAACCCAGAAAAATATCATTAGACTTTTCAAGATGTGCTAATGCGCTGCTCCATAAAGGTGGGGAAAGGGAAAGGAGTGACAGAGTAGAGGCAAGAGAAAGGATTAAAGTTTAAAAGGAAACCCAGTGAAACTTCTGAATGATGGGTGATTTTGTGTGTTTCTTTTTAAATTACAAAAAAAAAAAAAGAGGTTGAAATTAAAGAAAATCAGCTATAAAGAGTTGCTGCTGGTAGATCTGAGGAGGGATTAGCATCTGCTATGGAAGTTACATCATCATTTCCTTTTTTTAAGATCATGTTTGCAGTTTTCCTGTAACATGACAGCATTGTGGTTGGTGACAAGACTGTGTGAAGTGCCAACCTCATGCATGGAGGGAGCCTGTGATACCTCAGCACCCAGGTGCTGAAGGGGACTTTTCCTGCCAAGATGTGTTTCAGTAGCTGCTGGGCACCAGTTCTGAGAGCAGCAGAACTGCCCTGTCCAGTCAAGAGTCTCTGGAGAAATAACTGCTGTTTGCCTCAAGTGCAAAGAAGTGAGGAGCAGAGTGCCAGGTGGACACAGTTGACAAGAAAGAAGAGATGAGAGATACCTTGAGTGCAAGTGGAGAAGGCACAAAGGGTCTGTAAGCACTTGAACACCTGAATTTGGACTGTGCAATTAAGCACATGGACTAAGCTTGGTGTAATTACCTAGAGAACTGCTAGCAATCTTTACCAAATGTCCAGAGAGTCAAGCGACCAATTAGTGCTCAGATCAAAGCACGTTTTTCTGAAATACATGAACCTTGCCATCCTTCACTATCCACAGAGATCTGTTGGTTTCCATTTTTGCAGAGCAAAATCCACAAAATCTACAAGTATAATACAATGATGTATGTGGGGGGAGGAGGGGAGGATATGTTAATTTATTTTTTTACTATTTCTCTTTGAAAACAAAAAATCTCATCGGAAAGATCTGAAGCCTCTAGCTAATGAGACCTCTCGGTTCCATGTAGATTGTACCTTTGTTTGGATGCTGATGGGCTTAAGAAAATTAATTCTATTTGTCAGTAAATATTCACCCTGGCAATAAAGATGTGGCTTTTTCCAAAGTTTTTGTATCCACTGGTTCTGCTCACCTCCTAATGCTGAATGATTTGTGGATATTCTCAAATATTTTTTGTGGGGTTTTTGTGACAGAAAAAGTAGATAGTCCCAAGGCAGTGATTTCTCATGGAATTTTCTTGCTGAATGACTCTCTTGAAGCCCCTCTGGCTTCAATAAGTCTTTTATTTCTAAGAAAATTACAGGATAGAAAAGAAGGGGTTTATTGTTTCTTTATGCATTAACTTATCCTTGGTAGATTTTCAGGACAGGCTTGACCTTTGCCCGCTGCTGTCTTCAGGGCTGTTGTTACCAGCTGGAAACCATGAGGAGCTGTATACTCAAAGCAAGGGCTGAGAGAATGGGAAAGGCTGGAAACTAGGCAAACATACTTTACAGATATAGCAGCAAACAGATGGGGTGAGCAATTTCAAAGCAAGCAATGCACAGCCCATCTCATTGCCCAGAATTAAACAAGGGAAGTATCCTGTTTTCTCTATGGCTCAGAGTGGCAGAAAATCTTGTCTGGAAACTCTAAGTCCTTTGATCCTAAATTCAGATATTCAGACTTTCACATCAGTTCATAATCACAGCAGAGGGCTTTAGTCTGATAATGAAATTCTGATCTGAGGGATTACTGACCTTGGCTCCTCTCTGCTCAGTGGACAAATGAAAAATCTGAGTTACATTCTGCTTCCAGGTATGTCTCACTGAACTACCTTTCTCCTCTGCCAGGTCAGCTCCTGCATTTGTAGTACAGATTATGTTACGCTCAGTGACATTTTCCACCTGGTTTCCCAAGAAAGTCTTGAAAGTATCTATCCATCAGCTCTGACCTGAAGTCTGATAGCGATCAGTTCTTAAAAAAAACCCAACTTGCTCTGAGGCTTTCTTGAAGTCTGAGAAGAGAGGAAAGGAAAGAGCAAACATCTCTGCCTCTACAAGAGCAAAGGGTTGCTCCCAAAAGAGATTTGAATGACCTGACAGTATGTATCCAGAGAATGGTTGCTTTTATTGCAATGTAGGAGGGGAGAAATAGTTCCCCAAATTAGGGTCTAATTCTGATCTGTATTTTAGACAGTCTGTGATCCTATAGGTTGCAAGTACTGTGTTCAGGTGTGGTTTTCGAAGCAGGGTGGCCTGTCCACTTGGAGCAGTACGTTTGGCTTTAGACAGCTGTTACCACAGCTGATCTGGGCTGTTTTTAATCAGATACAAATTAAAAAAAAAATTCTGACAAATGTCTGCACTCATTTTCCATGTGTTACCTGGTAGAAGGGGGTTTAGCTGCAGTTACAGCTCTTTCCCTTGTGTGGCAGTAATGCCAACAGCCTCAGTGAATCCTGTGCTGTGCTTTCATGTATGAACTAGTTTTATACTTGTGTCATCTTCACCATTTCAACAAACACTTCTGGCTTACGCTGAGGAAAATGAAGACAGAACTAGGACTTGCTACATATGGCAGGAATTACAATGTCCTAACTGAATGAGAAGTGTTTCATTTCAAAGGACTCTGTTACCTACCACCACTCTCGCTTTTTTCAAGTAGAGCACCCATACACATAAAGGATGCAAGACTGCTGCACCTTTCTCCTTCCCTGCACACTACTAGTCTTTTTTCCCCCCAAATTAAGTTGTAGGCCCTCTGAGGCAGGAATAAAGCACCTGCCACAGTTGTAGAGTCCCCATCAACTCTGGTAATAGTCATTAATCATAAGTAGCTTTGTGATTTGTTAACCCTTCTGTAGAAATACAATATACAACTTGTCTAAGACATACATGCACAAAGGTCCCAGAAGCTATCTAAGGTCCTCAGTCATTTTTATATACTCCACCTTAGTGCTGGGAAAAAACCTACTCAAGCATGTAATGCCTTTCCCTCTCCTGCATGCAAGCTTTGATTCTTTAAGGATTTTCTCCATCATAACACCCTTTCTAGAGGGAATTCTCTTCTTGACTGGCTCTTACCTCTGCCTGTTACCTTGGAGGTAGGGACAGTCCTCGTGTAGAGTTCCTCTAAGCTTTTTCTTTTGACATTGTGAGCGGTTTCATCCTCCTCAGCCACCTGAAAATATCCTGTCCTGGAGGGCCAGCTCCTGCCCTTTGTACACAACCTTCAGGTACTTGTGAACTCATCTCCTTTGCTATTAGATGGTCTCCATATAGCTCTATACTAACCTTTCTGTAGATTCCTAGACAGCTAAACAAGTGAGGCTGACTTAAGCAGTCTTGTGGTGCAATGAACTCTTAAAGGTTATGAAACAGCTGTTCAGCAGAAGGGACAGTGAGTGTTGCATATAGGAGGCGCAGTGAAATATGAAGTGGCCTCTTAACCCATTTAGCAAACTTCTCACAAACTCCATTTGCAGGTGAAGCAATCATGGATACAGAGCAAGTTAAGTAGATCTCTGGAGCAGGTTAATATTTTAAAGGTTGTGCAAAATTATATAGACTATGCTTTGGCCAACTGCTGCTCACCCACCATGAACTCTGGGCAGTCTCAGGTTATTTTCTTTGTGTGACCAGCACTCCTGCATCAGAGAGAGAATGTCACAGAAGGGCCATGTAAGTAGATGGGTTGAAGCAGGATTTGCCAACACAATTTCAATTGACTCTATGGCCTGGAGAAGTGCTTTATAGAATATTAATAGTTTTCCAATTTGTTTTTGGTGGACTTAGTTTTCTTCTTTCCAACTTGACTAAAAGTAAATCTCCAGATTTTTTCCCACAGGCTTTAAGACAATTTTGATCCAAAAGCAGAAGTAAAAAACTTTTCTCTGTAAATATTTCTGTATTTTTTCTTTTTTAGTGAAACAATTTTTCTGATTTACTCTTTCCAGTTGTGAATCAGAACTGTTTACCTGGGATTTGTGTTAAAAGAGGTGACTTGGTAATGGTGTGTAAGTACCTTCTCAGGTACTTCCACTTAATCATCAATATTTTCAATTAAAATGATGGCTATCATATTCAGTATCTTCTCCCCCATCTAATATGGTTGAGGATTCAAGGAAACAGTGCTTTATGGCTGTGATACTCAGCTAGAGACAACTAGAACCATAGGATAAGTCTCAGTCCAGCAGCTTCTGTAACCTCCTACTTTTGCATTTATTATTGTTACATCCTGTCTTTCCTCTGTTTTGATGGACACATTAATAAACATAATCTGATTAGCTCTCACAGTTTGGGCAGGTTTAATACCAGAGTTCATACAGGTGCTGCCACAGGCCATAACAAATGAAAAAAAAGCAGACCTTGCTTTTACGTCTTGTCTGAGCTACAGCAACTTTAATAGCACGGCACCTTCTGGCTCCATGTCATGGCATTGATCAAGCTTTGATTCAGATAAAAGAATATCTATTTCCACATTCTTGTAAGAACATTCTGTGGCAGTTTGAATTGTCTTCCCAATCACAGCCACATCTGACTTGGTTCTACTTAATATAGTTTCAAAGAGCTAAAAATGCTTTCAGTTAAAGGTAGAAAATGTGCTGGAAAACGAGTTCCACAGAGGCAGAGATTTAATGCATTTAAACCCCATTCGAAGTATGGCCTGACCTGACTTCTCTGGACTTGCGATACAATTAAGTGAAGCACACTTCAAAGCAGTTTCCTATAGACAAGCAAGGGTCTGGATCAGTGAGCCCTAAGCATCATTGTGCACATCTCTGCAAAACCAAACTGTCTTTTAAAGTGAAGCTCTCACTTCCACGTGCAGTCCGTGGTCCTCCTATGGATGCCCATTAAAAACCCTGTGCAGAGTTGAACAGTACCTGAATTTTCAACATCAAACCCCCCTCTGTCTAGTCAGAAATCTCCCTAAGAAAGCTGTAAAGTTGCAAAACAAAAATGATGATACTTTGAAGAGTGATGGTACCAGATTATTTTGCTTCTGTTTTCTGTGAATACTGGGTCTGTTGTCCAGATGGTGGATCTGCCCTCCATATTCAGTAGTGAAAGCCTGTTTCCTTTACAGTGAATTTGTGCTAATTAAAAAATAAGAGTTTTACTGAAGATAGAATAAAATAGAATTTTTACAAAATTTTGGAATCAAATAAAAATACTGGGAAGAAGGACAGAAATTGTATCTGCCAAAGAAAGAAAACATTTTTCATTTAATTTCTTAGGAAAGTTGGGGTAAACTTATTTTTGAAGGAGATGTAGGATGTTGCTTTCCTTTTTAGAAACAATACTTTCACTTCCTAAACTGCAGGACCTGACTGGTATTGAGTGGTGAAAGTGTGAGAAATAACACTTGCAATGACTGTTGACTGTTTTCGAGCTTAGGGCAGATGCAAACTCAATGTGACTAATGAAGGGAGGGAGAAAAGAATCCTCCCTTGCTGCAGAGAAAGAAGAGGCTTCTACTCTCACCACTTATCCCATTGCTTGTTGTTATGCCATACAACTGATACAGTTCATGGTCCTGGGAATGGTGCCTGTTCTGTGGCAGACTGGGAGACAGGAAAAAGAGGGAATGGGGAGACAAGGGGCCCCAAGCACTGCTGGCAAGTACACATCTGTCTGAAGAACTGAAAAGCATTCAAGTCTGTCAAAGGTACACTGCTTTCTCTTACTGATACCTCTCCAGGTTTTACCCAGTGGAAACCCAGCCAAGAGTGGTGGCCTGAAAGCCAGTTAAGGAACCACTTGTTACCATCCAATGCCGTATTCCAGACAGTCAAAAAACTGTAAAGAAGGCCAGAAAAATATGGGGGAAAGCTATGTTCTTTCTCTGTGCTTTCCAATTTGACATTTCAAGTGGGATATTATTTCCCAGTGGGAAAATTCAAATGATAATTTCCCTGCAAGAACTCCAGAGGGAAAAAAATAACAACACCCTCAATCTTCAACCTAGCAGTAATTCTGACTACCTATGTTCCAGGCACAATGTTCTGCTGTTTCCTAAGGGAACTGAATTAATTCTGATAAGTAGTATTCAACTTTTAAGAGAGGTTTCATTTTTTAGCATTTGATTGATATATTTTCTTTTTCTTTTTTTTTTTTTTTTGTTCACTGAATTACTTCAAAGGCTTCCTTGATTTTCACCAGAGCATGTTATATGGAGCCCATCCTCTTGATCAGATCAAACTTTAAATTGTGATTTGCAGATATAATCAGCAAATTGCACAAGTCAACAACAAAAGCCCATGACAAATTGCAGGTCCCCTTAATAATGAATCATTGCCAAGCATCCAGATGCTGAAGCAAGCAAGCTCTTGAATGAACCAGCTCATAAATCTTTGCATTCAGACTGAAGTAAGAGGCCAATACCATTCTCTAATGAATATTCATGGTCAGAGGAAAACATGCTGTTAACAGGCAACATCAAAAAGTGTATGAAAAAAACCAGGTAAATAAAAGCATTTAATCATCAAGGCTAACTCTGCATTGCAAAGAAGAGCTGAAGTTCATATTATAAATATATTAAAAATGGTTTGAGTGCTGAGAAAGGCAATAGTGTGCTGCAACACCAAAGTGGCTAAGTGACTTAACCGGGAAGGCTTCTCAGGGTGATATTCATCTGAAAGTCATGTTTTTCAGAGGAATAGCATGTAGGGAAATATGTATCTGTTTTCATACAAAAGTTTGGTCTTTTTCACACACAAAAATTTGCTTGCAATGCTCAGGCCTTGTGGTGGTTTGACCCTGGCTGGGCACCAGGTGCCCACCAAATTCAGTCTATCACTCCCCTCCTCAGCTGAACAGGGGAGAGAAAAGATAACAGAAGTCATGTCTGTCAAGATAAGGTCAGGGAGAGATAACTCACCAATTGCTGTCACAGGCAAAACAGACTTGACTTGGGGAAATTACTGTAATTTATTACCAATCAAATCAGAGTAGGATAATGAGAAAATAAAAACTAAATCTTAAAACACCTTCCCCCCACACCTCCCTTCTTCCCAGGTTCAACTCTACTGCCAATTTTCTCTGCCTCCCCCCCGCCACCCCAGCAGCACAGGGAGATGGGGAATGGGGGTTGGGGTCAGTTCATCACACATTGTTCTCACATGCCACATGATCTCCCGCCTCTCACCTGCTGCAGTTTCTGTTCTGCAGCAACTTTTTACCCTTCTTAAATCTGTTATCCCAGAGGCACTACCACCATCGCTGATGGGCTCAGCCTTGACAAGCAGCAGGTCCATCTTGGAGCTGTCTGGCACTGGCTCTGTCACGCATAAGAGAAGCTTCTCACAGAAGCCACCCCTGTAGCCCCCCCGCTACCAACACCTTGCCAGGCAAACCCAATACAAGCCTAGATCTAGTCCTTCCCCACTGGCAACTTCAATAGCTCCTTGGTAAGTTCAGGTAAAGGTGTGTCTCAGTGCTGTCTATGCTGTAGGCTTCTCTTCTGTTTTGAGGTTCTAACATCAGTCACATAGAGCCATCACAACCCCCTCCTCCTAAACTGGCAAAACGGCAGCATGTAGGATTGATTCTGTGGATAAGTTCAGAGTTTTTGGGAGATAGGATGCTATGGTAGAAGATGATGTGGGCCAGGTAAAATGCTGTCCTGCAGATGGGACACTCTGCTCAGTTTTCCAGCCTGACCATTACAATCTGGTATGTCAAACTCTGTGCAAAATTGCAGAGGATCTTGATTTTAGCCTGATTCACCTTGTATGTGTCTCTTTGTACAAAGGAGAGAACGATAACTACCTCCATTGCATGGTGCTTCAAGATGAAAGTGTTCTCTAGGAATCAGGTATTTCTTTCAAAGGAAAAGCCTCTTTTCATCTGTGTTTTGTTTGTATTGAAACACAATTTACTAGCAGACAGTAGTAGTGTTTTTTATTCTCAGTTCTTGGCATCTCTCTGGTTAACTTCCACCCTGCAAGTGAATGAAACTAATATTTTATCCTCTCTCTACAATATGCTATTTCTTTGGAAGCTGGAGTGTAATGAACTTGCTGTTTATTACAATTAACAAATAAATCCCTATACTTTTAAATTAGATCATAAATCTTACAGTGAAATTCAATACTGTGGTGATTATGTTTTCTTTCCCATAAGAGATTCTTCAGTGATAAGAGCCAGGCAACTTCTGTTCCAAATAATACAACCCTGAGGACATTCCTTGTGACACATTTGGCCTTTTTCTGTGTGGCTTCCTTCTTTTACAATTATCTTGAGATGCAGCTTAAACACAGCAGTGCTAGCTAGTGAATTATAAAACAACTTATATTACAGAGAAAATTACTTTCTGGTGTTTTAAAATCAGTGCAGTTCAGGCTGCTTGTCTTCTGTGAGGGGCTGGACTGGGAGCTTTATGTGCAGTGCCTAGCACAGTGCTGTTCTGAGGAATGCTAGGGAAGTGGTGATGTTACTGCAATACAAAGAGATTTGTCAAGTTTCACTCACTGAACATCAGTCCACTGAAGTCTCTGCATTACTGTAGCAAGAACTCATGCACTGAAGACAGCTCTGTGGCTTTTCTTCCTCTCTCTAAGCACAATATTACACAGATTTGCAGTTCTGTGTTGAGTTGGGCACAGCCTACAGAAAAGGCTGCAGAGCTGCAGTGTAGCATTAGACAAAGAAATCCCGAGTCCCACACCTACAGCACACTCACAGTTACAGCTGTATATTGTACATCTGTGCGTCATGTTACACCCAGTGCTTTGGCTGTTCATTCATTCTATTCCTGCACTGACTGACTGGACTCAAGGAATCACAGAGAGTAGGAAACTTGTGAAGAGCTGACTGTCAGATTGGACTGAAAATAGGCAGGGTCCAATTAATGCAGCTTGCCTTTGCTTCAGAGCAGCTTGTTGTCTTTGAAAGTGAATCATGTTCAAATTACCACAGTTCCAATTTTGATTAAGCATAAGGTTCAAGGCCAAATCATTATCTTTTCTCACTAGATTTAAGAAAACAATTTAACAAAGCAAAGCCTGTCTAGCCCTTCACCCTTCTTGTACCCTGAACCTACTTAACCTGGCAGAAGAAAAGGGTGGAGAAATGTTAGCATTCTTATCTTGGGGACAAGCTTTTTCTCAGGCTTGCTTTTTTAACCTTGAAAGTAACTATTTTATATGTTTAATATGCCTTAGTCATTTGGACTACTTTATCCCTGCTTGTTGTAAATCTTTGGGATTTACTGAAAAAGTGGTCAAGCATCCTGGCAAGATGATGTTTTTAACCTGGCAACAGTTTTCAGCATCTCTTTTTTTCTTTTAGCTTTTCAGTGCTCCCTAAGTCTCCTTTCCTCCCTCCCACCCACCAAAAATTGTTTTCTGTCTCTAATTGGGAAACAAGACCAACAACTTCAGGGTAGAATGAAGGTGAGATATTGCTATCTCATACGGAAAAAAAATGGTGTCCTCACGATAGATGAAAAATCAGGCTCCAAAGGCAGCTTGTCTTACCTGAACAAGAGTTTCCACTGAAACATCAATGAAGGGCTGAGCACAGTGGCTCTAGTTTGTACTCCCCATCCTGCCTGGTAATGATTTAGGAGTTAGTATTTGTTGTGCTTCTTTTTATTTGCCTTTTGTTTTAGTACATTAAAGGATGTTGAATCCTGGTTGTGATAAAAGCCGGTCTTTTGTATCGCTGTATTGGAGGCAAAAGCAAGGGTGTGAAAAAAAATACAGTGGTAATCCATCCAGAGGTCCTTCTGGCTTACCACCTTTTGTGAACTGGCCCTGTGGTGGAAGCTGCCCCTTCCCATGGGCCTGGCCCAGCACTTGGGAAGCACAGAGCTCCCCTGCAACTGGAGGGGTTGCCTGTGCATACTTCAGCACATGGAGAACCCAGCAGTAACTTTGCTCCCCACTCTTGGCTAATCTGGAGCACGTGGAGATGAAATTCAGACCCCTTCAGTACAAAGGAAGAAAAGATGTCCCCTCCCTTCTCAGCTAACTCATCAGAATGAAGATTTGTTGTCTTCTGTCTCAATTCCAAAAACTTAATTAAACATTCATAAAAGACAGTAAATCTTCAGTTCAAGTGTTTGCTCTCTTCTCTGACCCCAGTTTGTGACCTGACTGCAAGCAATGCAGAGCTCTCTTCCTGAATCTGCAGACAGCCTGAAACGATAGCTCTGAGACATCTGACATGCATTCTTCAAGTCAGTGATGAGTAACTGAGACACCTACTTCCAGTCATTTTTACATCTATTTTTCAAAGCTCAATTCTCATTTGTTTTGTGTGACCCCAGGAGCTGGAGCATTAATAGAAGCACCCTGGAATCACTCATGAATTGTAAAAGTTTTCCAGTGCTGAGCGCAACCCCAGGGCCCTGCCATGGCTCTGGATGCACAGCTGACTCATGCTGTATATGACAGGAGCAGGCATTGAGAATTCTTGATCAGGTATTTTAAAAGCAGACACAGAGGCAGCAGCTGCTGTTAGTGGAGGGGAAATACAGGATCTTATAAAAAGGATAGATGTCTTTTTTCTTCCTACTGATTCTTGTGCTGATTTTCTTGCAGGGTAGAGCTGGCCTTGTTCCATCCTGTTTCTGTCTGGATTTCAAACCTCCTACACACTACATTTCCACTTCCAGCAATGCTAGGTCTCCTCAAAATGGAGCCAAACCCTTTCTCTCAGATTATGGGAATGTTACAGTTCAAATGCACAGAAATTTAAACATAAAAGTTGCAATGAGGGAAAATATCTCCACTCCCAAACATAACAGCATGCTGCATACGAAGGGCTAAACTTTACCTCCATACCTGCACTACAGCTCACAATTCCTCCTCCTTTCCTATGCAATCAGCAGCTTACATACTCCTGGTTGTGATGATTTTTCTGTCTGTTGAGCTCAGCCACTCTCTGAGTATCATTCCCCATCGATTGGATGTCCTTCTGCTTTCCCCTGGTGGCAGCTTTGCCATTGTCTCCTTCCATTATGTTTGGCAAAATAATCACTCGAGAATCTGTTTGCAAACGGTTAGTGCCACTTGAAGCTCACAGTAAACATAAATGCTACTAATTAGCTGCAGTGCAAGTTAAATCGTTGATCATTGCCTTTCAGCAAATCAAAGACACAATTCCAATTAACAATAATAATTCAAAACAATTAAGCAGTTACTGCTGGAGTTATTTTCATCCAAATTGCAGTGAAATGAACCTTCTCTCCAGCAGGGCTTTAGCTCCCGGGTAAAGACTTTCCTGAAAAAAAAAAAAAAGTAAGTAATAACAACTGTGTAAAGAGAAAAATCAATAAAAGATCATTTGCAACTTGTAAAAGGTTTGCAGATCTGAGCAGGAATACTAGATTGTATTTAATAAAGCTTCAATAAATTGTGTGTTTACAAGGTGGAATTTGAAACAACCTGGATTGAGGTTTTCAGAACAGTCTGTGGGGACTTAGATTAGAGCAAGCTGAATGTTTAAAAACACAGTGCCTTCTTTCTCTCTCTCCTTGTATTTTATTATTTTTTGGCAGAAATTCCCAACTGACTCATTTTGGCAGAAAAATTACAGTTTTACTTCTTAATATCTAGAAGCTTTCAAGTTTACGAGTTTTCTTAGTTTCATTATAAAATCAGAAATTTTCTAGTGACAGAATGGAGACAGAAATGGGCCAGGAGGGGTGTAGGGACTATTTTCCAACTGGCTGCAATTCTGTTTCACCTCTACCATTCACATCTGAAGAAGATCCCTTTTGTATGTGCTAGATTGCTTTGAAACCTTATGCAATTCTTCCTTTGTACTTGCCTCAGAAGCAGCTGAGCAAGGCTTGGCAGGAGGGATAAGACCAATTTGCACTTTCCTTAGTTTCTGATTTTCCTGGATTTAGATTTCTGATCTGAATGTTGTAGCAGCTGGAGGTACCAGCCTTTGTCACTGTGGCTTTGGTTATTCTGTCTGAAAGCTGCCTACTAAACTGTCTTTTCTAGAAATTGGTTGAAGATGGTGGATTTTTGTCATATTGCAAACAACTGTATTTGCTATTTGCAAGAATACACATGCAGAAAAAAATTGCACTGTGACTTATTCCTAGGGATAAGGCCGTAAACCTAGAAAGCTTCTAGGATCCAGGAGGTGCTGGAAGTTTTCCTTTTCATTTGGCTGGGGAATTTGTTTGTGTGTGAAAGGTCGCAGTTATTATACTTTAAGTCCTTGACCTTCTGTTTTATGAAGAAGCCATTTAAGATTTTTTAGAGAATTCACTGAAGTGTGGTAGATAGAAGAGGCTTGAAGGCTATGATGGAGCACACCATCCTCCATCATCCCTCCCACCCTGGTTCCTGCAAAATGGAAACTGTAGAAATCCACCCGGCTCGTCGGGGAATGGGTATTGGGCTAACACCTCTCAAACGGGAAGCCTGCTCCTCCTTAGCTGGAGGCATCACAAAAACTGGAAAGCAACACTTTCCTTGATCACTTCCTCTTTCCAGTTTGTCATTAATATCTGGGTCTTCCCTCACCTTACAATTTTTCTGGCTTTCATCTTGATTCAGTGGATCTTTCATTTCCAGATGGGTTTCTTATGGACCCATGTCGTGGTTTAATCCCAGCCAGCAACTAAGCACTACGCAGCCACTCACTCACTTCCCCTCCACCCAGTGGGATGGGGGAGGAAATCGGGAAAAGAAGCAAAACTCGTGGGTTGAGATAAGAACAGTTTAATAGAACAGAAAAGAAGAA